>JARJCX010000160.1:0-359166 GCA_029282285.1 Mycena rebaudengoi | reverse complement strand
GTGTCAGTTTCGCGACGCAGACTTCATAAAATGTGATTCATTTGGAGAATTGAGGCTTTCAGACATGTATGACACATCTAGTCTCCATTTTCCATAATCCTCCTACCAAGTGCTGAAAACATTTGGCCCACGGAAACCGCCGAAAGTTGATGACATCGGCTGATGTCTCCCACAAGCGCGTCGCAAAATTTCAGATGTATGTAGTGAGCTCAGAAAAGTATCATAGATGCATAGAACACATTGAATGATTTACAGTACCAGGCTCTCTGGACGAGTTTTTAGGGTATTCATTGTCACAAAGATGGCACAGCGCGCATTTGTATTGAGATTTCAAACTCCGAAGATTATGTAACAAGGCCGCACTCCCATCAGACCCCCGCGATCACTAACAGACTTCAACAAAACGAGGCTCGAGTTGATACCTTGTTGAAGTGTCTGGCTAGGAGAGACTACCACCACTGCCACCAGTGGCATGAGGGAGCTAGAGGGACTGTAAGTAATTTATCCATGTTTCTGGCTCTATCACATGCTTCTGCAGCTATAAATGTTGTCCGTCCTAAAATATTAGGCCGCTGGGACATGTTCTCGGGATGCTAGACGGCCTTCAGTGCAAAAGAAGCCCGGAACCAGAAAATACCTAATACATAATATTTTCACAAATTCTGTTCTATCACTAATTGTGCATAAATTAGCTGAGTAGATCTATCTAATTTTATCTGAATTGGTGAAGAACTGACTGAGATATCAGGAATTCTTTGAAAATATCCCAAAAGGTAAATTTTGGTCTGCACCTTCGGTACTGCAATTAGCTGTAATGAAATCTGGGGATTAATGTACCATTTGATGGGGCAATTGAGTGTGATTTTCTTGCCTTTTTTTTTTTTTTTTGGGTGGTACATAGGCCAGTAGCAACTAACAATTGGTTAGCCCATCTGGATTGTAAAGGTTGGAAAGTAGGTTCCGAAGGAGTGGCTTCCACCACCCAGAGAAGTGCTTTTCCCAATTCCACGGCTGTTTCGTCGCTGGGTCTGGGTTTGTGGGAATGCATGGCTACCCACTAAAACTCTGGGCTCCCGTATCCAGTTGATCTTCCTGACTTTTAGTGTTGATATTGAATGTGGAGCAAGGAGATTCACCGTGGTTGACGGTTATTCAATTCGCCATTGGTTGATTAAATTATGATCCGAATCCAAGTCCGAAGTCATACCTCTCACGCTGTCCACGATGGTGATCCGAAGCCAAGTCCGAAGTAAACCGAAGTCATAGCTTCGTTGCAGTTTGCAGTTCCAGGCCGCCTCTGTGCAGTGTGTGATGTGTTTGGAGTATAACCAGGTTGGCAGTTAAATGCCTATTAATAATAACAGGTACTCAGATGTGATTTATTCTCACCTAAATAACTGGCCATGATGGTCGTCGCCACCTTCGTGAAGGTCTTCGGCATCTTTGCGGCAGCGTAATGTTTTTGAAGTATGACGAGGTCACAGATAAATCCCTATCAATCATAACAGGTGCTCAGTTTGATTTCATTCTCCCCCAAATAACTGACCATGAAGGTCTTCGCCACTGGAGTATCACCAGGTTGCGAGTTGAATGCCTATTGATGATAACAGGTGCTCAGATGCCCAAATAACCCGCCATGAAGGCCTTCGCCACCGTTGTGAAGGTCTTTGACACCTTTGCTGCAGTGTAATGTGTTTGAAATATGACCAGGTTGCAGGTGGGCGTGTCGACGGCCATTGCAAACAAATTTGAGAAGGGATTCTCCGGGAGTGTCACGTACGAGGAGTGCTCGAATGGTGGGAAACCGTTTATATAGAATAATACACGTTCGGAAAGCAATTGGCAGTTCTAGAAGACGGTAGACTTCCCTAATGTGCTTTATATACGCTCCAGAAGCCGATGGCTCCTTGGAACAGAGGAGGAGGAGTCCAAATCTAGTTTGCATTGGTTATATTCCATGCGAATCAGGGAATAATAGGATCTAAAAATGTCGAGTTAGACTTCTCTCAAGCGGAACACTCGCGAGGCTTGGTCTCTTACTACAAAATACCTGTGCTCGTACCTCGCAGGTTGTACTTGGGCTCACTTGTCTCTTCCCCCCATCCGCGTGAACTCGGAAAAACAAAGACTATCAGAATCCAAAACGCTGTCGGAGTTTCAGATACGAGCCTTCTCGCGGATGACAGTATGCGCACTATAGTTCAACATTCTCGTTACTGAGAATTCTAGCCCGGGGAGAGTCTCACGATCCACCAAATTATCCTGTGTGATTTATAGCCGGAGCTTCATTATGCGCAGCTCAAATCTAGGCCCGGACTGCTTGATAGCTCAGAGTGTCCCCCGCTTGAGTTGCAGAGGATGGTACCTGGGCGGTGACAGTGACAGCCGTTGACAGTGTTGATATTCACCGTTCTCCTCAAAAAGGAAGGATCAAATTGATTAATCAGACTTCGCCGCGAACATATAACCAACGGGCGGGATTGTTCTAGTAAAACCTCAACTGGAGATTTTAATCAGTTTCGAATAATTTATGGCGTTCGCAATCGGAGCGTCGAGCTAGCGGGGAATGTACGACACATACCCGAACCTTTCAACATGCAGATTTTTCAACGTAGGTGTATTCAAACTTAAACATTGCAATTTCCTATTCAACGGGGTTAAAGTTACTGTCAGACATAACCATGAGAATCGGTTATTCAAAAGGGAGGAGGGAAGGTATGGTAACACCCGCTCCCCACGGCCCACCACCATACTGCGCATACACCGTCGCACTGTTCCAGTTCGAATCATTGAATGTAGGAAGTTGGAAATTGAGCGGTGGCGCTTGGCCATTGAGCGTCTTCCAGTTGCCGTTCGTGACGAAATTCGCCATCACAAGCCCAGTCGCCTGAACGCTGACGAGAAGCGCTGCAGGACTCGGGCCAACGTCCAGGTTGAATCCCGCAAATGCGAGCAAATTTGAACCCGGCTGCAGCGGCACCACATAGCGCTGCGCCACCGTCCAGTCCGTTTCGGTGGGAGACACCGCGATGAGTGCGCCGTTGAACCAGAACGTGTAACTGTTGTCGCACGTCACGAGTATCGTCGCAAACGCCCCAGCTTCTGACCCGGGCGCGGTAAATGTGAAGCGGAAAGCCCGCGCTTCACCAGGAACGCTCGAACCCTCGTTGGTCCAAATCCACGAAGCAATAGGTGAAGAGAAGTCGAGTGGCGGAGGCATAGGGGGGATGAAGGAGGGGATAGATTGCACGGGAGCCTTTCCTGCGCCTTGCCATGTGCTATTCTCGTAGTACTGTGGCAAAAAGAACGTGTTTCAGTCATTGCCCAAAATAGGCGCAGTGTGCCAAGTCCCGTCGGCGGCGGTCACTATTGTGTCAATGGTACCGTCACTGAACACGACCTGGCAAGCCGCTAGAAGTCCAGGAGGTTCCCGGTCGTGTCAACGCCGAATGCGAACAGATTTGAGAAAGGGTTCAGCGGGACTGTTAGGTAATCGAACGACACGCCGAACCCCATGCCGTTGATAAAGGTGAAGACCGAGACAGACGAAGTCATTTGGCAGTTGGCCAATGTGGCCGACTTTCCGCTGGGGCTCGTATAGACACGCCGGAAGCCGGCACGGGCACTGCTTTGAGAGGCCAAATCGGGTTTGCGCTGGTTAAATTTGCCCATCCCGGGACATCGCGACGGACGAGGCCTATCATGAATTTTATCAATATTGAAGATAAATGGGAGATCCCTCTTGGGCTCACCGATATTTCCTGCCCGTGAACAGAGAATCGAAGAAAGGAGACTGACGAACATCCAAACCAAAATCCTGTCGCAGAGTGAGAAATAAACATTCTCACAGTTGGCGTGCGTACCGTATTTCAACATTCTTGTTGCAAGACCAACTGAAGATTTTCAGCGCGGTGGGAGCCTATGAGTTATCCTCTCGGTTTTATCGCCAGAGCTTCAAGCTTGGAATCATTCGGAAGCTCATATTCAGGCTCGGTATCATGAATCTGTCTTGCTTGCGTTGACAGAGAAGCGGATGGTCCCTGTAAACAACTATGCCCCTGGTAAATGAATTGCTTATAGAGTGCTAAAATTGAATGTAGGCTAAGTTGACTTGCCTGGTCACCAGTTTGTGAGTCGCCCAGAGAAGTCGCACACCCACAACCACTGGGTTGGAACTGGTAAAAATTTGGTGGTACACGAGAGAGAAAGTTCGTAGTGGAGGAGAGAAAGATACACAACAGCGACGACGGGGTAAAGCTGTGAATCATGTGAGTATCGGAGAAGGATTGAGTCTCTTGAACATGTTTCTAGTCCTGAAAATTATATAGCTTCAGAATAAGAACACAAGTAGAGGAGGTACTATAGGGAATACCCACTTCGCTGCTCCGACATCTGCGGGAAAAACCGAATGGTCGGTAACGATGTCCCTAGGCCTAGGGTATGAAGGGAATGCAGGTTCGTTCGCGATGTCGGGGTAAAGCTGTCCATCATGTGAGTATCAAAGAAGTGGATTGAGTCGCTTAAGCATGTTTCTAGCCCTGAAAATTATATAGCTTCGGAATAAGAACAAGTAGAGGAGGTATTATAGGGAATACCCACTTCGCTATTTCGACATCTGCGGGCAAAACCGAATGGTCGGTAACGATGTCCCTGGGCCTAGGAATGAAATGAATGAAGGTTTGATTGCATCTAGGAGGAAAAGCTTCACATTGCGATGCGCGAGCCTGCGGCTCTAAGAGGGGATTACTCGACCACTCCCCCCATCTCCAGCCGCTTTCTTCCGAAGTCTCTGCACGTTTCGTACCTAACCCACTGCCAAACGTCACGGTTGCGTAGTCCCGACCAAGAAAGTGCTCCAGCCGCTCGATGCCAACGGCGAACGGGGGTGAGGACAAGCGGTGCGTCGGGATTTGATCAACGATGGGCACCTTTACAACACACGAGGATAGGATAGGATGGAAGGTACGAGTTACGAGTACCTACGTTTACATAATGATTGTCCCTTTCAAATCTCAGATCACCCTTTTTCTCGGTTTTTGACACTAGTGACGCTGATCCAACCCGAGGGTCAAAATGCCAGGTCCGTGTCGGACAAAAAATCGTAGCTGGAGGGCCAACCTTTTGATTGAAATCAAGTTGAGATGGGGATATTCGCCGTGAAACTAGCCCATAAATGGTTAGATCCCCTCCTTTTGGCAAGGAAATATGAATTCCTGGTACCGACTCAGGTACCAGGTCTCCAAACCAGAAATCAAACATGTCTATTGCACCCGCGTTTACGCACTCGATCATGTCGGACCTCGGTCCGATCCAAAAATTAGAAACCCTCAATTCGTCTAGTTTTCGGCAATCACCGAGCGATGCGATTGAGGAGAAGGAGGACGTAAATCAGCAAATCCATTCTGATTACCTTGCTTGACATGTTAATTAATTGCAGCCGGCTGGTAAGTGTCTAGATCGTACTAGGAGGTGCCAGGGGATGCCCGGAGGGCCTTATATATAGAGAACTTTGGGCATTTTTCGAGCCATGGGAACCGAAAATTACCGTTTTAGGCGATTTTCCCACACATAGCCCAGATGCCGGACGGACAAACCATCAATATGCATCAACTCCCGCCAAAATTTGTGCGGACAAAAATGACCGGATCCGGGGATTTTGGGACCTGGCCTTCCCACCTAATATCAGGGGTCCTCCACAACTGCGCCACAAATGCAGTGCACCTCGTAACTCCAACAGGTAATTTGACGCCGTTTGCTGATCGGCTGAGCGCGCGCTTCTCTCCCCAACCCTCTGCTCAGGTCCACTCCCGCGGCGTCTCGTACCACGCCTCCCTACCCCCAACTCTCTTCGCCCTCACCCAATATCGAGCACTCCCTCTTGTCTCACACCTCGTCATCCACAGCGTCGAGCACCCCCGCACACTCCGCCGAGTGAATCGGTACTCCGTCACTGGCAGTACTTTGGCAACATCACTCATTAGGTGCGTGCCCTCTTCGTTTCACTCAGTACATCCATTCATCATTTGTATTATTCGCACCTCGGACGCCCTCAGTCTCCTTCCCTCCTTCATCGTACGCATTTACGCTCGACCCTGCCGTCACGGTGAGCGTTTCTCCCCCGCTTTCCATTTCCATTTCCTCGATACATACTCCTCCTTACTGTGCCGGCCAGCGTGTCGCCCTCCGTCTCTAGCCCCAGTCTTTCCCCACTCCGTCCTCGTGGCTCACGTCAGCCTCCCGTTATCTTGCTCCCCCTCCCACCGCTTCCCCTTCCTTCCACGCCGCCCCCCTTCCCCTTCCCTCCCTGCATTTCATGTCCACACAGCCAGCCCACTGCTTATTATTAAAAGTAGGCACAAGCGTCGCGACAGCTCCTCCTGCCTCCTCGCGCAACGCAGGGGCGGCACATTACCTTCAAATTGCGGCCTGCGTGCGCTGGTGCTGCGACATGGTGCAGGCGCAACACGCGGTGATTCTCTCTGGGGCTTGTTCTCCTCTTGGTATCTTCTTGTGGGTCGACCATCTATCCTCGCTCCGCCCCGCGTTTTTTTCTGCTTTTTGGCGGGGTGACTTTCCCTTCTCTGCGCGTTTTGGCGCGTCCGCACTTTCTCTTCGCTTCCTCCTATTCTTGCTTGATATTCTCCGCCGCTTTTGTTTCTTCCCATTCATCACTCCCCTGACTCTTCCCTCACTTTATTGTCTCCCCTTTTTTGCTGGTTGCGCGTCTCTTCGCTCTTTTATTCCGGTGGGGGGAGCGGTGGGGTGTGGGTCCGCGGGTTAGGCCCACTAGTGTCCTCTCTTCCCTCTTCCCTCCTCCTCCTTCCCTCCTTCCTCTCTCCCTCGTTTTCTTCCCATCTATTCCGCTTACCACACCCGCGCGACCGCCCTGCACCTCCTGCAGCACCTCACCGTCTATGCGGGGCCTTCGCACTCGGCGGGGCGTGCAGCACCCTGTGTGCGTGTGCCGGGCGCGCATCGATACTCGTGCTCGTCCGTACTCGTAGGCAGGACGGAGCCGCACGAAGGCGCGGGGCAGGTGCTGGTGCAGTGGGTGGCAAGATGAAGGACAGGGGAGCCGCTTGTATTGTGCTGGCAGCTGATAATATGACGCATGCATGTGCACTTTTCTTGTCATTTTGCTTTTCTACTTCCACCTCCTGGATACGCCAACTCCTCCTCTGCCCTCGCACACATACGCCGTCCCCTTCTCGCCCACATAGCCGCCCACTCCTCATTACCTAAATAGGCAGGCACACCGTCGTCGTCGGATAGCATGCCTCCCGCTCGTCTCACTGAATAGCAGCTCCTCCCGCCCTCGCGCAACGCAGGGCGCCGCATTTCGGCTTCAATTTGCGGCCGCGAGCGCTCATCCTGCAGCATTACTCGGCGCGCGCTCGCGCTGTGACTCGGCGAATGCGCTTGCTGCGACACACCTGCGCCCGTGCATCGACACGACGGGGTGTCCGACGCCAATGCGAGTCCTTTACAATATAGGTAAGTGCTATACTTTACTTCGTGTGGCCGTCCTCTTCAAGCAGTTTTCTTTTTTCCACCTTTATTCCTTCCATCTAACTCCTTCCCCCTATCACTTCCTCCCATTCTTCCTTGCCAGTGCTCGCTTGCTCTCTTTATTTTTATTTTATTGGGGAGCTCGCTGGGGTGTAGATTCGCTGCCAGACGTGCTTCTTCAATGCTCCTTCATACTTGATCGTTCCGCTTCTTTTCCCATCCATTCTTTCCTCATTTTCGTCGCACTGCGACTTGCATGCCCCTTTATTTTTCTTTGTCTGTTTATTTGGGGGTTCTTCCCATCGAACGGTCGTTTTTTTATCTCCTTCCTTCGCCACGCAATTGTGATGAGCACGCTTGCTCTCTTTTTTTTCTTTTTTCTATTTTTTAGGCCTGGGTTCACAGTGCGCTTGTTCGCTCTTATGCTCTTTCTTTGGGTGGCCACGCCACGTGGGTTCACAGGCAGACATGCGTTCTCGTCTTCTCCGAGCCTTCTTCCCCATTCTTCCTTTCCGTTCGTTCCTCCGCTCCTTTTTTCCATCGCTTCCTCCCCCAATATCGTCACTTCGATTTCGGTGCTTGCTTTTTATTTATGGGGTATGGTACGCTTTCCATCCCCATTTCCCTCGATAGGGCTGCTCCTCCCTCATACGCCATCCCTCCATGCCTAACCCTCTTTTTGTCTGTCCCCCGTCATTTTCTGCCCGCACATCCTTCCTCCTTCGCCCTTCGCCCTTCCGTTACCCCTCCCTCTCCCGTCTCGTGTCCCCGTATCCTATCCCCAGCTCACTTTCAGTATTGAAAAAAATTAGGCAGGCACACTGGCGCGTGGAATATATAGCTCCTCCCGCCCGCACACAATGCCAGGCCACATCTCGGCGTCGATTTGGGGCCTGTGTTTCGCCTCCAAATTGCGGCCTGCGACACGCCTCGGCGAGCGCGTATGCCCCGACACGGCGCAACGCCCGACGCCCGTCGTTTACTCTGTGCGCAAGTCTTTTACTTTGTTTAACTTTGTTCCGGGCGGTTTTCAGTATTCTCTCCCATTGCCCCCTTTTTTTTGGTTCGTGTCTTCCTCTGAGTTTTTTCCGTATTAGTCGACTTCTCGACGCGCGTTTTTTCTGCGTCTTGGTGTCATTGCAAATACGACTGTTTTGTTATTCCAGGCGCTCGTGGCATAAAAAAGTACGATGAGTGGCAAGTACACACGTTTGAAGGGAAAATAAAGCTGATGGAAAAAAAAAAGTAAGCATTGCGGGAGATGGTATATGAGCATGGGCTATTTGTATTGCTGCGGATTATAGTCAAAGGATCTCGTTTGTACTTCTCGCCGAGGCTTTCGTTCTGGGAAGATATATTAGGGATAAGAAGGAGCACGGCACTGTATGCAGTGACGTCGTGAGTCGTTCGGAGAGCGCCGAGCCTCTGAGACACGGACACGTACCGGATGAACTAGAAGTATTTTGTGGCTGGAGTTCCGATATGAATATCCATTCCTCGGGCGACCAACTCCTGAACTATGTTGGTCCGACTGGACCAACGACGGCGAGTATGGGTTTCGACAACCATGTCAAAGTTATATACTTCTAGTCTGAACCGCCGCAATGATGTGAGCCCGGCACCCGCAGGATCTACCCTGCAGTGAAGGGCGTCCAACAGATCCTGCTCAAATGTGTCGGAAGCCCAGTCCAACAGTGAAGGTTGGCAAGGAACTGCGGCTCGTGGACACGGTTTAAAGCGAGGATGAATTCTCGCATGTCTTTGCACTTTGAAGTACAAATCTCGAGCGTAGTGAGGTGCTCCATGTGGCGGATCCATTGCAAAGACACGACGGGGGTGCGATCCCCGAAGGCGAAGCTCCGAAGAGCCTTGGATGATATGAGAGGAAGGGGTATTATGGCGTCGTCCGAGGCTGCGATCTCTTTTAACGATAACTGTTCGAGCATGGGGAGCGCAAGGAAGGGGATGGTGCGTCCGGCCTGCTCAAGACTGTGTGACACCAGTCCAGAGCGTATCACAGGGGATAGCTCAGTGCTATGGCTGTCGAAATAATATCGCAATACTCGGAGGCATGGGGCATTCCGTAAAACCGTAAGACACTCTGCGGCGTCCACGCCGCGAAGCTCAAAGGTTGTCAATTGTTTCCAGGGAATAGACACCACTGAAGGTGGAGCATAGACAAGGGATCGTCCGAAGCTGGGGAGCTGTAGCGAAGGTTTCGAACAGTTGGCCATCATAAAAAAGGTTGAGGAAGTGGAGATCTAGGCGGCGGCGGAGGGGAAAGTCTGCCTCGTTGCATAGCGCTGAGAGAGTATTGGAGTGGATATGCAGTTGGAGTTCTTGGATATGGGAGGAATAGCGAGGGAGAATGCCATTCAGTTCACCCTCCAAAAATGGGTAGCTCCATGTTCCGGAAAAAGTGAGGGAGAGAGGAAGGCTACCAGCACGAGTGAACCAACTTCGAATGAGTTTCTCGGATTGTGTTGGGCCGCTTAGCCCAGGGTTCTCGCTGTCCTTGTTGAGCAACATCCTGAGGCGGGTCCACAGTGCGGGAGGGGAAAGCGCCAAGTCCCGCTATGACGTGCAGATAACCAAGAGAAGGGGGGATTTATCATACTCGCGTGGTCCAAATGTCTGAACAATGAGTTTACCCAAAGACAAACGGGTAGTAATGTACGGGTGGTTATCCTTTCATAAACTACAAGATGTCAATGGAGCACACAACCATTCCAGGGGGTCGATCACACTAGGACTGGCTGTGATCTGGCTGACCGCTTAGAGGCGCAATCGAAGGATGAGGCGATACATTGCCATCAGGGAGGCATTGGATAAAGATTCGTTCGGCGGTGACGCACGAGACATGCGATGCGAGATGGAATTGCAAACAATGCTACCTAAAGGGGACATGGGATTCACCGGCCGTTGATGAGAATGATTGCCGTGGATTCCCCAAAAGGAAGGTCCGTGTGTCGGCTGGGCTTCCCGACCGCTTCCATCAGACCTCAGTATCGAGCCGATGTTCGGGTCCGAGTCGGCAGGTCTCAAAAGAAAAAATCGGCCCTTGATATGTTTTCAATGCCGGTGGTCTCAAACATTACTTACATTCCATTCTGTATCACAATCCGTTTACTCCTGGAGGAAAAAGTCGGCATGAATGACGCGACAATGTGTCAGCATCCACTGCCGGTCTCAATACGTTTCTGATATCGATACTGGACGAAAGGAAGTGCCCTCAGCACTGAGCAGCGTTCCCATCCTTGACTGGCATTGACGGGACTGAATTGAAATAATGTCAGGTTAGCCGGCCACTAGACACGCTTCAGCGCTCCAATTGGATTTATTACATGCTGTTAATAACTTATGGTTAGTTCGCGCCGCGGCCTAGTATGTACTATGTAAACGATTCTCCACGAGCTTGACGGCATTACATGACCACGGAGATATGAGCAGCTGTCGAAAACTGACAGTCTGAGGCCGTATTTAGTCTTGGAGCTTGGAAGTGGAAGATTGGTACTTGCCTGCATCCCTCTCACAATGGCCCTTGACACCGTAACCGGGTACAACCTTCTCCACTCTCCCTAGCCTCTTAGTTGAATATTTTAATCTTGACTGGCAGGGCACTCTCATCGGGACCTGGGCAAACTCTGTGAGCACTAGATTTTATTCTCCTGCCTCCAAAGCGACCTCAAGTTGGTCCAGTTTCTGTGTATGGCCGAACTCATTGAGGCTAAGTACTACTTTACACACTTTAAACACGATGATTGGAGGCGGAAGGTATTTCCTTCTTACTTGAACCCAGTCTCCCCTCTGGTTCAATTTTTTTTTACAGGCGTTTGTATGGACCGTTTTATTAATTGATATCGTTCTTCTACTGTGGGCGACTATGCTGCGTGTATCTCGTAAGCGTCCGCCTTCCTCTGCGTTTACACGTTCACGCTAAGCGCATAAATAGTACACAATAACACATTCTGGTATGTCTCAGATTTATCAATGGTGTGGCTAACCACCTATGGTTTACTTGCAGGCAATCCCACGTACCTCGCTGACCAGCACTGGGTACGTAAATTCACCGGAATATCAGGTGTGGTATAACTTCAACATTCCAGCCTATCCCGCTGTACCTCTTCCACTACCGCCGCGATTGCTGTCCTAGTCCAAAGCTTTCTAGTCGTTCCGATATTGGTGGTTGTGGGTGCTTCATTTTTATAACACCCGTTCTCTCTCAAAAGTATCAATCTAGTACCCAAAACATCATTGTCACTCTTTTAATTTTCGTCTTGATCCTTGTCGCAGTGCGCAGGCATTTGTTTTCTTGCCTACCGCTTCATGCCCATTGTCTGCTTACACAGTTCGGAGGCTCACTCGCATGCGGCGCGATCATCACGATGTTCCCCGCATTCATAGAGCGCGAGAAAGTCGAGATTCCAGCAACGTGCGTTCATCCTTAAGTCCTGCGTTCATCCATTCATTCCACCCATTTTTCCTAGGATTTGGCTTGTAACGGAAGCCGTAGCGGACCTCGGTGTCGCCGCGGCACTGCTCTGGGAGTTCCGGAAGGCCAGGCGGACTTTGGTGGAGACACGGAGGTGCGGAATGCATCAATGGTAGAGAAATGCGTGGCTCATAATAGTGATCGAAACACTTAACAGTGTCCTGGACCGGCTGGTGGCGGTGACGATCCAGACCGGGACAGCGACGGCCACGCTTGCGGTGGCCGCTCTGATTGCGTAGGTCCCACAAACTGAAAAGACTCATCGAACTTACAAAACCGAACCGTGATTACAAATTTCAGGTATTTGATGAAGGAGGAGAGCAATGGTTCGTCCAAGTTCCTTTAATGTGGTGCGTTAGCTTCATCTCCCCTTGACAGTCTCCGTGGGCATCGCGTACACCCTCGGGCGCGTCTATGTGCTCAGCATGGTGCGCTGCGTACGTATTCAGATCAGCGGGACGTAGTTGACCGTCCCTTAGCTCGCGAATCTCAACATCCGGAGGTCGAGGAAGTCTACCTCCGTGGCCATCAGAGGCATGTCGTCGGCCGCGGATCCCTGCACCCTAACGTTCACTTCCATTGGCATTGACGACCTCTACAGTAGTCGTGCGCTGTTTCTGCTCAGTTCATTCTATCCGAGGGGCTGAATTCGTAATATAGATTCCCACTCCACAGTGAATCCACATCCATCGTACGCCTTCTTCGAGCTTCTTCGACTATCCCTGCATATCCATCTGATTTTTGGACTAGACGGGTTGACATTGGCCCCCCAGCAAGACTTTCCTGCAGTGATATCCAAGGGCAGCGTAAGGAGCATACATATTTGTAACCTTGTTCACATGCCGCTGACACGCAAATGTAGTCTGTTAAAGGCTGTGCTGATAATAACACTCCGATGGAGACAGTACCTACTTCCAAGTTCCATAGCCGTCCCGAACGACGTATGGAGTCGTTCATTGTGCGACGGACGGACACATGGAGTTATTTATCATTTGGAGCCCTCCAGACAGAACGGGTTGGAAGGGAAGCGAAGGCGCTTGTAGTAGTATGGTATTGACTTTAATTTTGAGTCGGGCGCCACATTCAGGCGCGGCACTGCGGTATACACTGAGTCAGTCGTAGTACTGCGGTATCTATCGGAGAGGCAGCTGCCGGCTATATGCGGATACGGCGGTTCATATTTCGACGGGGCCACTGCGGGTTGGTAGAGGTATTGTTGTACTGTTTTACCTGGTATTAAGTCAGGCGCGTTCGGGTTACTGCGGCATCCGCCGGGAAGAATCCGTCGATCGAAGGGGAAGGATGATACCGGGTGGAACAATGTCCCGTCTGTCCTAGACGTCGCCCATTTCCCGGTCCTTCGCACGATCCAATTAGATTCTATTAAATCGCCAACATCAGAATGTGTTTGTTGCGTTGACCCATATAGATTCGCAGTTTGTTTGCAGTCCTCAAAATAAGGCAAAGATCAAGTGCCGCAGCATGTGCCGTATCCAGTGGCTGCGGCAACCTGCGGCGATTATGTTACACAAGATATGCCTTCGCTACGCTCCGGCAATGGGGATCCAGAAAAATGCCATTGAAGTTGAGGAATGTGGAGATGAATTAAATCAATGGTTCAATATTACACCAAACGGCAGTATTGAATAAAAAAATCTGCGAAGGCAATAGCAAATCAGCACCCATGCGACAAACTTGTACTCCTCGTCAGTCACTCCAGGTCCTCCATAAATTGTGCCTTAGGTGCACCGATGAGAAGGGGGAGAATGATTGGTTGGGAGAAGTGCTGGAAAGCGGTATCAAGATCCCGAAAGAATGAAGAGTCGGTCAGTGAGGTCGGGTTCCTCTATCTATGTTTCTGAGCGTTGAGCTTAAAGAGTGGGCGTCCTTGGATTTTTTACGGAAGAAGTTCCAGGTACCTGATGATTCGGTAATCGGTAAAAGACAATGATGCCAGACAGAATTGTTCTCTTGCAAAGTCCAGGCCTAACGCACGGTCTGAGGAACTTGAAAAATTGGGGCACAACACGATCAGCGAGCGAGAGGTTTCATGCTTGATAGGTCTTGGTCATAAATATTTTGCAGACTTTTGAAAAATTATTCGAGGAGCGGAAGGGAGCAGAAGCAATTTAGAATCCGAGGCAGAAGTGACACCAGTTTCAGCGAAAGAATTCTGAGGAATGCAGGGCTTTTTTTATAAGACAGCAGGCGATGCAACTATACGGGCGCAGCACGGCATGGAGCTTGCGAATTACGCGTCGCGGCGGCATACTCAATTCCTCAGAGTTGGACTGCAGCACAGTCGGTCTTGGGTCTTGAGTTCAACACATGATGTTTTAATTTCCTGTTCTGAACCACCTGAGCTGCAGCACAGCACGAGTGTTGCAGATGCACAGTTCCGTGGTGGAGAATGAAGAAAGGCTGTCCCGCTACTGCGCGATGGTGGGAGCTAAAATCATGTTGCATGAAGAACTATTGAGGATTCAGAATGGAGATAACACTGAAGGGGATGTGCTCAAAGAGATACAAATGAATTCGCGACATCTCGTTAAGAGAACGGATAATTCCATCCGCATACAGTGTGAGTCTAGTCACGAATTACTCAAGCACAACTGCGCAGGCACCTTGTACATAGTCATTGCGTTCCGAGGGCCCGTCGGCACTATGTGCCTGACAAATAGTGACAACTGCCGACGTGTGCAACACTGCCTGCCGACAGCCGTCGGCTTGACGTCGGCAAAGTTGGCCTGACAATGACTGACAACCCGCCGAGGTTCGTCGGCTGAGATCGTCAATTCGCCGCCGCCCGCCTTCTGCTCAACCATGACCTGTGCAATACCAAGTAGAAACATTGTATAACAGTACAAATGAAACATGGTGATACGGCATTAATGCGGGCTTCCAGATTTGGCGTTCTTTCTGTTGACACTTTTGGGCCCGGAACTTCCATCAGGATGCCTCGGGAAAGAATCTGGGCATTCAAATTGACCGCCTATGAGCTTTGGGAGCCATTATTATCATATTTGAGCTGAAAGAGGCCTGATTGAGTCGAAATCGTGCCTGCGCTCGCTTAAATTATGAAATGCCTTGGATTGTCTTCGGCGCTCATTGGAGGCGTTGAGGGCACCGTACCGGGGATGAAACAAATGCCCATCTATGTCAGAAGGGGTCGGCACAGTGTGCCGACGTCCGGCGCTGCCGACCCACGTCAGCACTGTTCTGCCGACAACCCTGCGGAACGCAGTGAGTGATACCCAGGGCCGCAGCCCGGCCTGGAAGCCGGGGCTTGGGGACCCGGCTTGTTGTTACATTGGAGGATACAGGAACTGGTTTGGAAGGTAGCCGCGTGAAACGCAACATATTAGTAGTAGCTGTTGAGAAAATGTATTGTCGTCGGTCGATGAAGCAAATTATTCAACGTACCAAAAAAATATAAACATAAAGTCTGGTTTTTGCCCAATAGCTCGAAATTGTCTGAAGTCTCTGCCATCGTAAGGCCTCAATTTTCTATGCAGGTCAGTGTAGGTGCGGCTGGGACCTACCAAACGACAAAACACATTTGGATCTCGCATGGCGGACTTTTAATTATGTGAGGCAACAAGCATGTTTTTCACCCGTCCACTGTAACGAAAAGGAAACAGTTTACGTCCCGTACACTTCTGGGCGTCGTCATAAGCCCACGAACATACAGGTTGACGGAAATTCATTCTGCCAAAAATTTACGAAGAGAGAAAGTCAAATCGCCTGTGTCCGCGTCCTAAGCCACACATATGAAGAGTCGAACAAGTTCGGAGCCGCACCTAAATAATGGATCCGACAAGTAGTTTTTGGCCTTCGCTCCGACGTGGATTTGAATACCAAGAGCGACCAACTGCCGTATTTCATCCGTGCGGATTCAGACACGAGTGCGAGGCGGATAAATCGGCCAGATAAATGGAGTGTCTGCAAAACTCGTGAGCCCCCCTTCTCCGGGAGCGACCCTGGAGTTGAGGGCGTCCTACAAGTCGTTATTTATCACCTTGGGCTCGTACTACGAAAGGGTCAAGTTCCGAAGTTTTGGAAAAAACTGAGGCTCACGGTGGACATTCATGGGCCTTTTCGTCTCTTCCTTGACGAAAATTCTCAACGGACCCCCAATATCTCGCCCTGGGAAAAACAGGGAAAAACGTGCGAACCACTGAGCAACCGTGGCTGGGCGAGATATGCCTCCGAGGCCCGTTCCAGTGCAAAGGAGGCAGAATGAATGGTTCGAGTTTGAAAATACGGCATGTACATACCTTGTGGCTTCACTTCTTCATAATATTCCATTAGTATAGCCCAGTTTCTCTGATTACTGCTCAGAGAAATGTTACAGCTGTTTTCAGAAAAGAATGCACTTTTTGATGAGGTGATATACGCTAGATTTTGCTTACCCTTGTTTGAACCTGCGTCCGTCTTACGCTTCACAAAGCCTCCACCTTTGCGTCATGGAGTAATACGCGGTGGTGTGACTCCAACCTGAGCTCCCATGTATTTAGACACTCAGATTGAATTAATCCCTCATTTTTCTCTCTCTCATGAGTCTCATCTATGTCTAACAAGCAGGTTTCCAGTTCATGTCAAGCTTCTTTGTGTCGTCTGGAATGTCTTTCTTGGTCACTCTGGTCACTCTGGTTGTTGGACTTGCGTTATGTAGACATGTGGAGCAGTTGAATAGGCGATCACCGGGGTGGAGCGGTAAGACAGAAGCAGGGTCAACAAGGGTAAGCAAAATCCAGCGTACATCGCCCCATCAACAAGTGCATTCTTTTCTGAAAACGGCTGTACTGCTTTAAACCAAGAGGGCACCGCATTCGAAAAAAAAAAAGACCTCAGGCGGATTTTTTTTTTCGCACCTTGTCTCTGGACATAGTAATTCCCCCTATGTTTAGTCGCCGGAGTAACACAAAACAGATGCAAACTGAACCGAACATCCACTGGGTGGCAAAAACAGTTATATGTATGTAAGTATATAGAGATGTATTGAAGCATCTAGTTTGGTACTAGACCAAAATTCTGGTCGTACCAGCAGCTCTATATATAATAAGTGCTTGCCTATCCTTGTTTTGCCGACATACCGCCCACCTCTTTTGATGGCAATTAACGAGAACATAGTGTGAAACATTTCCGCCTTTTTTTTTCTTTTTTTTTTTTCTTTCTTTCTTTCTTTTTTTTTTCATCCAACAAATGAATTCCAAGACCACTATTCATGTTGAACAGGGAAGTCCTGCCTGATGAGGTCGAAGCTACAAATAAGCCACGATTGATCAATGATCAACTGATGCGGTAATTACCGAAGCAAAAGGTCAACTGTGTAGCAGATTCCAAGGTCTATCATCACCTTACCTGGGCTGGAATAATAATAAATAGCTCTGAGCTCGCTGTGCCGTCAACTGTGGGGCCAAAAAGTTGGGTCTCAATTTTTTCGATGATTACTCCCTGCCAAGTAATTCGATGTCCAAGCCGATCATAAGTACACCCAGCTATCCCCAGGCGGCACTCGGAGACGCATCCGCCACTACTTCGCTCCTCCTCCTCCTCCTCCTCCTCCCATTTCTCTCGTTCTGCATTTCCCATATCGCAATTCCTCCATACTGTACTATTGTAGCACCGGAAAAAAATTCGACAAATTTGACAAAATTTTGGCCGAAATCGAGCTTTTTTGTGAGGAGGTCGATTTTTTGCGTGACAAACCGTTTGGAAGATTCGACAACGGCCTGGGTGACGGGTGACGAACCACCAAAGTCCAACATCAACAGGTACCCGCGTGAGGCGCGACTGTCGATTTGATTGTAATAGTACAATATGCTGGACTCTGTTGTGCCCCCCGCGCGTCCGTTGCCGGGACAGCTCCTCTGATGCGCGTATGTAGCCCTGTGCACGGATGACGTGCCCACCCGTTTTTCAGTAGCCACCGTAACCAGAATGAGCACGCTCTAGCCCCGAAGGAAAAAGAGACGCGTTATTGTAGCCTGTTTGTCCTTTCACGTGTCGACGCGTCAGAGCTCTTTTGTCTCCACCAATTGAGCCTCACCGCCATCTGGACGCTGGATCCCGCCGCAACGGCGCTCCCCGCGATTTCACCTGCCGACCCCCGAAAGCCTCTCCAGCGGAAACTCGCCTCATAGCACAGAAGGTGGGATGTCCGCCCAATCCAATGCACACGCACTAGGATGCCTTGCTTTCTCCGCCTGAATGTCTTTTTCGATGCGTGGAAATCGAAGTTCTCGCACACCCGCCCAAGCCCCTCGCGCTCGGGACGGGGTTTTGGCTGCCCCCGCTGCAGGCGAATGACTCGATATCGCTCGCTACGAGTACTACGTCCGAGTCTACCAGCACGGATACGAGCGCAGGACTCCGTGCGGATCCCGACGCTTCTCGAGTCCACTGCCGCCTCCGCGCATACTTCGTCTGCCAGCTCCACCGGTGCGCTCCACAGATCCCAAATCCTTGTGCAATCATATCCAGCTATTCCAGAACGACCCCATAACTCCGCGCTCAAATCCGCCCTCCTGTCGTCCAACACCGCTGTATCGACCGCGCAAGATGAATCCAGCGCGCGCTCGAGTCGCATGGGAGAGAGATGAAATCGAGATTCAAGTACGGAGAGGCGGTCGCGAAACTTCACGGTGAGCTCCACGTTGCGGGAGCACTCCCACCGGTGCGCATTCTGACTGCGAATATAGTCGACGTCCCCGGACTACTCCTCGCTCCCTCAACAAAAGGTTACCAGCGCGCCGCGCCGAACATGCGCAGTGGGACGCAGAGCGCGGGAAGGGGGAGAGGAGCAAAGTGGGGCGGGAGAACGCGAAGAAGGAGATGCGCATTGTCTGTCCGGTGCGGCTGGCGGAATTCATGGTCTTCCTTCCTTCCTCCGTCCTTATCCTCCTCCACCAGCCGCTGACTGAACCCGCAGGTTCTGATTTCTCTGTGTACCGCTGCGCGCGCCTTCCGGGTGGAGCATGCAAAGGGCTCGGTGGCGTGGCTCGTCAGTATGTAAGTACATCCTTTTTTTCTGCCTAGTTCCAGTCGACCTGCTCCTCCCTTCCCCCGTCATACCCCCCTCTTTCTCCCTACATTCCCCAGCCCACCGTCGTACTCCGCGACTTCCTTCCATCTCCCCGTCGTTTTTCAGTACCATCTCAATTTACTCATCTTGCTCTCATCGCTCTTCAGTCGCTCCTCCTTGTCCACCGTCACCGCTATCGAGATCACCACCTGCACGTCTGGGCTCCCCGCCCCCGCGTTCTTTGCCTTGATCGCGTCGTTTACCCTCATCGCCTCATACCCGCCCTTTACTTCATTTCTTTTAGTTGTCATTTGCCTCGCTTCCTTTCCCATCTCCTTTCAACTCTTTTTCCCTGTCCCTCCCCTCCTCGCGTACACTGACCGATACTTAATCCAGAACTGCCTGGACAACGACGATGATCTGCCCTCGCGACGATTCACGGAACCACCTCGACAAAAATCACGACTACAACCCATGACCGTCCACGGCACCGCCCGACGGTTGCGGTGCGCCCCTGCCCTTTTCGAATTTCCTTCGTATGGATTGGGGGACTAGGCTACGGCGGCTCCGGGCATGCGCGCGCGCGTGCTCGTCCCTGCGCCGCCGCGCTCGTTGTACAGCGCGCCAGCGGCGGGAACGCGTGGATGCCATCGCGTTCCGTTCGTCTCATCTCTTGCTCCCAGCACGCCTCGACCGCGTCGTTCCGTAGGTGGGCCAGGAACACCCCACCGCGCCCGTCCTCAGCATGCACGAGAGCATGTGGATACTCTGCTGTGTCGTTGTCGCGTGGCGTGGCGCGCTGCCCGGGATTCTGATGGCAGAGATGCGCGCGCGCCCAAGCTCTAGTGCGGGTCGAATCGCCGATGCGTGGGTCCAAACAAACTGGTCCTCACCGTGCACGCTCTTTTCGGTACCAGCATTGACGAGCGGAAAGCATAGCCTTGTAATAAGGATCCCCGCTCCAAAATGTGGTGGTTTTTGTCGTGCGATTTTGTTATTGTAGTATATCAGGAAAGAACCGGTCATACTTATGGGTCGCGCAGATTTCCTCCTATGTATGATGTATATGTACGACATCAATGAACTCGGAATGAAAAGATTCTTGGTGCCGACTCAGGTACCAGGTCTCCAAATCAGAATTAAAACTTGTCTATTGCATGCGCCTTTTTGCCGGATCAGCGGACCGGTCGTTAAGCTACACCGTGACAGATCATCGGACCTGGAGACCTGAAGTCCGAAAAAGGTCCGAACCTCCTGCAGATTCTGATTTCAACAAGATAAAGCGACCGCTTGCAACCTTCTACTAAATGTCTAGATACAAGAAAACTCACGGAGGGCCATCCAATGGCTGTAAATATTTTGGAAAGAGCTACCACGGTCAACTTTAACGGACTTAGAACTGTGACTCTGACCTTGGGGAATGCCCGTACATAGGGCCATCATATAGCAACTGCTGGCTACAAATTAATTGTTAACTGGTCCAGCTGTGTACTTAGAGGTACCAGGGGATGCCTGGAGGGCCTTAGTATGATTTTGCCCTGTCAGAATGTACAATAATCTCCGTAAATCTCCTGGCGGTCCCAAACCATTCACCTGGTTCGAACCTCGACTCTCCATATTTGATTTATGTTGGTAATTGTGTTCGTTGAGAACGAGTGCTTTTAAATTCAGCAACACTTCAAGTGACACATGTCCCTGTATCAGACCGGCGTGAAGTGCTGCTGCTCGGACCCGCACCTAGAGTTAGGTCCACTCTTCATTCCCGATATAAAGTTCAAGGCCTCCTTCGACAAGCGCGTGCAGTTCAGGGACATCAGCATAGTCGTTATCCAGGTAGGATGACCACACTGCCAGTGGCCGCCGCAGTATCCGGAAGGACTGCAACAGTGCGAGCCCCTCCTGTTCCGTCATACGTCGCGACTGCAGTGCATCCAACAGATCATGGCCAAGGTCTTCGGAACCCCACTTCAAAAGCGCTAGATGCTGAAGGTTGGCGAGGAACTGCGGCTCGTGGGCGCGGTTCAATGCACGAAACAGCTCATCTCTGTGCCGCCACTCTGGACTGGCGAGCTCGAGAGTAGTGAGGTGCTCCATGTGGCGGATCCACAGCAAGGACACCATGGGCGTGGATTCACCGAAGATGAAGCTCCGAAGAGACTTGGACGAGAGGAGAGGAATAGGGATTATGGTGTTTCCAGGGTGGGCGATCGCGTGCATAGACAAATGTCAATGTCCAAGCATGGGGAGATCAAGGAAGGGGATGATGTATCCAGCAGCCCTAAGCTGACGCAGGGTGAGCGACTGCAGACCAAAGTGGACCACAAAGACGTGATTGTCTTCTTCGTCATCAACGCCAGAAAATGCAAAATTTAATATTCGCAGACACGGGGTACTGCGCAACACTGTAAGGCACTCCGCGACCCCATCGCCATGAAACTCGGCAGTTGTCAATTGTTCCCAGGGAATCGATATCAACGATGGCTGGACATTTACTAGTGACAGTATTCGAAGCTGAGAAGCTACACGGAAGGTTTCAAGCGGTGGTTCGTAGGAGATGAGGTCGTAGAAACAACGAAGATCTAGGCGGCGCAGGAAAGGGAAAGGCAATTCATTGCGAAGGGCAATGAGAGATTCGGTGTGCAAATGCAATCTAAGGCGACGAAGATGGGAAGCATGGCGAGGGAGGATGGTGATCAGGCGGCTCTCCAGCTGGGGGTAGCTCCGTTCTCCAGAGAAACTGAGCGAGAGAGGAAGGCTACGAGCCCGGTGGAACCAAGTTTGAATAAGTTCCTCGGAAGTTTCTGCGCTTCTCAGCCCTGGGTGTGCGCTGTCTTCGTTAAGTGACATCTCGAGGCGGGTCCACAGCGCAGGAGTGGAAATGGCCAAGTCCCGCCATGCCCTGCAGATGACGAGAAGAATAAGAGGCGCTGTCGAAGGATGAGGGGATACATTGCCATGAGGGAGGCACTGAACGAAGGTTTCTGAAGTAATTTCGGGTGGGAGGGTCAAGACTGGATAGGTATACCGACCCAGCTGCACTTGGACCGCGGCTCGACGATTTTCGAGCTCCGTTATGCGAGCCAGATGATATGCTATGGAACTGTCGATCTCAGCAAGCTCGTCTCGCAGACCCCCTAGCAACATCGTGGTAACGGTGAGAAAGCGACGTAGCCACGAAGCACCGCCTGTCTAGGGCTCTTTTGGGAAAATCCTCGTCGAAGCCTTCCCACACCCAGGACAGGAATCTTTTGACCTAGCCAAAATGGTGAGGCAAAAGGGTACATATTCATAAGCATTTTTAAATAGCAAAAAAGATCTCCTTTTATTTTGAATGAAATGGTGTGAAAAAACGGGACCTTTTCATGGGACATTTAGCTATGAAGAGGAGGTTTACTTTTTTAAATCCACGAAGACCTGCTGAAAGAAGTCCTTTCAGCATGCCTTTCAACAAGGGAAGAAAGGCGACCTTTTCTTTGTACCTGAAAGTGCCGTGAAAAGGACAGCTTTTTGTACTCCTTTCCATATCATAATATATTCCTCAATGTTCCTTCAACTTGTGAATAAAATATCGTGGGTGCGGGAGAATTCCAAACTTGAGATCGTCCGGGGTCAAAACTTCAAAAGAATGTCGCAAAAACTTTAAGCGCGGGTGGCGGGATCTGAATTTCATTGCACCTTCGAGAGCAGTAAAACCATTTGGTGTGTCGAGAAAAGATGCATGGTCGGGTTGCCTTCGAGCATGCAAAAATTAAATTTGCAGAGCAACTATCATTTAGTATTTTACTCTCTGTTGAGGTTGTAGCCTTCTTCGGCCTGAGACTGTATGCGTTGTAAAAATGCATATGATCTTCTCAAGCTCATTTGCCGGAATTTGGTGTAGAAGTCAAATGCAAATTGTAATCGTTGTCCTGCCTCCTAATAAATTAGAGAAATAAAAGCGGTCATTTCCTTAGACTTGTTGAGAGGAGTTGACGGGAACCTGAAGCGTCGGGATGTTTCTCCTTTGATAAAGTCAGGACAGAGCCCCTGAGAGGCAGTGCGGTGCCAAACACCTGTACACTTCATCCCTCTCTCACCCGTACCACGATGTTGCTGGGAAATCTGCGAAACGAGATTATCGACATTGACAGCTCGATAGCGCATCATCTAGCTCGCGTAAAGGAGCTCAAGCGTCGTCGAGCTGCGGTCCA
Organism: Mycena rebaudengoi; assembly: GCA_029282285.1. Taxonomy (NCBI): domain Eukaryota; kingdom Fungi; phylum Basidiomycota; class Agaricomycetes; order Agaricales; family Mycenaceae; genus Mycena; species Mycena rebaudengoi. Next base: position 335,948 of record JARJCX010000160.1, on the reverse strand, counting down.
GGCGCAGCTGGGCCGCTACTCCTATCCAGTCTTGACCCTCCCGCCCGAAATCACCGCAGAAATCTTCGTCCAATCCCTCCCTAAATGGAATGTCTACCCTAATCCCTCGAAAGTGCCTCTGCTTTTTCTCGTCATCTGCAGGGCATGGCGGCACTTGGCTCTTTCCACTCCTACGCTGTGGACACGCCTCGACATGTTGCTCGATCTGAGGAGCAGCCACGCGGGGTCGGCGCCAATCCCCGAGGACCTTATTCGAAGCTGGTTCACCCGTGCTCGAAGTCTTCCTCTCTCCCTCAGTTTCTCCGGAGAACGGGGCAACCGCCAGTTGGAAAGCCGACTGAACACCATCCTCCTTCCCCACGCCGCCAATCCTCGTAATCTCCAGCTGGATATGCACACCGAACCGTCGTCCACCTTAGGCAATACTATACATTTCCCCCTCCTCCGCCGCCTAGCTCTCAATTGTTTTTATAATTCCCGCTTCCCTAGAAAGCCGATCGAAGCTTTCCGTGTAGCTCCTCAGCTTCGAACACTGTCCTTACAGAATCTCCCACCTTCCCTGGTATCAGTTCCCTGGGAAAAATTGACAACCGTCGACCTTTGCTGCATCGGGATCGCGGAATCTCTTACGGTGTTGCGGGATACCCCGTGCCTGCGAGAATTCACTTTTCAGTATTCTGACGGCGATGACGAACACAACTACACACCTGTGATCCACGCTGGTCTGGTGTCACTGTCTCTGCTTCAGCTTGGAGCTATGGCATACATTATTCCCTTCCTTGTGCTACCCAGTCTTGAAAATTTGACTATGGAAGAGATCCAGGACCCGGGCAACACCATAATCCCCCTCCCGCTCATCTCATCTCTACGGAGCTTTACCTTCAATAACTCCGCTCCCATGGTGTCTTTACAGTGGATCCGCCACATGGAACACCTTACCACACTCGAGCTCGGCAGCCTAGAGTGGCCGCAGGGATATCAGCTGTTTAGGGCATTGAACCGCACCTACGAGCCTCAGTTCCTTCCCAAGCTACTGAATTTGGTGCTTTTGGAGTGGGATGCCGAAGATCCCGACGACAATCTGGTGAAAGCGCTGGGTTCTAGACGTATGCCGGCGCAGCAGGAGCTCGCAATGCTTCAGTCTTTCCGAATTGTGTGGTCGTCGGACCTGGATAACGAGACCGTTGATCGCTATACTAGGGCCCACAACGATTGCGATGAATTTTACGATCTTGTCGAAGGAGGCCTCAAATTTCTGATTGGAAATAAAGACCTAAACTAATTCTGAGCGCGGGTTCGAGTACGGTCAGCACTTTATCACACTTCTGAGGACTTCACGCGTGGCTGATCCAGTGACAGGCCCAACTACTGAATGTAAAAGCACTCGTTTCTCGACGAACACATTTACCAGCATAAATGTGGAGAGACAGGAGTTTTTCACTGGATATACCACATTTTTGACAGGGATAATACCGTTTTCTTCCTGAGTTCGGCACTAGCTTGCGGCTCGTTAAATGTGTGAATTCTTCTATATTCCACGAATCACCCCTCACTTGCTGTCCTGTTTTCCCGCCCCACATATTATTGATCTGTATATTTTCCAAATGGGTATTGTAATGGTTCCTATGGGCCGGGTTGTTATAGACTGGAACTTGTATTCTGACGTGTTAGAAACCTTTTTTTGTCCGCATTAGAGAAAGGCTCCAGACAATTTACCTGCGCAATTTTAGAACAACAAGTTTGATTACACGACTTTCGGTGACGATACAAGAGATGAACATGGTGAAACTCAGTAAACAAAGAAAACAGATATCAAGCACAGATTTGTTTCACTGGTCCGACTGGGTGCCCAGACTTTTGCTCGCCCTGCTCGCCAGAAACGGCTTGTAAATCTGCTCTCTAGCCATTTTTTCCATCAAGATGTTGGCGGGAAGATTGCTTGAATTAGTGGCGGCATCGCATATGACCTGAATGTCCGATGGCCGCATCTCGGTGCGCAGGAGCAGCTGATTTTTCTTGTCGGCGCGGATGTGGGTATTCATAAACCTGCAAGAATAAGTTCAACTACTGTAGGCAACAAGATTCAACTGGGGCGTACTCCATGCACTTTTCGACGCAGAAGGGTAAAATTGTGGTCTCTCCCGTAATTGCTGATGTAGATGGGAAGCCCAGGACCTTTCCTTGCTCCACCATTTTCAGCGTGGATGCACGGATGTGGATGGGAAATGTCAACGAGTTGTCGGTTCCGCTGTTCGTGATTTCCACAAGTCTGATGGAATCACGTCGGAATCCGTCGGTATCTGCCTGAGCTCTCGCCTCTCGCCACATCTCTTTGCGTCGAGGCGCCAGATCCCGCATCATTGCGGGCGTTCCAGGTGTAAATCCGCTCACCTGGACCATACCCTGCACCGTCTCCCCAACTGGTGACTGGCCGAAGAAGATAGCTCCGAAGTCCGTTATATTTGCCGGCTCGAGTGCAATATCGACGCGTGCCATGAAGGGCTTATCGAGTCGAGGCCGACGGAGGAGATCGAAATCCAAGATAAAACACTCCTGAAGTACCATATCGAGGACGGGGTTCGCCTGGAGGGTCTTGACTAGCTTCAGAATGCCGGAACCATCGACTTCGTTGCAGTGGTGTTTATGCTTCGGCCTAGTTGCAGATGAGTTCCTGGAACTGGACCAGCTCTTGTGGCTTTAGCATTTACCAGTTCTTCTGACACTAAATCGACAATACGAGAATGTGAATGTTTATCCAAAGTCCGTGAAGCAACAACCGCATACCTCTTTGGAGCAGTACCATACACTTTTACACTGGATCAGGAATTTCAGCTCTTGGCAATCGACGAAGTATGATATTGTCGAACCTTGCCGCACTGGCGCAACTTGAACCCCCCCCTCATCATCACCTCTATAGCACTGGGTACAACTGACGTGGATGTTATCCCGCACAGTACGTATGTTGTTTGCTGAGGGAGCAAGCGACTGGAAGTATGCTTCACTGGCCGGGTGGATGGCAGCAACGAACTCTATGGGCTTTGTCGACTCGCTTGTAGACGAGCTCATGAGCGCAGGTAGTAAGCGTTGGCAGTCCAATCGCTGCCGCTCAAAGCCCGCCACCGCCCCATTGGCAGATTCCTGGCATTAAGACGGAGATATTTCAAGAAGACGCCGTTTCGTTTCCGGCAGACACTCTCGCAAAGTTTGTTGGAACTTGGAAGTGGATTGTGATAACTTCAGTCAGGAATCTGACAGACTCCGAGTTGAAGACCACCGCGGCGCCCACGTCTTCGTTATTCGCCACACCACAACAGAGTGACAGACTATGCCCCGCCCTCCCGCCCTCCCCCTCGCCGCACATCGCAGCACCGCGCCCAAGTTATCAAGACATACGGCAAACGACAAACGATGTGGCGCGCCTGCGCATCGCCTTCATCTCCCCATATGCAGACGCTCCCCCAGCATACCCAGGGTAGGGGAAGGAGTGCGCGCCGCGCGAGACGCGTTTGTGTGACCACCGCGGGTATGGCAACTCCTCCACTCGCAGAAACCCGCCCAGCATCCTCCACCGCATGCACTAAAGCGAGAGAGAACAAGGCCGTCCGGATCCAACTAGCCTAGCGGGATGGTGCGCGCCTTCCTCCATCCGCTCAGTGCAGGAACATAGCATAATAAGGATGAGCCAAAAAGTGTGCTAGTACCAGCAGGTCCCGGGGGAAAGAGGAAGCCCTGCGGAGCGACTGTCCAAATAGGAGTGCGAAAAGAGAGAAAAAAAGAGCGCGGACAGTGGCGTGATGCTTCTTAGGGGGGGCAGCATACACCGGCGAAGGAGTAGTATGTCTCCCGGGGAGATCGGCTCCAGCGCGAAGGAGAAGGGCGCGCGCGTTGCAAGTACGACGTGGGCTCGACCAGTCGGCGATTGAGGAAGGGGCGTCCGGTGCCGGCTGTGCTCAGAAGCAGAAGCCCACTAGCGTAGTACACACACCCGTCTACTCGCAGAAGGCCAAGGAACGCGCGCGGATGGCAAGCGAGGATATGTGGGGGCAAGCGGAGACATGCGACGAGGGTGTGGAATGGCGGCGTCATCCACGCAGGACTGCGGGACTAGTACTACAGCGGCGCAGCTCGCGAAATCGAGACGCACCAGAAAACCAGGCACGCATGCGACGCGGCACGACAACGAGCTCGAGATAGCGTGGACCTTGGTGCGCGCGATTCAGACATACGGCCTGCGCAGCGAACCGGCTGTGCGTGTGTGGTGAGGGAGCGCGTATGGGGCGCAGAGCTGCGTGGGCGGCGTACCAGCCGAATCCGGGAGATAAGCTTCATAGTGAAGCGCGATACACTTCATGATGTGAAGCCCCGTGCGCATCACAATGAGCATTTGGGCGCGAAGTGAAAATAAAATAAAAGAGCGAAGAGGGATGGGGCGCGGGAGTACCGGCAGAAGGCCGCGCGCCGCGGCCGCGGCGTCTCCCATGGACATGCATCGACCGGCCTAGGCGTGGGCAGCACGAGGACGCCACGCGGGAAGGAAAGCCCACAAAGGGGGCAGCGACTCCTCGAGACTGAGTATAACCACGGCAGTACTAGTGCATCCGTATCAAGGTTGTGTGGGATGTAGCCCGTGGCGGCATGCGTCAGCGAGAACGAGAGCAGCCGGCGAAGACGCGGGCACGAAACGAGTTAGCGCAGGGAGGCGTGGTCCATGCGTTCCCGCGGCATGACGGGGATGGCGAGATCGCAGCAGTAGCGCGGCAAGTAGCGCGGTGTCGCATGAAGAAAGAGGCAGGAGAGACTCGTGGGCGGAGTTGGAACAAACCGGATACGTCACGTCACGCATCTGTCTTCTTCCAACGCGGCTGCAGTCGAATTAGCGCAAAGCGAGCGAACCTTCCAGAAAAATAAAATTACCGAACAAAAGAGGAACAAAAACTGAATTCCAGGACAATCTGTCCCGGAATCAAACGGCCGCAGTCTTTCACTAGCCTCTGCCTCGCCGTTCCCTTCATTAATATATAGCATTGCCAAAATTGGAGGCGTCGGTTTTAATGTAAAAGATCTACATACGCGGAGCCTCAGCGTTTCCTTATCTTCCACCGTCCAGAATAGAAAAAAGGACTGCTGAAACGTCCCGCCCAGGAAATGTTGGGCAATATGGCTCGATAGTAACACTAGTACTTCTCCGCATGGGGTGGGTGATACACAATTTAATTTGATCTGTAGACAATTCGGCTCCGATGCATACATGCACTATATACCAATTCGTAATTTGCCAGAAATTCCTCCACCTCCAACTACGACTCCATTTTTTCTTAACGATCGACCGTTTTCATATGACGCATGCAATTTTGAGAGATTTTAAAAAGACATTTGACACCGTTCATGTGAATTCATAGGAGAGCCACTGCCTTCTGGGTCTGGCCCGATATGCCCAGAGGACATGAAGTTTGAAGCGAGCTGCGAGGTAAGTAATTGATGATCAATCCGCATTCGGACAAGTGGTGCTAGATTTGAATCCTCGTTTCGAGACTCTATAAGTTATGAACTCGATTTTTTGAGGAAGAATAATGCCGATGAGTATCCTTTGTTTTCACTCCTCCCCTTCTCCTCAGAGTCAAAGTCTCATGCCAAGTGTTTCGGGCACAGTAGTGACGTAACTATACTCCGATTCTGTGCGGACGCAGTTTGCTCCATAACATCACGGATTGAGTTTTCAATCTCCGTTAGTTGGCGGCGAGCTCGGGAGGCCTTAAATACGGGGCACGGGAGGCGTATCCGCATCAAAATATTCCCTGCCATGAGCTCTTCTGGAAAGTTCACCAAGTTATCGTTTCTAGCGGCTTTCCTCTCTTTTGTACTTGATGCGCAGGCCACTTCCAGTGCCGGATTCGACTGGTCCAAGGTTAGCTACTCAACACGCCGCTTGAATGCTTTCGTGGCGCTCATTTTTTTTAGGTCCAGTCGAGTGATAGTTTGCACTGGACGCCCTGCTACTCGGGGTTCCAATGTGCTCGTTTGACGGTATGAAGTGATATTTAAAGTCTCCATCAATCGGTAAACCGACGCTCGATATCATAGGTCCCTCTTGACTATTCAGCGCCTCAGAAGGCTTCCGCCAACATCGCCGTCGTGAGATATCCCTCAAAGTCGCCCAAGTCGAAATATCTCGGCCCTATCCTTTTCAACCCCGGTGGCCCCGGAGGGAGCGGAGTTGGCGCCGTCGTCGATTCTGGTGCGGCGTTCGCGACTGTCTTTGGAGACCAGTACGATATCGTAGGATTTGATCCTCGCGGTGCGTGCAGCAACAACGCAGCACTTCCTTCTTCGCCTACTCACGGTTCGGTGCAGGCGTCAGCTATTCAACACCGATGGTATCGATTTTTAACACCGAGGCGGAGCGAAACCAGTTCTATCCCCCGGCCTTCACTACCATATATCCGCCTCTTAACGAGACCGATCTGGCTATCCCAACGCAGTGGGCAAGACAACAAATCTTCGGCTCCTTAGCCAAGCAGCGCGCGGAGACCTTCCTCCAGCACATTACGACCGACAACGTTGCGAGGGATATGTTACGAATCACTGAAGCATTCGGGTTCAAAAAATTGCAGTATTGGGGCATTTCGTGCGTTCCTTCCCTCAGTTCAAAGACACCGAACTGACCACCAAGCAGATATGGTAGTGTCCTGGGACAAACGTTTGCGAGTTTGTTTCCTGTGCGCAAAATTCGTTTCGGCTAGCTTGACTTTGGCTAACGGCAAAATTAGGATAAAGTCGGCCGCCTTGTGATCGATGGTGAGACTGCCTGCTTTTATTATACAGACTTTTCTCATTTCATATGAAGGTGTCATGGACCCAGACTCCTGGTTTTCCGGTAACGATTCCCGGATTGAACTAAATATGTCGAATGCTGATACTCTCGCGCAGCCAATTTGACGACAGCGATGTTGGACGCAGACAAAGCACTGCAATCATTTTTCGATGGATGCGTCGCTGCCGGTCCTGAAGCCTGCGCCTTCCACGCACCCACAGCCGGCGAAATTTCTGCTAATCTTGCTGCCCTTACCACTTCTCTCAAGGGCAACCCGATTCCGGTCGTCACCAACACCTCCTATGGAATATTTGACTACAGCTTGTTGCGTAACCTCATTTTCAACGCCTTGTACCACCCCTACCAGTATTTCCCATTGCTTGCACAAGGTCTTGCGGCGTTGGCTGCTGGAGATGCCGGTCCGATTTACTCTATCACCGCAGTGCCGCCGGCCACGTCCTCTGAATGCGACAAGAACGCACCTCCGTTCCACGACAATTATCTCGAATCTGGAGTTTCAACCATTTGCGGAGATGCGATTGCAGTGACAGACTCGGCCTCTCAAATTCGAGCCTTCTATGAGAATCAGGCTCGATCTTCCAGTTTCGCAGAGCTCTTTAGCAACTGGCGGGTTTTCTGCTCGTAAGAACGGTTAATATTTCTTGTGCAACGCGAACTGAATCTGATATGTCCAGTGGCTGGAAAATACACCGCGAGGGACGCTTCTTGGGTGAGTGCAGATATTCTTCTTCGCGACGAGAGAACTCACCGAGTTCAAGGTCCTTTTGGCGGGAAGACCAGTTTCCCTCTCCTGGTCATTGGAAACACTGCGGATCCCGTGACTCCGCTGGCCAGGTATTTATTGTTTAGCTCAAATCCCGATGTCAAATAACAAATTTCCTACCCTACTAGCGCCAAAAGAGCCGCAACGCTTTTCCCCGGCTCAGTAGTACTCACCCAAGATTCTACTGGGGTTCGTTTCATCTTTCCTAACCCGTTTGCCGTCGTCGTCATATCTGACCTGGACTCCGTAGCATACGTCCACCGCTGCACAGTCCACGTGCACATTTCTGCACCTGCGCCAATACTTCCAGAATGGCACGCTCCCCAAAGCCGGAACCGTCTGCCCTGTCGACGAGGAGCTGTTCCCTTCTGCATCAAGTAGTAACTCCACTGCCAAGAGGTCCGTTCAGCACCGCGAGCTCTTGGAGGCTAGCCGTAAGATACGTGACGCTGTTCGCCCAATTTTGCAACGGTCTTTTTAGAGCCTCGGAATTACATTTACTTCCCCTCAACATCCAAAGGCTTACCCTCATTGCCCTCGTATATTGGTACCTTACCACCTAGGAGATAATATATATATTCATGAGGACATTTTCGTGCTCTTTAATCCTCGTCTGGCTCTTTTGGGGCGCAATAACCGAGTAGGATACCCATCACTCCCATCACTTCGATAACGGGAGGCATTACGCTGCACTTTAGCCTTCTTCACTCCCGGCATTAATTGATTAATATCCATACAGAACCGCAGGCCCTACGTAGTACGTGATCGGTTGCGAGCCCTCTGATTTAATATCCGCACCATCTGAACAATCTTCGCTACCGAATGTTCTCTGCTTTGCTCTCAAGACGGATTTCAAACTCAATTCAAACTCCGAAGTGCGCCAGCCATTTTGTCCTGATGGCATCACGCACACGCCAATTTGTCGCCTTGGCCTTGGCCCACCAACATTAAGTTCGACATTTCACGAGTACAAAAAGCAACCATGCCCCCAAAATATATCTGGAGCGCTTCTATTAGTACCTCCTGTGAATATTAAGCAACAAGTATCATTATTTGTGGGGTTTCGAGATCTAATGTTTTTGCTTGCAAAAAACGCAACAAAAACGGCATGCACCCATTGTGCACCCGTGCCAATTCACACGGGAAATTTGATGGAATCATTTGAGCTGAAATTGAGTGCTAAATGGTTGGTTTGGGTGCTCAAGGAAACAACACTGAAACCATTGGTTTCAGAAGCAGCTTAGGCAATTGGTTACCATTTCAGGTAACCTCAATCCTATTGTTTCGGGGACATCCGGCCGAAACGGTGGCCGAAACGTATGCTTTCGGCCCGAACAACCGAAACCAACGGTTTCAGCCCCGCCGATACCTGGGTCTAAACTTACCATTTCGCACTCTCTCCACTCAGTGGATTCCGCCTCATTTCCTGTGTGATTGGTTTTTTGGCGTAGGCGTGGGGGTGGGTAATTGGTGGGATAAGCCGATTTGCTCATGCCCATCAAAACCCACGCCACTTTTCGGCTTGGGCCGCCAACATCAATTTAAATATTCAATTAGTGGTGACAGCTCCAATGCCTCCAAAATAGGTCTGTAGACATCCAGAGTCTCTGACTACCTCCTGTCAAGACTATGAGACTGGGACTATTAAAACACGCGGGGACAAACAAGAATAAAAGTGAAACTCACTTCGATTCGCAGCGACGAAATGCACCGAAAGAAAACCTCTCTCATGAATTTGTGACAAATCACGTTGGAATATCTTCCTCAACTCTGCGGCGTTGTAGTGGAAATACAAAGCCTCGGGGGCCACCTCCACCTCCACGTGGCGGAGGACTGGCAGTTTCAACGAAATGAACGTCTTTTGGAATTCTGGGACCAGTTGTGGAATTTGACCAAACCAGCGAATACATATACATATCGTGTCAATCATGTTGTTCGGAGGAAGGGAGGTGAGCATGGTGTTGAATGAACGCCCCATACTATCGGAAGTTAGATACTTGAGCGCGGGGAAGATGCTGAGATCGAGGGATTCGATGCCGTGGTCTATGTTTGAAATCATCAGCGGCGTCGGGAAGGCTGTGAAGATTTAATGTGCGCACCTATGCCATCGAGGTGAAGGCTCTCGATGGTGGAGCGCACCTGTAGCATGAATGATTTCAGTCCATGCATGGACCTAGAAACGCGGATGTGCGTGAGGGCCGACAGATCCCACGGAAGTGGATAGTCGATCAGTGTGCCTGGCATCGCACTGTCTTTAAAGCAGAGGCGACGTATCTTCGGTGTACGACATTGGGAGACCAGTGGGACGCCGGCGGCTGCACGGCCACATTCGAAAAACCCGACGCGTGTCAGATACTGAGTACAGTGCGAAAGAATCTTGGCAATGTCCTCCGTTTTCCACTGCCCGCCCCTGAACACGACCTCGCGAAGAGATCTGAGGCAAACAAGATTGGGTATCCTGTGGAAATCCACAGCGCTCGAAACACGGAGGCCGAAACTGATAGACTCCAGATGAGTCCAGGGAATTTGAACGAGGGGAGAGAGGATGTCCGGGTCGCAGGCTCCAAGAGTAAGGCGACGAATGTGCGGGATGATGTGCGGGGAAGCGGCCAGCAAGGATGCAAGTTCGATGGCCCTTACTACGGTGTGCTGATGTGTCGTTCTCCAGATATAGATGAGGCAAAAAAGGGGAAACTGTGCACGCGTAACAAAGGCGCGGCAGACAAGGCTGCAGGACTGTAAATCCTTTTTCGAGAGTATCTCGTCAATAATGAGATCCCATAGCTCCTGGACGGGTAGGCCGGCGGGTAGGATGGCGTGCATGCAGGGCAGATGGACGCAGCCAAGACTCAGAGAGGGAGTCGCTGCACACTCGGCTTCGGATGAAAGGAAAAGAAATTGCGTGGCAAAGTGTGACTAGTACTGTTACATGACGGTTGTTCGGCGTTCTTGCGGCTTTTAATCTTAGACTTCAATGTCGCCGGTTGTTGTTCGGTTCCTGCCAAAATATGGATGGCACTCTGGGTCGTTCGTCGAGCCGAATACGAGACGAGGCGAAAACAGATGGCGGTCCAAGCCCGAGAGCGATTTCAATCGAACCAAGAACGAGCGAAACAAAAAGGCAAAATCGGCCTTGGGAGGGAGGGGAGTCAACAATTAAATAAGCCCAAGGTTAGTTGAAAGGCAGGGGTTGGGCGCGACGAGGTAAGAAGTAGTTAAGATATACTGTATTATTATAATCAAATCAACAGTCACGCGTCACGCGGGTACCTGTCGATGGTGAACTTTGGTGGTTCATCACTCGTCACCTGGCGGTTTGTCGAATTTTCCAGGTGGTTTGTCACCCTAAAAATCGATGTTCCCATGCAAAAAAAGCTCAATTTCGGCCCGATTTCCGTCGAATATGTCGAATTTTTTTCGCTGCAAAAATTTGGCGGTTGTCCAATTGTCGAATTGGAAAAATGAGTCACGCGTCACCCCCCCTGTCGATTTGATTGTAATAGTACAATACAAGATATGCCTTCGCTTCGCTCCGGCGCCGTGAGTTCTGCATTCCACTAGCTCAAATCCGATGACATGTCGGTATCGTGTAGAATGTAATTTTAGAACAGTGCGTTAGGGCGAAGAATGCCAAACACAAAGATTCTGTTTTGTATAAAATTAATTGATTGGTCATATGAAGTACAACATGAGTAAGGATGCCAAACAAATGGGAGGATTATGTACCAAATACTCGAAAGTGGACGGAAAAGGCTGCGAGAACAAATTCGGAGCGCCACGCGATATTAGGAATGCAGTGAGCGATTTCCAGAGTTTCGGCGGCGAGAGTGTGAACGAGCGGGGACTTGACTCTTACGGTATCAATTGGGGGCCTGGACGGATGACACCTGGAATAAAGGGTGAATTAAACCACACGAAAGTCAGCGCTGATGCCAGAATCCGCTGATGAAGTTCAAAGCAGTCATTTTGAAGAAGAGAGCAGGGAGAATGTGTGTCGGGCACGACACAAATTCGCTGGAGGAAGGGCCCAGGAGACGTCGCTGCAGGTTGAAATGGCATGCTTCTGATGAACGCTGACTGTGCATGGAAGGTATAGGATTAAGAGCCAGAATTAAGAGCCCGAATTCAAAGCCAACGAAACCGGCATAATTTGAGGTCTTGAAGCAGACGCAGGTGAGGCCAGTAAAGAAAGCTTGCAGTGTTTACATAGACCTGAAGACGCAGACCTAAGCGATTGCGGAAAATTTGCGTATTGCAGCCACCAAAAGGATACGAAAGACATGGAAGCGGGGAAAGGGAGGTCAGGGAAACTGAGCCTGATGCAAGTCTTTTATAGGCTGAAATGCGATTCCCGCATACGTGGCCGCAGGAGCCTCCTCTGCGGCGTAGCACCACGGCACCGGAACTTTCATGTTACGTGTCTGCACGGCACATCGAAAATGGAAGGTCTGGCTGCGGCGAAGTCCTGGTTTCAGGTCATGTGGGTTGTCAAACTATAAATGCTCATCCAAACGGGGTTCCACCATTGTAAATGGGCAAAATTTGAGGACACTGTGAGAGGTTCGCGGAGCTAAAACAGCGTTGAACGAAGGGCTAGAGAGAAGGAACAGTAATGGGGATAACACTGAAGGGGATGTGCGCAAAGAGGTACAAACGAATTCGAGAGATTTCGTTAAGAGAACGGAAAATTGTAGGCTCGTCCCCATCCGGTATCTGAATAACACAAGCAAACTTGATCGCTCGGGGGCTCGCATGATCAGATACCGGCTGGGCCCTCTCGGCGCTGTTTTTGGTGACGGTTTTTTGCCCCGCCATTTCAGAGGTCGGAACTTAGAAAAATTTCGCGAAAAAAAAATCTCAAAAATCAAAAGATGGTCCATTTTCCATTCTCTATCGAACGGGCAAAAAAAAAAAAAAATTCGAAAATAATAATAATTGTGGTCGTCGTCGTCAGCCGCGACGACGACCAGCAACAGTGAAATCAGGTAAAACTTTTTTTTTGTTCATTCGATAGAGAATCAAAAATAAACAATGTTTTGTCTACTAAGTTTTTTTTCGATATTTTGGCGAAATTTGACGAAGTCCCGAGGTCTGAAATGGCGGGGGAAAAAACGCTCCGCCAAAAGGGCCCCGAGACATCCCAGTCCGCTCGCGATTGATCGTTGCCGTTGTTCCTGTTGTGTCTGATGTTGCTTCTATTTGCACATCTCCCCGATTTAGCCTTAACTCCGTGATCTGTGAAATCGCGAGCGTCGACTGGTTCACGAGTCTAGGAAAATTGGGCCTTTCGGCCCGGCCTTTCTAACTACGTGACAGTCACTATGTAACAAGCTGTGCTAGAGAAAAAGAAATGTAACGGAATCAAACGGTAAGTAATATAAATTTGCAGAGCAACTATCATTTAGTATTTTACTCTCTGTTGAGGTTGTAGCCTTCTTCGGCCTGAGACTGTATGCGCTGAAAAAATGCATATGATCTTCTCAAGCTTATTTGCCGGAATTTGGCGTAGAATTCAAATGCAAATTGTAATCGTTGTCCTGCCTCCTAATAATTTGGAGAAATAAAAGCGGTCATTTCTTTAGACTCATTGAAAGGAGTTGACGGGAACTTGAAGCGTCGGGATGTTTCTCCTTTGATAAAGTCAGGACAGAGCCCCTGAGAGGCAGTGCGGTGCCAAACACCTGTACACTTCATCCCTCTCTCACCCGTACCACGATGTTGCTGGGAAATCTGCGAAACGAGATTATTGGGGGAGCTTGCGACCCCATCTATCAGTGTGAGACCGAAATTGCTAGTGGCAGTGCAAAACGCTTGTTTGGTTTGTTTGTTTGATGGTCGCCCCGTGGGATAACTGTCTGATCGCTGTCAGATGAGCGGAGCGCGCAGGTTTTGGTTGGTTTGTTTGATGGTCGCCCCGTGGGACATCTGTCTGATTAGGCCACTAAGTATTGACATTGCGCGCTAAAGATTTCTCTGCCGGACTTTCTTTTGTGGCAATTTCGAGAGTTAAAAAACTCAACGGCATCGCATTCCGTGCTCCTTTTGTATTGAGCCGGCTTCTGAGACCAAAAGTGACAGAGTCAATGACAATGCTTGAGACCGATACAGTACGAAGGGCTGGCCGATTTACATTGGACACTTACAGTATGGATCTTAGTGAATATGTATTCAATAATTAGATTACATATAAAACTCCAACTCGGATTAGGCAAGCTCCCCCCAACTGTAGCCGGGTACCGGCATACAAAACATATTCGACATTGACAACTCGATAGCGCATCATCTAGCTTGCGTAAAGGAGCTCAAGCGTCTACTCCTATCTCCTACGCTGTGGACACGCCTCGACATGTTGCTCGATCTGAGGAGCAGCCACGCGGGGTCGGCCCCAATCTCAGAGGACCTTATTCGAAGCTGGTTCACCCGTGCTCGAAGTCTTCCTCTCTCCCTCAGTTTCTCCGGTGAACGGGGCAACCGCCAGTTGGAAAGCCGACTGAACACCATCCTCCTTCCCCACGCCGCCAATCTTCGTAATCTCCAGCTGGATATGCACACCGAACCGTCGTCCGCCTTAGGCAATACTATACATTTCCCCCTCCTCCGCCGCCTAGCTCTCAATTGTTTTTATAATTCCCGCTTCCATGGAAAGCCGATCGAAGCTTTCCGTGTAGCTCCTCAGCTTCGAACACTGTCCTTACAGGGTCTCCCACCTTCCCTGGTATCAGTTCCCTGGGAAAAATTGACAACCGTCGACCTTTGCTGCATCGGGATCGCGGAATCTCTTACGGTGTTGCGGGATACCCCGTGCCTGCGAGAATTCACTTTTCAGTATTCTGACGGCGATGACGAACACAACTACACACCTGTGATCCACGCTGGTCTGGTGTCGCTGTCTCTGCTTCAGCTTGGAGCTACGGCATACATTATTCCCTTCCTTGTGCTACCTAGTCTTGAAAATTTGACTATGGAAGAGATCCAGGACCCGGGCAACACCATAATCCCCCTCCCGCTCATCTCATCTCTACGGAGCTTTACCTTCAGTAACTCCGCTCCCATGGTGTCTTTACAGTGGATCCGCCACATGGAACATCTTACCACACTCGAGCTCGGCAGCCTAGAGTGGCCGCAGGGATATCAGCTGTTTAGGGCATTGAACCGCGCCTACGAGCCGCAGTTCCTTCCCAAGCTACTGAATTTGGTGCTTTTGGAGTGGGATGCCGAAGATCCCGACGACGATCTGGTGAAGGCGCTGGATTCTAGACGTATGCCGGCGCAGCAGGGGCTCGCAATGCTTCAGTCCTCCCGAATTGTGTGGTCGTCGGACCTGGATAACGAGACCGTTGATCGCTATACTAGGGCCCACAACGATTGCGATGAACTTTACGATCTTGTCGAAGGAGGCCTCAAATTTCTGATTGGAAATAAAGACCTCAACTAATTCTGAGCGCGGGTTCGAGTACGGTCAGCACTTTATCACGCTTCTGAGGACTTCACGCGTGGCTGATCCAGTGACAGGCCCAACCACTGAATGTAAAAGTACTCGTTTCTCGATGAACACATTTACCAGCATAAATGTGGAGAGTCAACTTATACTACATCTGCAAGGGTGCCTCTGACTATCCGCATTCAAAACCAGCATACTTAGCATTCCTGTCAACATCGGGCAAGCTCTCGCCATTCGTGTCTAAGGATTCGAAATAAATGTTGTCCGGTGTGGTCGGCGGGGCTTATGTTTTGGCGTTGGCCGGAATTGAGGATCTTCCGACTCGATTTCTATACGTTGTCGACAATGATCACTGCGTTGAGGCCCTATATAGTCACAGGGTAGGCAATGTTTGTCTACCTTGGTTTACCCCCGGCAGACGCACGTAGTCACACCTGGTCTACATTGGTCTACTGGGAGTAGACCAAGGTAGACCAACATCGCCTACCCTGTGACTACATAGGGCCTCAACGCGGTGGATGTCTCCTTCTGACGGCTAGACGGCAGACGAGGGGTGATTGAGGGTGATATTCTACTTCCGGCACTCTCTCTACAGTGTTGTAAAAGGGGAAAATAGTAAAGAGGTAATGAGTCTAGTGGTGAATAAAGCTTTCAAAAAATGCCTTAAATATGAATTGATTTAAGGTCCAGGAGGACTTCACATCTGGATTCGGAGATCCGTGACTTCCGGGCGAGCAGGTGACACTGATTGGCTCGGAAGCGCGGTTAGATAAACTATTTATGGGTTCCGTTACCCACCACCTCAGGCTTCGGGAAGCTCTGGATGCCGAACCGTTATAAAGTGCCACTGACCTCAAGGTTCTTCATCCCCACAATGCCCGCGAAGTGTACCATCGAGCTCAACACTCCCGCCTACAAAGGCTCCATTACACTCAATACCGGACTCTTCATCAACGGAGAATGGACTGATCCTGTTACGAGCGACTCTGTGGAGTGAGCCTTGTTTTTGCGTACCAGCGTTGCAAGTCTAATTGTGGAAATCAAGTGTAATAAACCCCAGTACGGTAGCTTCGTCCGCTGTGGACTACTCATGTATTGTCAATTGAAGGCAACGGCAAAAAGATTGCAACCGTATCCCTCGGGTCGAGTAAGGATATCGATGTCGCGGTCAAGGCTGCAACCAAGGTGCGGTACTGAGGATGCGCACTTTCCAGCATTCTGGCACTGATTATTATTTCAGGCCTACAAAACCTCCTGGGGCCTCAAAGTCCCTGGGACAGCTCGCGCAAAACTTTTGAATCGCCTCGCAGACCTTTTGGAAAGGGATATGGATAAATTTGCCGCTCTTGAAGCGTTGAATGTCGGTAAGGCCATTGTTATTGATCTGGCCATAATTGCGGCTTAACGTGGCTATGTCCGCAGGGAAACCCTTCCAAGTTGCGAAATATCAAGACATAGCCGGATCCATCAACCACCTCCGCTACTTCGCGGGCTGGTCAGACAAAGTCCAAGGTAATACCGTGGAAACAAACGACCTCAGGCTCACGTACACTCGCCACGAACCTTACGGCGTTGTCGTAAGTGTTTTCATCATCTACTCTTCCTTGATTGCGCGCTTATCGTCGAACTTAGGGCCAAATCATTCCGTGTTCGTATGTTCCCAGCAATTTTTGCTGTTGACTGACCACAGCATCATCATTTAGGGAACTTCCCCAGTGTGTATCTTCACAATACCCATTTTCGCCAATTTTGATCGTGTTCTAGTGTTGATGTTGGCGTGGAAAGTCGGTCCCGCGTTGGCCACTGGGAATACAATCGTCCTGAAGGTGATTGAACTTTCCATTCGCATCCTCCTCCATGTTGAAGCATCCGCTTAGCCTTCCGAAATCACTCCCTTGTCCGCCCTGAAATTCGTCGATCTTGTAGTCGAGGCCGGTTTCCCTCCCGGTGTTGTGAATATTGTCAACGGTTATGGTGCATATCTTCTCTCCGCGTGTTCCTGCCCTTTTAAGGTCTTTGGCAGGCACCACCGTCGGCGCCGCCATCAGCCAGCACCCGAATATCTCCAAGGTTGCGTTCACCGGCAGCACTTTGGTTGGCCGAAAGATTCTCGAAGCCGCTGCTCGCAGTAACCTCAAAGTTGTCACACTCGAACTCGGCGGGAAAAGTCCGACTATAATCTTTGATGACTGCAATTTGGAACAGACCCTCAAATGGTCTGTCCAGGCCATGTAGTACGTTATTTCCCCAACTTCAATATATTGCTCTCAATTAATCTGTCGTCAGTGGGAACATGGGTAAGATTGCTGAAGCCTGGTTAGTACAGCATGCTTACCACTGTTTTAGGGCAGTCCTGTGTGGCAGGATCACGTATTTTTGTGCAGGAGGGAATTTACCCCCAATTCATTGAGAAATTCACGGCGGTTGTGAAAGGACTTGGTCAGGCGACTGGGGACCCCTTCAATGGAAAAACCCAACATGGCCCGCAAGTGTCGCAGACCCAATTCGACGTGAGATCTTTACCTCTGTATGTACGCAGACTGACGCCGCCTCGCAGAGAATTATGGCTTACATTGATTCTGGAAAGAAGAGCGGCGCTACTGTATCTCTCGGCGGGGAGCGACACGGCACTGAGGGATACTTTATCCAGCCAACCATCTTTACTGACGTTACTCCCGACATGAAGATTGTTCAAGAGGAGATTTTCGGGCCCGTCGCAGCTATTCTCAAGTTCAAGACTGAGGAAGGTTAGTGTCACTTTTTACTTTTTGGAGTTCCTCGCCGCATTCTGACCTTGCCTGCAGAGGCTATCGAGGCTGCGAACGCGACGTCCTATGGGCTGTCGTGTTGCGTATTCTCTGAGAACATCTCGCGAGCTATCCGTGTTGCGCATGCGTTGGAGAATGGCTCGGCGTTCATCAATAGCGCCCAGTTGGTCGATCCCGCAATGCCGTTCGGAGGCTACAAGCAGTCTGGAATCGGACGAGAGGCCGGAGAATATGCGCTACACACGTGCGTTTCCTGTTCGACCATTCTACTACAAATAGCTTGATTCGATTTCCAGCTACACGCAAGTCAAAGGTGTTCATGTCAATCTGGGCATAAATATTTAATTTTTTCAAGTACTGCCGCCTAAAATGTTGTATCAGTAACAAAAAATACACAGGTCTGACTCTATGACAATGACAGGAGTAGTCTTAAACACCCCCTCCCAAAAGGTCAGATGATTTGGATGTAATTTGGGCAAGCCAGCCCAAATTCTCACTGAAAAATCCCAGTTGCTCAAGACACCCCAAAATATGATATTTTTGCTGATCTTGCTCTATCTATAATTGCGCATGAATTAACCCGTCAATTCTGTCTACTTTTTAGGCCAATGTATGCAGAACCCATCCAGTCATGAGCAATCATTTGAATGCGATCAAAATTTTCCCAAAACAATAATTTTTTCGCCGCGCCTTCGGTACTGAAATTAGCTGTAAGTACTAACGAACAACGGTATAAATGCAGATGGCTCATCTCCTTGGCCACATATATTTGGTGATTGCATATCACATATTCAGCCTGTGACAAATGAGAACGAGTGGCGCCAAGTGATCGACAAAACACTTTAAGGGGCGGAAGACAAGTAGAACAGCTGCTGACCGGGGGAAACATGATGGTCCCAGGGTTGAATCACCACATAGTCAAAGCCAACCCCGACTTGGTTTCGATGATGCTCGAAAGCCATGAGTAAGTAAGTATAGACACAGTAGGGGAAGTCAAAGCGGTCAGACGGTCCGATTCTGAAGTCGATTCTGACACCGATTCATGACCGATTTTGATTTGCGTGGCTGTCCAGAATCGATCAAGAATCGACATCAACTCTGACCGACCCGATTCTGAGCTCAATTCGCGAGTGATTCTAGGGACCCAAATTTATTTATATACAACTATTAGCCGTCACCACCAAACACCTCTACGCGGTCATGCCCCGATATCCTCGCTACTGTCCGCGGCCTGTTTTTTCTTCCCCTTTTTGGTGGTTTTCTTCTTGTCGTCTTGAATAGCTTTAGCCTTCATGGAGGGAGTCTTTTTCCTCCCTATGGTGGCTGTAGTCGCGTCTGTTTTGGTTCTGGCCATGAGCAAAGATGCAGAGGAGATTGGTGGAACCATGATAATTTAATATTAAGTAATTAAATCATTATTATTATTTCTGGATGTGGAGTTGTGACGATCACAGAGGCTGATTCTAAAGTCGATTCAGAACCGATTCTAGCGAGTTCCTCCTCTGGAGGAGGAACACGATTCTGGGCCGATTCTGGATCAGACCGATTCTGATGTCGATTCATGTCCAAAATCGGCTCGAGAATTGACATCAGAATCGGTTCAGAATCGGCTCCAGAATCGGTCCATCTGACCGCTTTGACTTCCCCTAGTATGACCCGGAGCGAGGAGTAGACTTGAAAGTTGCTTGAAAGGACCGCTCGGGATGCTGGATCAGCTGGGACAAAGCTGAAAGTGGTCGGGGAGCCTTTGACGATGACTAGCCCTGCGCGTAAGGGTTCTAGGCTATGGAGAAATTGCAGGCACTGCACAATCCGGGAGGCGGAAGCGAATAAATTAATAAATTACAATGAATTCGAGGTTGTACCTTGAAGGTTCCCTGAGCAATAGGATCTGCAATGTTAACTTGGAACTATTGGGGGTGCTCAATTCTTAGGTCAACCCGGTCAGTTCGTTAAGATAAATCAATATTTGTGCGGAACAAATAAAGATTCAAACTCCGTTCTGATCGGCACTTCTCCACTTCACTTCTCTGTCGTCCAGCACCATCTCACACTCTCATATTCTGTGTCATATAAGCTGTATCAAGTTTACCACTACTAGAATTATCTTCATAGGACGTGTGGCAAAGATGTGGTGAAGATTATCAATTGTGTCAGAGTTTGAATTTTGACGAATATTTATTTTAAACAACCTGACCGGGTCGACCTAAGAATTGAGCACCCCTAATAGTTCCAAGTTAACATTGCGGATCCTATCGCTCAGGGAACCTTCATACGAGCTTTGTTAAATTGTTGCAAGCCAAATAAACACCGGACTGCATTTACCAAGAGCTGCGAGCCCGTGGACGCACATGTCTGTCAAATAGTTGTAGTTGCCTGAAAAATCAGCGGCTGCGAGCACCGGCCAGCTGTATTAGATATATAAAACGACTTCAAGCTTGTGAGCCCCTCCGCCGGAGGACCGCACCGCGAGATCAGTGCTTCCATGAGGTGCTGGCTGACCTCAAGCGTCTCGCAGTTTGAAAGCGTGAAATTCTCCAGTTTTGGGAGGAAGCGGGGCTCATGTGCCCGATCCAGTGCGCGGAAGAAGTCCTCCTTGTACGCCCACAAGGGGGTTCCGAGCTCGAGCGAGGTGAGGTGCTCCATTACGCGGAGCCACGGGAGCGTCACCATGTGTGTGTCACGGCCGAGTACGAGCGTGTGGAGGGAAGATGATGAGATCAATGGAAGGGGTACTGCGTCGTCAGGAAGCGCTGAGAGGGCAGACAGTTCCAATCTCTGCAAGTTGGGGAGTGCGAGGAAGGGGATGATATCTCTGCTGCGCCAACCAGTGAGTTTGAGCGAAACAAGACCAGGATATGAGACAGACGGTCCGGGCGTAGTTTCGGTGCCATAGAGATTCCGATACGTGAGCTCACGCAGGGATGGGGCCTTGCACACCACGCTCAGACACTGCTCAACGGAAAGAATCTCGGCGGAAAACGTTGTGAGCTGCTCCCAGGGGAGTATCAACGCCGAGGGAGGCACGTAAGCCAGCCGGAGTGACTGCAGCCGAGGGGCTAAGCGGAAGACGTCGCAAGGGGTCCCGCCCGAACTAATGTTTGCATCATCAAGCTCCAGGTGGTGTAGGACAGGAAATGGGGTCCCATTGCCCAAGTTCGGGAATGAATCCGAGGTGATGCACAAACAGATTTTGCGAAGATACGGCGCATGTTTATCGAGGATGGTGTCTAATGAGTGGTCTTGGGAGTCGTCCATGTCTCCGAAGAAACTGAAGGAGCGCGGGAGGGTGCACGCGCGATGAAACCATGTCTCCACGAATGTTTCGAGTTTTCCTGGTGCTGTGAGCGCCCCATGGTCGGTATCAACATCGAGGTGGAGATTCGTCCACAGCGCTGGAGTGGAGAGAGCGAGGAGCCGCCAGGCGCTGCAGATCTTCAGGAAAATCAAGGGGGGTGTGGATGGAAGAGGCGAAACTAGCCGATGGGAGGGGAGGGAATGTACAAAGATTTCCGACGTGATTTCGGGAGGGAGGGTCAAGACGGGGTAGACATAAAGATCCAGTTTTGCCTCAACGACAGCTCGGCGGCGTTCGAGTTCCTCTAGGGGATGTCGCTGATGTGCTATGGGGATGCGTAGTTCGGCCAGTTCGTCCCGCAGGCTTTCGAGGCGGAGCGACATGGACGCACTGAAGGAAAATTGATACTGATCATGTACACATGTTTGCTTTGCGCAGCCACAAGCACCGCCTCTCTCAGGGGTCCCAGCTGACCCACTCAACTATATCATATTCCCAGGACTTACTCAGAGCGCACTATTTATTGGGCCACCAAATAATTTATTTCTGCAAATCTTTCCATAATTACTTGATCGCTCTGAGTCGAATGGTCAGGGCGTGGATCAACGACAGAGAATTATTTTTCGAGTTCATCCGTGTTTATCGTTCTTGAGAAGTGTGCGAGAGGACAGGGTAGAGAGCGGTGCGAAAGGGAAGAAACCGAGGCGAGGCAGAAATAAAATTACCGCTCTGGAGTTGGATCAGCTCGTAAAACGTACATGTGATGAAGGCAGTATTCTTTCCGACTTCTCCCGGGAAGCGATAAAATGCGGGAAAGAATAAACGCAGGCTGGGACGTGGACACCGATCTTCCGTCCCTGCTTCAAAGCTTCATGAGTCGGTTGATGAATGACTAGCGGTATAAACGGGTCGTCTACAAACTTTGTTAGATTGCAACATGATGATCCCAGGGTTGAATTGCCAATTAGTCAAAGCCAAGCCCAACTTGGTTTCGATGATGCTGAAAAGCCATGAATAAGTATAGACACAGTATGACCCGGAGTGAGGAGAAAATACAGACTTGAAAGGATCGCTCGGGATGCTGGGCTCAGCTGGCACGACCCTGAAAGTGGTTGGGGAGCCGTTGACAACGACTAGCCCTGCGCGTTGAACCACCGTAGTCTGGGAGGCGGAAGCGAATAAATTAATAAATTACAATGAAATTCGAGGTTGTACCTTCAAGGTTCCAGCGATAGGATCGGCAATATTAACTTGGAACTATTGGACGCTCAATTGCATTTGAAACGGATGTGCCAGGTTTGGAACACACGCGCCTGCTGGTGTGGTATTGCCGGATTAAATATAGCTGATACCTAAACGAGCTGCAAGTTTATGCAGCGATTGTTTGAAAGGTCACATCAAGCCTTACGTGATCAGTTGACGAATCCTCTGATTTAATATCCGCGCGCCATCTGAACAATCTTGTTGGATAGCCAGCCACTAACTCCGCCTGCGCAGCTCTGTAACAATTGTATTTTTCGTAGATGTGGATTCAAATTCGGAGTGCCTGTGTATGTACAACGTATTCAGGTAGTAGTGGCTTGAAAGAGCGCACGTTTGGGGCTAAATTATGGTCATGTATGCTATCGCGGTTGGCATGAGAATACTGCAGATATTTTGGAAATGACTCAGATATAGGGACAAGTGGATGAATGTAATTCAACTGTGTCTCCCACATACTACTCGATTATTTCTCTCTCCTTTACCCATACTCTAGCCTCTCTCCACCTATTTGCCAGCCATCTTCCTTGAGCTGGTGCGGCCAGTGTTCCTCCTGCTCTTGCGTTGGCAAGTTCCGCTTGGGGCCTGTACACACCATTAATTATATTAGTGTCAGAACATATAGTGTAGAATGGGGTGACGCACTGATGGCTCGGGGCTAGCGCTCGACATGCTGTCGCTTGCTGGGTCTGTACTTAGAGGGTCGGAGGCGGACAGGCTCCCGCTGGCGGATGCAGACGCAGACGCTGAGGATCCAGGAATGGAGCTCGACATCCGCCCACTAGCAGAGACAGATGCTGAGCGGGAAGCTGAACTCGGTTTCGCGGACGACACCGCCGAACTTTGTCTGGCGGAATTGCTGGGCCTCACAGAGCTGTTGGCCTTCGTAGAGCTGCTGGGCTTCGCAGAGCTGCCTGGTTTTGCGCTGCTGCTGGGTTTCGCACCACCGGCGGGTCTGGCGGAGCTACTAGGTTTTAGCTTGGCGGAGCTGCTCTTTGCCGGGACCTGCAAACCCAACGAACAAATCGCCAGTGAGTACGAATGCGGATTGGATCGATGAGTGCTCACACTCGTCGTCCGGGGAGGAGTATTAACTTTGGAAGCCTTGCCCGGGTTAGTCAAGCCGCCGCCAGGTTTTTTGTTGGTCCCCGGGTTAGCAGGCGTCGCGGCGTACGACTCGAGCAGGAGAGCGGCGAGGACGATCCAAAAAAAGGAGAGCTTCATGCTGGAGATGCTGTTTGGTTTGATTCGGATTGGCGGTTGGTTAATTGAGGGTGAGAAGAGTGGGAGTAGAAGTGGACCTGCACTTGAGTGACCTGCACTGGGGATTCGGTTATTCGTCGCGGACGGCTTATATAGTCTTCATACCACTTGGAGTCAAGTGACGATGAACATGAAACGAGCTCAGAGTTCAAGTTCAAGAGACCATGGTAAACCTCGGTGATTTACTTTGGCGATACTTGTTGTCTTGATCCACAAGGAAGAATGATGAAACGCTGCTGAAAACATGGGAGAAGCCCATTTCAAGGGGGACAAGGAATCATGCCAGAGAGGAGGCAGGTTGAAGTAGCGGGAAGCTATGGGACGAATGGTCAGTTCAACGCTAGCGCCGCTCATCACGGTAAGGGTGCAGTTAAAATAGCACTAACACATCTGGCTGTGTGGGCCAAACATGGCAAATCGACAACCGTGTAGGTGCAGGCGGCGATACGAGAGGGTCCTGTCAGTGCGACGAAACGCCTGTGTCTCGTGTTCCTGACAAAAAAAGCAATTGTGAAATCCTTCAGCGTTCAACAAATGCAGGGTCAGTACCGATACAGTAGAGCCTGATCTGCAGATTGAAGATTAGAACACATTGTAGCGTCAGTTCATCGGAGCATGAGCTCAGAAACTCACTCTATACTCAGAAGTCGCAGAATCAGTGTGTCCCGTGGCACCGTAGGCAAAGTTGGCTTACCTGGGTTTACGTCTGTCTGCCTACGTTAGCCGCCCCAGTAGGCAGACTCTACCTACTAGTAGTAGTACTAGTAGTACTAGCGTCGGCCGACGTAGACCAACGTAGACCCAGGGTAAAAACGTTTGCCTACGGGGCCGCGGCATGGCACGCAGTGAATACTCTCAAATCAGCGATACGCCGCGACCGGGGATGTGGAAGCTTCATGGCTGGCATCAGAATTGGGAGGCGGTGAGGACAGTAGACTGGGTAGGTTGCTATGCACTGCCATATTTGCGACAATCAGTCCGATGTACAAGCCGAAGAAGAAACGAGCTTCACCCAAGCTCTAAGTGCATGTAATGAGCGCGGAGCAACAACGAGTCAACGTAACGCCCTCTAAGAGTGTGAGTGATTCCCCAGTGAAGAACCACGTCGATTCCGCTTTCAAGGCTAGCACCGTACCCACTTGGTAATCCTGGAGGCGAGAAAATTCGGTCCAGTGCCTTAGTCCCTCTTGCGCATCCAGGAATAATTCGGAAGGGATTTATTTCGGAGTCTAGCGCATAATTCCGCGGGAGCTCGCATGGATTCTGGTTTGGCGAGTCGTTTACCTGACGTCCTAAGTTACCACAGAAGCAGTTCTACTGGTCGTACACGAAGTGGCTGTCAGACTGAGAGCTGTTTGTTTCATTGGAGACTTCAGTAACCTGGGTCCTGGGTGGAGCAGCGTCCTAGTAGCCGCGCACCTGGCGCCGCTTGAGTCGGGATACACAAAGTGTGAGAATTCCAAGAGAATTCGAGATCACTGGAGTCGCAATGCACCCTAGTAGATCGTCTAATTGAACAGATCCGAGCCATGTTCTAGCTTTCGCTATAGGGGGGGATATATTGTCGCGATGGTAGAGGATGGGCCCGGAATTGCCAGTGCCGGGTTACTTATCCCCGACCGGGCCGGTGATTGATGATCTTTTGCAATCAGTGGCAGTTCGTGGTGTGTATACGTAAAGCCGCCCTTGAGCTCACGACGACACCATATCTATCGCTGAACGCCTGCCAGCCCATTGCGCAACCTGGATCTGTTTCACTGGCATCCCTAAAGTTACGGATGAGTCGACGATGTGCGCTGGTACGGCAACGCGTAGGTTTTATTCCTGTCATTTCTACGTCTGGGTTCTCGCTGGCTCAACGGATATCTCATTGTGAGTCGTCCAAATCCAAAAGAGGTTATTGGGGATGACTTATTCGGCGGGTATTACTGGAGTGGGACGTACGGGAATTCAAACTCGACCGCGCCGCGGGTCATTACGCGAGTGGTGGGACGCCGTGTGCCGAGATGCGTGGAGGCCGTCGACATCAATGCGAGAGCTGAATATCACGGAGGAGACCGACGCCGCGGTGCGCATGCGTGCCCTGGAAGCTGAATATTAATGCCTCAGGATCGATGGCCCGCCTATCTTTGGCTGGCTGTACGTCGTTTCCATTTCCTCCTCCTCTCCGCGCTCACGCCCCTCTCTAGGCTCATCGGCGGCGACGGCGTCCTGCCCTAATGCCCCCCTACGGCTCCTCCCCAGCCCTGAAAGCCTTCACCCAGACCCCGTCGAGCGTAACTGCCACCTCCGCGCCGCCGTCCCCCCACCTCTCACGCATCTCCTTCTCCTTCGAAGCTTCCGCCTCACCAGCGGCATTGCCATCGGCAACGCCTCAGCCCCCTACCCTCAGCGCCTTAGCCCCCCACAACACCGCCACGCCCCTCCTCGCCGGGCTGCTCGCGCTACACGTCCGCTACGCAAAGCTCTGTACCAACCTTGCGAGTTGGGGCGTGCCCTATGCCTTGCGGAACGCCTTTGGGTGCTCCAGCGTGCGTGACCCCGCGCGCTATCCCGTGCTCCCGGACTATTTCGACGTGCCGGAGGGCATGTCGCACCACGCGGCCGCGCTCGCGCACTGTTGGCCCTCCGCGGAGGAGATCGTTGCGCGCGCGTGCACCGCTGCTGCGCGTGGACGGGTGGGCGCGCATTGCGAGCTCGCTGGATATGCAGCTGGCAGGCGGTGACTCGGGCGATCGATATGAGCGTGCTCGTCGGCGCGGAGACGCTCATTAGGGTGGGGGTACGTTTTTTCCTCGTTCTTCTGCTTATACAACTGATTCGGCGGATGTAGTCTCGAGTCTGATGAGCAATGACGTTAGCATCCCGGTGCACCCTATACCCCAGCTCCTAGTGTCGATCTAAATCTTCGTTTGGTGAAGCCCATATTGTCCATGCACATAGCTCCCAGGAAATAAAAGTAAAGTATATTCAGTGCGATTTCGATAATTGTCAATAGATACGTACACGACATACTATATGTTCTGTTTCGACTAGCACGACCCCACACGACGGGCGCGAAAAATATCTCGTTGACGACAACTTTTTGGCTTTTCCGGTCGAGCCCGGCAGTTGAGCCATCTCAATGTCATGGCGCTGGGACCCGAAGTAACCGAGCTTGAGCCCTGCCGATAACTGCAAGCACAAGCATTCTGATCTCCGAGCTTCAACTCTCTCTTCCGCCAGTCCTCGCGTCGACCGGTCGTCTCTGCCAGCCGTTCCTCTACCGGTCTGATGGTTTTTCAATCCATGCGACTCTTACTCTCAAGCTCACGTTTGTCGACCTCCCATACCCTATCCATCGTTTTTGCAACCAGTTCTCCTTCCACGGGGAATCCGGGTTGTCCAGGGAATTAAGTATACACTTCCGAACTGGGTGGCAGTTCCGAGGACAAACGAGCCGGTCAGATACCCATCTTTTGTCGTGCAGTGTGACCTGGGCTTTGATTAGGTTTTAGGTGGTAGTTTGCATCGAATGGGGCACGTGTTCCTCTCCGAAACAATGTTCTGTGTTCAAATAATCGCCTGCCGTTCGTCACTGCTCAAAAAAAAAAAAAAAACTCGCTGCAGGACGACGACGGCCTCATTCTGTGTGAAACTCGCGCTATCTGCCGCTATATTGCAGGGAAGCACGCAGACCAGGGGACACCTCTTCTTCCAACCGACCTGAAAGGGAAAGTGCTATTTGAACAAGCCGCTTCGTTCGAGTATACGAACTTCCACCCGCAGGTGCAGAAGGCGATCATACTATATTTTTTCAGTGGAGAGTGCGAATCCATCCCTAATTGCACTCCGCGGAGGCCTAACCACACACTCGTACAACAGCGCCGAGCCCAAGCCAGAACTCCTCAAGGACGCGGTGTCCGCGGTTGCCGAGAAACTTGCAGTGTACGACGTCATCCTCGGAAAACAGAAGTTCCTCGGGGGAAATGTGACGTGCCTCCGCACTCTGCAGAGCTGCTGCTTGCTGACGGTTCACTCCCTGGACAGGAACTGACGCTGGCGGACCTGTTCCACCTCTACTACGCTCCCCATTTTGTGGACAAGGGCGTGGATGTGATGACGAGCAGTGGGCTAAATGTCGCGCGGTGCGTCTCCTTTCATTCCAAGCATTTGGTTTAGCTAACTCGGATCGTAAGATGGTGGAACGAGTTGATACAATACCCGGCTTGGGTCAAGTTGAAGGAGACCGAGGCTGCGGAAAATAAATGAACGATGCTAAAGTCCTGTAGGACGAGCTACGCGGTGAATTGTGATGTTATAATTGCGAGACCATTGCCGATGAAACGAATGCACAGCGAACCTAAGGATAACACTGAAAGTCACTGTCTCTTGCAACTATAAGTTCACAGTTTCGCGGCCCCTGTCGAATGAGCCAGGGTAGAAGTTCGATCTTTTCACACACGCTAATTAGGTGCATGTCCTTCTCAGCTTGGGCGTTGGTATTGCATTGGTAACTTGGTATCAATGAAACATAAATCTTGCACGCATTAGATGGCATGAATATAATTTCAGAGAGAATGCCGCCGCTCTCATGCCGTACCATTCTGGATGAAACGATAAATGATTTACGGCGCGGAGTACGTGGGCAGAGATGCTCCCTCTCTGGTAGCAATACTACGCGGAACCAACCCAAAATCAACCTATTCAGTTCAATACGAATACGATACGCTGGCGGAAGAGAGAACACAATATGGATATAATGTGATACGCCCCCGAGCATATCCAAACATATTCAAAATATGGTTGAACCTTGGGTTTCCCGGCCTGGGACCTCCAGGCAAAACAGTTTAGAACCAGAGGCTGATCAGCGGACTGGTCCATGAAGCGCCCATGTCGGACGTCCAGTGAATTTGTCGGTCCAATGGATCGGCGAGGGCGGGGACAAAAGACGGCACGAAGATGCAGGAAAAATACTCGTGCAGGAGGGTGGAAGGAAGAATTGAAGACGGGCGGGCAGACGATGCGTGCCTTTCACTTGCTTTGAAGTTGCCCCTGCACTCACTCTTCTTCGACCTACCTCTACTTGCTCGCCCCACTGCGTTTTTCCTTCCTTCCTTTCTTTTATTCGACGCGTCCAGCCTTCTTTTCCTTCTTACCATTCACCATTTGACTCGCGCCAGCGTTTTCGAGATAATTGTTTCCCTAGCTAACCATATACCTCCACAGCCCCCAAGACGTAGACTCGTTACTAGTCTGTAACCGATATCCAAAAAATGTGGCGAGCACTTTTGGCGGTTACAGAGTGGTACAACTCGGGAAACCGAATTGGGCTGTCATCGGAGTTTAAAATTTTGCTGAGGCCCTTGTTCTCTTCTGCACTTTGACCTCTTATCAAATTTAAATTATCAAGAACCTTCCTATGCTAGAAATAAATACATTTGCTTCCTCAGATTTTTTTAAATTGCAGGTAGAAGAGCCGAAAAGGCTATCAAGTTTGAGGCAGAATTGATCGGTTTTGATGGCTCGCTTATCGGCCGATCGCGGCACCTGCCAAAAGTTCAAACTCCGCAGACAGCTCAATGCACGTCAACGAGTTGTACCAGTCTGTAACTGCCAAAAGTGCTCGCCACATTTTTTGGATATTGGTTACAGACTGGTTACGAGTCTACCCGAGACGCAGGACACGAATGCCTGCGCGGTCGTGCACCTCTTCTGCTTTGTGCACGAGCTTGGCGACAAGTATATGCGTTCGAGTGGCAGTTTGACGCGATTGTGAGTTTCTTTATTCACTTTCTTTCCTTATTGGGTTGGGTTTCATTCTCATTTGCGAGGGTATCCGCCCATTTGTATGCCCGCTCCGTTTCTTTGGCCTTCATACACGGCATCCATGACATGAACGTCACACATGTGACGTTGTGTCATGCCCATCACAATCACCCAGAGAGAGAGAAAAAAATGGAAATTGCCTCCAATCGTGGTTATACATGAAAAGGAGCATTTCCTAAAAATACCCCCGACTCAAGTCGACTTCCCCGAGTTGACTTCGCAGGGCCGAGTCGGAAGTCGCGGCAACATTACTATGTTGCCAAGATTTTATTACGTGTTGTGGATGATGCTCACAAGCAAACCATGTGACCTATCTGAGTTTTCTTGGCTATCCTTGCTGTTTGGTCATTTAAGTTAGCATAAGAAGGAGGATAAATTGATAGCCCAGTTAGGTCCCCTTTCGGAACGTGTATGTGCTAGCCGTTGCTTTATTCCTGACTCAATCATATCATCGACTTCACTACCTATTGCATGCCAAACGAGCAATGCTTTCGGCAAGAAAAAGTTTAACAAGGTTCAAGGACGTGGTACAGTAGAAAGATTAGCGGAATAAACACTAAAACCGAGTTCAGATCAACTCTCACAAATCTGCCTGGACCAGAAAAATAAACTTCGAGGAAAAGAAGAACACAGCTACCCTGTCCTCCTTTTACTTTTAGGTTCAAAAATACATGGACAGGATATTATACTTATAGCCTGATACAAAACTTAAAAGCACAAATTTTTGTAGGGGACATGCATATTTGAGATTCAGAGACAAGGAACAAATGGTAGGAAAGAAAGAGTACTGAAAAAGGAACTTGGGCATTCTTTCACTGATCAGGCCACCAATGGAGCTGAAATATGATTCTCCTCCTGTTCTTCCCTCACATCCACATTGGTGTGACCACCCTTGGGCATTTCTCCGGGTGTATTCAGCTCGTTCAATCGCACTAACTGCCTTTTGTGCTCCTCCAAGATCACAGCATCCACTGCTGCAAGCTTCACATCAATGCAAGTAATGTCCTTGACTTGAGAAGACCTTTCAAACAGTGGCCTTGCTGCCTTCCACAAACCAACAGATTTAAAAATATCCTTTTCTTCCAAGATATCTGCAATTCGAACCATACAATCACCCCTCCAGCGATGGATGTCCATAACAGTAAACCCATCTAGGGCAACATTGAATAGACAGAGGGCTGTTTCATTATCCCCTTCAGCACACAAAATCTGGCCTAGACAGCGGAGTGCTTTCAATGTAGGCAATTTTTCCTTCATTTTCAATGCTAACCCGAGAAATACCCCAGCCCATCGCAGCGTAGTTTGAACATTGTTCATGCCAGTGGACAGATCCGCGAGCCTCTCCAGGCATATCAGTGCTCCTTCCACATTGGTGCTCTGAGATGATGCAAAGGTCTGGCCCAATATTATATTTGCAGTGTTATGGTCCCCCTCCCGTAAATAGAGGTCTGCAAATCTCTGGTTTGCTACAAGCCCCATGGATATTTGTGGCAGTCCATATAATCTTGTAATGTGACTTTGACAAGTTTCAAGGTGTTTCAGAACAATTTTGAAATCAACACCGGTGGTAATTTCAACCAGGACAATATTTAGGTCTGCCAAGATTTCAAAGTATGTTTTTGGTTGGAGCATAGAAGAAAGGGAGACTGCGTATTGGAGAGACTCGTGATACTCGGTTTTCATCAGATGTATTTCAGCCTCCACAAATGTGATGCTCATGTCCAGCATACTGCGTTGCAGGCCACAAGAATTCAACAGTTGCCTGGCCTTTTGCAGAAGGATAAGGGTATTCTGAAAGTTTCCAAGTGCTATCTGGCCTCGGGCTTGCAGGTAGATTGACTCTGCTTGTGCATATATATCTCCCAGGTGCTCAGCATATCTTTGTGCCTGTCTTGCATATTCCTGAGCCGCAAAAAGATCACCTATGGTTATCATATATATCGAGATGCCGAATAAGGCCTTTTGCCCTATTGTGGTGGGGTAATCAACACTGTTTGACAAGGATAGTGCTTTTTTATTACACTCGTAGCCTTTTGCTGCATTGGATTTCACATGTTGATAATAAAATCCAAGAACACGATACCATTTAGCTAGCCAGAAATCAGTTCAAGTGGACATAGAGACAATCAATGTTGCATACCCTGTTCCAGAGGATGCTGGGATTGGAAATATTGAGTGCCCGATGTGATTTGCACATCGGCATCCACCATGGCAAAATGTGCGCTACTGTCAAAGAGTTGAACCATGTAGTCCCCAAAGATGGGTTGGTCTGTGCAGTGGGCCATTTTCTCCGAGAGTTTGAGGAGAAGTGGTGAAATCATGCTCTGTGTCCTCCGATAGAAATGATTGAGAAAGAGGATACTCTTGTAAATCTCCATCATATCCGGACACTCTGTGCTCAGTCCATCCAGAAGAATGTTGTTCAAATTGCCCAAATTTTGTTGAATTTGGGGGACTATGTTTGCTGCATTCAAGTTCCAGTATTCGCTGCACAGATCGAGAAGGCTGTTGAAGTATTTTCGTATTGCCAGCTTCAATGTGTTTGGTGGAGGGTGAGTGCTGTGGATGTGTTCTCGGATAGGGACCAGAACCTTGAGGCGACGATCCTTGTCAATAAATGCAAGGCATGTGCTGATCAGAATACCCTTGCAGGCCAAGACCTCAGGAATCGAGAGTTTGGCTTGAACCAAATCGGCATCTGCAAGTCCATCTGGAAGTATAGAAAGAATAGACAAAAGCTCCTGGGCACCTGTTGTCATCCGAGAACTTGTGAATGATAACATGATGGAAATGTCAAGGTTGGATCTTTTGTCCCATCCCTCAGAAAGCATCCGAGTATGTTCGGAATTCCAACGACAGAGGGTATTGTCACATCCTTCGGCATCAGCCACACTGGCGATAAGGCTGACTGCCAACGGAAGATTCCCAGTGAGCTCGAGGAGTTGTTTGACAGCTTCTTCATCATGTGTGTTATCCGCAACATCAATGAAGGTCTGGAAAGCGGCGGAGGTGGAAATGGGATTCAATGGGAGCAAAAATGGGCGAGTCCATTTCACTTTTTGTGGGCGCTCAGCACCTCTCATGGTGATCTAGAATGTTGTCAGCAACGAAGGTTGTGAATCTCGACAACAGCTCAAACCATCAGCCCCAAATGGGGAATGTCTGTAAGGAGTGATAAAAATTCCTCCACCTCAGATCTTGATGAGACCGATTCCCAGGGAGTTTCCAAATTGTCCAAAACCAGGAGGGAGGCCGGAGAATGCGTGAAGTGTAAGATAATCTTTTTCACCAGATTTGATCCCTTTTCCACACCAATATAGGTTGCTACAGCGGAGGCCAATTCAGCACAAGTTGTAGCTGAGTGGCATGGGACAAAATATATACAGCCATATTTCGCTTCCACTTTAACATCATGTATGGCTGCAGTGGCAAGGCTTGTTTTTCCCATTCCGCCAGCACCTAGAATGGCAATCCTGGCACAATCCTGAGTCATGATCATCACCACATGCTGGAGTTCAGAATCACGGCCATTGAAAATTTTGGGGGATGGAGGAAGTATAGAGAAGGATCCTAGACTTTTCAAGGGAGTTAATATACAGATTACTGCCGCCCACAGTTCACCGACCTGTTCTCCGAGCTTGAAAATGTCCCAGTCACCTAATCAATATTAGCTGTGCTTATAACGAGCTTTAAATGATGACCAACCGAGGAGGATGCAGTGGTGGTAAGGGTTGGGTGGGCTTTCAGGAGAGCCACGAGCTCTTCGTGCTGCTGTTTTGCATTCATCTTCATATGGACAATTTGAGACAGTGTTGAACCTGCAGCTTGAACCTGAAACAAAGTTTGACTGTACACGTAGTTGGATAAATTGAAACTAGTTACCTTGAACAATTCCCGGGCCCGATTGAGTTCCTGCTTGTATACCTGCAATTTTGCAGTATTATCGGGTTGCTTGAGTAATTTCTTGATCATTCCCATCCTGTCTTGCCCATGTAGAACTGTGAACACCTTTTGAAGGGTTCTGATAACATCCATTAATTGAAAGTGTCCCAGGAGGTTGTAAACGGTAGTCCCGTACTCTGTGAACTTGGCAATATCGTACAATAGTGCGGTAGGAATAACACCATCGATTTCAGAGCTCTGATATAGCTTTAGAATGTTGCAAAGGATTTCATGAATATGCTCGATGATTTGAATGCATTCATCTCGGTTTGAGCGTGCGGTCTTCTTAACATCAGCTCTTGGGAATGTAGTGAGACATCTGCTCACCGTCACACAATTCAAGATGGACAGGGTCAAGGCTGCAGCTGAGCCAAGGAAAGGCGCTGCAGCTGAGTCGGCAATTTTCTTAGCAGCGGTGGCTGCAAGAGTGGTGTATTGGATGAGATCTTTCAAGGTTGCAGAGGGGTGCTGGGGAGGCATCTTCTTGGATGAGGACCTATCATAAACTCTTCTTATGTGACTCGTCGGGAGTTGTCCATCCTACAAATAGCATCTCACATGGGAAGAGAATGCAGGCCGTAAATTTCCGGGCAGAACATCAGACGCCACAGAAGCAAGGACTAAACAGAGAACCAGTAATATTGTGGCAACCAATCCCAGGATCACACCCAATAGGGTCTAGTGGAACTAGTGGCGAAATTCCGGAAGTCCGGGTACATTTGTAACAATTTTAGATTTAACGTCGGCGATGGACAGATTGTGATTTTCAGCAAGTCGCACTCCGTGATTTTTCCGCCGAAGGTGATCTGGAAGTGGAACTGCAATTGCATCACAAAATCACGGTCAATGCGAACATTCATCGTCGGAGCACACACCAGTTCAACAGCAAGGTGCATGTTTCCAGCTAGAATACATATGACATCGATGGCGGGAGCGGGACGTGCGGCAAGCAGCGGTGGCGCGGCGTCGTGTAAAGCAAAGCACTGGGCGAGAAAGGCCGTCGCAGAGTCGTAGCCCAGACTCCTCACCGCCGATGAAGCGCCCATGTCTGGCCCATCATGATGTCTGACTCCTGAGTCGGATGCCAGTGGGAGGGCGGCCGCGGGGACGAAGGATGATATTGGGACAATGGCGCGAGGAGGACGAAACAGTACTAGCCAGGAGGTGGAAGGGAAGGAATTGGAAGACGGGAGACGGTCGGACGAGGTTGATGGTGGCGAGCGCACTGAGCATCCGGGTCGGTGACGTCACGTCACGTCACAGCGAACGGTCACGGGTACACTGCCAAACAGCAGAGAAATTGGCGGAAGGAATGCTCAGACGGACTTTGCATGTACATGGATGCTCGGAAATCATCCAGAAGGATTGGATTCTGGGGAAATTGAATATGATGAACTTCTGGGTTCATTCTGGGACCACCTTCCTCGACTCCGTGGCAGGCTCAAGTTTCAACTCATGCATCTCAGTCCCGCTTCCTTCATCAATCCTCTACATAGAATTGGTAAAATTTGACCCGTCGGTTTTCGTAAAAGAAAAGTGTGCGTGCAGCAAAAAACGCATCGGCGGGGAGTCGGGCCGTGGAATGCGGAATAGATATACTTTAACGGTGTGCACCCCGCATCACCGCTGCCTTAAAAAAGCCAAGGGGACACAAATTTAGGTCGACGGCAAGCCATACATCGGCGGGGAGTCGAACCCCTACCAATTTTATAAAGATCCTGGAATATGGAATGTAGATATAGTTCAACAGGGTGCACCCCGCACCACTGATGCTTTATGTATACAAGACATGCCTTCACTTCGCTCCGGCAAATGATTCTAAATCCATACTTGATTTGGGAAACGTGTCTAGAATTTGATGGCTGAGCGTTGCGAGATCTTCTAAAACTTGGGTGATTTGTGCACTTGGATCTAGGGGTTGATTCATGGTCCGAGCCAATAAACCGCGGAAGAAGCAGGAGTAAATTTTAAATTGAGATGGCGTAGATCTCAATGATTCCGGAGGCAGTGAGAAAGAACATCGATATCTGAGCTGCGCTATGCGTAGTGGAAGAAGACGGTCAGCTGGTATCATACGCGGAGGTTAGAGGAATGAACCTTTCAACGTGTCAAGCTGGCATCGGATCCAGCCTGACTCATAACTGACTCTGGCGAGCAGCTGCGTGCACATTGAGTTTTCTTGCCTCATTTATTTGGGCAAGTTGCGAGAGCCTAAAGTAGGAGGGTATATATGTCAATGGTATTTTTGGCAGAATGATTGGTGTGTATGAGTAGCAATCAGGCGGACTTTTGGTTCTTTCCGAGGAAGAAGACGAACCCAAAACTTTGAAAGGTGATAAATAAAATTGGAACTACTAAGTACAGTTCAGGGACATTACTCGGATTACATCCGTGGGTCGCACATGGCACGCTGAAGAAAGAGAAGGATCCGATGCAGTCTAATTGGCTACGCGAAGCATGTTTCATTCTCAAATTTGGCAGAAGTCAACTGCAGGAGTAATGTGAGTTTCAATATCACGCAGGGGTGAAAAACGATGTACTTAGTTATTGGTCTTGGGGGGTTCAGGCGTCCTGAATGACACGTTAATCGAATACCGAAATGGAGGGAAAATGATGGCACTCACGGTTGGAACAAAATAGCAAAGTTCAACTTTGCTTCCAAGGCAAATAGGCAGCAATGTTTTTTAAAGGAAAATTCCAGTCAGTCTTAAAACCCCAGCGCTTTATAAAGGCTTCGCTCACCTGAACCATTCACAGAAAATTCGCTGGTCCAATCCAAAATCCAAGACAGGAGATGCGAGTCTAGACTGCAGGTATAACTCGGCATAGGGATGCGGAATGGCGCGCGGAGAAGCGCTGTTAGGGCTAGTCAGTCAACGTCAATGCAGCATTGACGCATAGTGGCTGTGTATGGACGCAGATCGGTGCACGTTCTGAAGCGTCGCCAGGAGAGCCAACTTGACTTTCTGTGATGACTTTCTGTGATGATCCATATGCATTATTGGAGTGGTTTGAGCCAGGAAATGTTCTCAGAAAATAAAGTGTTTGAGGATGTTTCAACAAGCCTGCCATGAGGACAAGAAGTGGGGCGCAGCGGCAGTACCACAGCGTGAATTGCTCAAGAATTTCTTAAGCATAACTTGATATGGTTCCAATATTAAGGTTACCAGGTAACAGCGAGATATCAAGCAAAGTATGTTTTAAACGGTGCAAGTACTAGTGGAGAGTGCGAGATTGAATTGTAGATTTGTGCGCTGTTGAGTAGTGCCTCAGTGGCCCAGCGGCGCTGATTGACGCGAGCATAATTCGGACTGACGATACAAGGCGCTGAATTGACGCTGAAAACCGGCGCAAATTGGCGCTATAAAGTCTGTGACGCTAACACATTGACGTCTGATTGACCCTGTTTGACGCAGCATCGAGTTTTGTTGAATGTTTTAAAGGCTCGCTACCCTCGCTGTTCGTATGTGTTGAAGAAACGAGCTTCACGCAAGCTCCGAGTAATTGTGATGAGGAGTAGCAACGAGTCAACGTAACGCTCTCGGCGGGTGTGAGTGGTTCCCCAGTGAAGCATCACGTCGAGTCTGCTTTCAACGACCAAGGTTAGCACCGGACGTACCTGGTAACCCTGGAGGTGAAAAAATTCGGCGCAGTGCTTGGATCCCTTTTGCGCATCAAGGAATAATTCGTAAAGGATTCATTTCAGAGTTCAGCGCACAATCCGCGCGTGGATTCTGATTTCGCGAGTCCTTTGCCTTGCGTGCTACATTGTCACAGAGGCAGTTGTACAGGTCGCACCCGAAGCAATAGATTCCGGTTATCAGACTGAGGGCTGTTTGTTTCGCAGGAGACTTCAGTAACCTGGGGCCTGCGTGAAGCAGCGCCTAGCAACGCGCCTGGGTTGTGTGACGCCGTTGGAGTTGGGATATACAAATTGCGAGCATCCGAGATCACTGGAGCAACAATGCGCATTTTTTTGACGAACAGATAGAGCCATGTTCCAGCTTTCGCGATGGTAGAGGATGGGAGCAAACACTTGCCAGTACCGGGTTACTTATCCCCGACCGGGCCGGTGATTGATGATCTTTGCCATCAGTGGCAGTCCGTGGTGTATACGTAAGGCTGCTTTTACCACTGTGTGCGCGTTGAACGCCTGCCTGCGCAACCTGGATCTGTTTAACTTTCTCGTGCCCTGGAAGCTGAATGCCTCAGCATCAATGGTTGTCTTTCCACCTCCTCTCCACGCTCACGCCCTTCTCTAGGCTCGTCGGGGACGACGGCGTCCTGCCCTTATGGCCCACCTAGGGCTCCTCCCCAGCCCTGAAAGCCTTCGCCTGGTCCCCGCTCATCACCCGTGCCCTCGAGCGCAGCTTCCACCTCCTCTCTGCCGCGCCGCCGCCCCCCCCTCTCCCCACCTTTCGCGCATCGCTTCCTCCTTCCGCCTCACCAGCGGCAGCACCCTCGGCAACGCCTCAGCTCCCTACCCCTCAGCGCCTTCGCCCCCCCCCCCCCCCCCCCCCCCCCCCCCACCACACTGCCACGCCCCCTCACCGGGCTGCGCGCGCTACACGTCCGCCGCGGCGACTACGCAGAGCACTGCACCAACCTCGCGGACGGGGGCGTGCCTTACGCCTCGTGGAACGCATTCGGGTGCCCCAGCGTGTGCGGCCCCGCGCGCTACCCGTGCTCCTGGACTATCTCGACGTGCCGGATGGCATGTCGCACCACGCGGCGGCGCTCGTGCACCGCTGGCACTCCGCGGAGGAGATCCTTGCGCGCGCATGCACCGCTGACGGGTGGGCGCACGTTGCGAGCTCGCTGGATATGCAGCTGCCACGGGACGAGCAGGCGGTGACTCAGGCGATCGATATGAGCGTGCTCGTCGGCGTGGAGACGTTCATTGGCGTGGGGGTACGTTTTTTCCTCGTTCTTCTGCTTATACGACTGATTCGATGGATGTAGTTCTCGAGTCTGACGAACAATGTCGTACCCTGAATACCTGTCGGTTCTGGTGATATACCTAGGGCGGAGCCTATATTCTATGTCCTTGCGAAGCCACTACTCTACGGCCTTGCGCCACGACTCCACATCCCGGTGCACCCATATCCCAGCTCCTAGTGTCGATCTAGATCTTCGTTCGGTGACGCCCATACTGTCCATGCACATAGCTCCCAGGAAGTAAAATAAAGTAGTCATACCCACCATTGATGACACGCTGTATTCATTGCGATTTCGATAATTGTAGATAGATACGTACACGACATACTATATGTGCTGTTTCGACTAGCATGACGAGCGCGAAAAATATCTCGTCGACGACAACTCTTTTTCTTTTCCCGTCGAGCCGTCATCGCGCTGGGAAACGAAGTAACCGAGCTTGACCACTGCCGATAACTGCAAGCACACGCTTTCTGATCTCCGAGCTTCAACTCTCTCTTCCGCCAGTCCTCGCGTCGACTGGTCGTCTCTGCCAGCCGTTCCTCTACCGGTCAGATGGTTTTAATCCATGCGACTCTTACTCTCAAGCTCACGCTTGTCGACCTCCCATACCCTATCCATACACGCAGGTGTTGTTTTTGCAACCCAGCGGCTGTAGAATGAGTTCTCCTACCATGGCGAATCCGGATTGTCCAGGGAATTAATTATACACTTCCGAACTGAATGGCAGTTCTGAGGACAAGCGATCTGGTCAGATACGATTCCTTTCACCCCAGGCCATCTTTTGTCGTGCGGTGTGACCTGGGCTTTGATTAGGTTTTAGGTGGTAGTTTGCATCAAATGGGGCACGCGTTCCTCTCCGAAACAATGTTCTGTGTTCAAATCATCCGGCTCTATGCGCTGGCCTTTGCGGTTTGAGTAAGCGCCATTCCTCTCCGCTTTACCGCGTTCACTCCTACATCGACAGGAATTACGCCACTATTCATGAGTGAGCCACTCAAATCATCTAAGCCCTTTTGGTATCGCTCATCGGATGTGGCCAAAGCCGATGATCAAACGCAACCTATAACGCAACTTGTCTAAATCGTTCTAAATTTCGCCCACGCTCTCATCTGGCGCACGGTCTTTTTGGCTCGGCGGCGGCACTACAAAGCCGTTAACAGCCCAACTAAATTTCACATTTAGAGGATGAGTAATCTGTGGCGCACCATTCATTGATGTAGATCTTTCCCGATCCTCGTCCCTGAGCGCTGATGGATCCCGCGTCTCTCGGGAAACGATTTCTAATTGCATTTGTAAGTAGAATTACATTTGTAAGTACGACGGGCAGCCAATCGCGTAAATGGACACGTCGCCTTGTAATGCTATAAAGGGTAGGTAGGTAGGTAGGTAGTGTTACACGGCAGTTGCCTCCTCTTTCCCTTCTTGACCAGCTCCCAGATCCACTATGGTGCTTAAACTCTACACGGGAAAACGGCGGGGGCTGGTCGACCTGGTCCTGACAGAGAAGCAAGTGCCCTATGAACGGATCCTGGTCGATATGGCGAACCGCCAGCACAAAACTCCGGAGTTCGTCGCCATGCATCCTTTCGGGCAAGTTCCTGTGCTCGTACGTCTCGCCTGCTGTTCGTTACTGCTCAAAAAAAATTAATTAATTAATTCTCGCTGCAGGACGACGACGGCTTCATTCTGTGTGAAACTCGCGCCATCTGCCGCTATATTGCAGAGAAGTACGCAGACCAGGGGACACCTCTTCTTCCAACCGACCTGAAAGGGAAAGCGCTATTTGAACAAGCCGCTTCGTTCGAGTATACGAACTTCCACCCGCAGGTACAGAAGGCGGTTGTACTGTATTTTTCAGTGGAGAGTGCGAATCCATCCCTAATTGCAGTCCGCGGAGGCCTAACCACACGCTCGTACAACAGTGCCGAGCCCAAGCCAGAACTCCTCAAGGACGCGGTGTCCGCGGTTGCCGAGAAACTTGCAGTGTACGACGTCATTCTCGGAAAACAGAAGTTCCTCGGGGGAAATGTGACGTGCTCCCTCCGCACTCTGCAGAGCTGCTGCTGACGCTTTCGCTCTCTGGACAGGAACTGACGCTGGCGGACCTGTTCCACCTCTACTATGCGCCTTATTTTGTGGACAAGGGCGTGGATGTGATGACGAGCAGTGGGCCAAATGTCGCGCGGTGCGTATCCTTTTATTCCAAGCATTTGGTTTAGCTAACCCCGGATCGGAAGATGGTGGAACGGGTTGATACAATGCCCGACTTGGGTCAAGTTGAAGGAGGCCGAGGCTGCGGAAAATAAATGAACGCCAGTTCGTCCATCCCGTCAATGCTAAATTAAAAAACTTGTGGGACGAGCTAGGGGTTGAATTGCGATGTTATGATTGCGAGATGAAATGAATGCACAACGAACGTACGGATAACTTTGAAAATCACTTCCTCTTGCAACTATCGGTCCACATTTTCGCGGTCCCCCTGGAACCCGGGTATACCAGAGAAATTGGCGGAAGAACGGACTTCACGTGTACATGGACGCTCGCAAATCTTCCAGAAGGATTGGATGAGTCCGGGAAAAACTGGATAAAGAATACATACTGATGAAATTCTGAGTTAATTCTGGGACCACCTTCCTAATGGCAGGCTCTCAATTGTAAAGTCAGCTGAATATCCATGCACCTCAGTCCCGCTTCCTTCATCACCCTCTACATAAAATTTGACTCGTCGGTTTTTGTAAAAAAGCAAAAGTGTGCCTGCGGAAAAATATGCATCGGCGGGGAATCGAACCTCAAACCGTCTAATACATGCGCGAAAGCAGTACATAGTTCGACGAAGTGCACCGCGCACCACCGATGCTTTCCTGCTTTCCTGCTATCCATACTAAATGCCACAAAAGGAAGTGATAGAAAAGCTCCGCTTGCAAACTGATGTCTGAACGGGGATTCTAAAGGAGTACTAATGACCATCGCATCCTGGTTCCTAGTTTGAGAAGTGCACCTTGCCACTGATGCTTTCCTTTTCTTCCTCCGGGCAGAAAAACCTCAAGGTCACAAAAAATGATTGATGTGCAGTCAACCCGTACATTTGGCTCGATGGCTGGCGGTACCACCTATGCTTTTCCTTCTTCCTCTTACCCTCGATACATACGACCGCAAAATCATTGCAAGGACCAAAAGAAATGAAATGGTGCAGAATGGCGCGAACAGCTTATTATGCATCAGCGGCGAGTATGTAGAAACCCTGGCTAGTCTTACTATAACGTCAAAATAATTGAATGTGCACCCCACACCATCGGTGCTTCTCTTCCTTCCTGCTATCCCCGGTAATTAGTAGCGAAAGATGCACTACAAGAACACAGAAGCTTTTATTCCTCCATCTATTGTGAGCTTCAAGTGCGCAAGTCCGTCAAATAGCCGTAATTAATGGAAGAGCAGCGGCTGCGAGCGCCGGCCAGTAGTATCAGATACATAAAATGTCTTCAAGGTCGCGAGTCCCTCCGCCGCGGGACCGCATCGTGAGATCAGCGCATCCAGGAGGCGCTGGCTGACCTTGTGCGTCTCACAGTTTGAAAGCGTGAGATTTTCGAGTTGTGGGAGGAAGCGGGGCTCGTGTGCGCGGTCCAGTGCATGGAAGAAGTCCTCCTTGTACTCCCACAAGGGGTTTCCGACCTCGAGCGAGGTGAGGTGCTCCATAACGCGGAGCCACGGGAGAGTCATGGGTGTGTCGTGGCCGAATCTGAGTGTGTGGAGGGCAGAAGATGAGATGAACGGAAGGGGGATTGCGTCGTCAGGAAGCGCTGAGAGGTAATCCAGTTGCAACTTCT
This sequence comes from Mycena rebaudengoi, assembly GCA_029282285.1. Taxonomy (NCBI): domain Eukaryota; kingdom Fungi; phylum Basidiomycota; class Agaricomycetes; order Agaricales; family Mycenaceae; genus Mycena; species Mycena rebaudengoi. The sequence goes on along the minus strand of JARJCX010000160.1, from coordinate 293,808 downwards.
CCAAGTTTGGGAGTGCGAGTAAGGGGATGATACCTCCGCTGCCCCAACCACTGAGTTTGAGCGAAATTAGACCAGGATGGGAGACAGGCGGTTCGGCTTGGGTCTCAAAAGCACCCCAATACGTGAACTTACGCAGGCATGGCGCCTTGCGCACCACGCTCAGACACTCCCCAACGGTAAGAGCCTCGGCGGAAAACGTTGTGAGCTGCTCCCAGGGGAGTATTAACGCAGACGGAGGCACACAAGCCATTTGGAGTGACTCCAGTCGAGGGGCCAAGAGGAAGGCGTCGCTAGGGGTCCCGTCCAAATCACCACCAAGCGTGAGGTGGTTTAGGACAGGGAATGGAATCCCACTGCGCAAGCTGAGGAATGAATCTGAGTCGATGTACATGCAGATTTCGCGTAGGTACGGTGCATGTTTATTGAAGATCGTGTTCAATGCGTTACATACCTAAAATGTTGAAACGGCCACACTAAAGCCATCACTTATTGTGGGCGAGGCTGACTAAATTTTGAATTAGAGGGGTTTGAGGACGAACATGGGGTCCAGATTTACTCCTACACAATGTCCTTGCATAAATATATTAAATTCTGCTGCTGGGGGGAAAAAAAAGTAACGGTTTTTGAAAGAAACGACCCCTCCGTTATGCGTTACATTTGAAACGAAACGGCGCCCCCGCTACGCGTTACGTTTCAGTTGGGAGAAGAGTCAAGCTCCTCCTGTACACTTGCGTATTCCGCTTGTGGTCAGGTCCCACGTGGTTCTAACTGGAAGTCCAGCCATTAAAAACGGCCGGCCAGTCCACGGCTAGCCAGCGTCTTGTATGTTCGACCCCCTGGAATGATGATCGTGCTCGGTCGACATCTTTGTAGAATTCTGTAAGGATAACCACCCGTACAGTACTACATGTTTGTCTTCCGTAAACTCGTTGTTCAGCCTGTGGACCACGCGAGTATAATATATCCCCCCCCCATTAGGATTGGTACAGTATCTGGAGGAGGTTCGGACCAGTTGAATGATTGGGGCGTGAACCAACGAGCCGGTGACGAGAATTATTTCGAGTTCGTTCGTGCTTATCGTACATGAGAAGTTGAGCGACGCACAGCGCGAGATGGCACGGGAAAGACATTGCAGCGCGGTTCGAAAAAGTGAAACAATCGAGGCTAGGTAAAAATACAATAACCGCTTTGGAGTAAGCAGCAGTGTACATGCGATAAATAAATGCCACATATGAATTTTCTATGAATGCGGTCCAGTCGTCCATAGTAAATGAGGCCCCACGCTTGAGTGAATCGAAAGCACACCTCCATACTGCAACTACGCACCAGGCATGCCCCCGAAAACTGTAGATGAGAGGGAAAGACGAATGCCGCAATCTCTCGCTTGCGGTGGGAGCTCAGCACTCATCATCCGATTGTTCATTGTCTCGCGGAGGGATTGCACTTAAACACCACGCTCCTGAGACCCCGGCATCAACTGTCATCCCCCGCTGACGTCTCGGCCAGCCGCACCTCGCGCCACACGATAGACAACTCGCGCCGATCGCGCTCAGCACCACATATGCTGAAGCCCGCGCAAAATTCACAGGATGAAGAGTGCACGAGGAGCGTATATCACGAGGGGTCACAAGTACGCGCGCACCGTTCTTCTCGCAGAAGCTTGCGCGAGGGGTCGTATCGCATGCGTGCACCACACAGTACCACGCGACGCTATCTCGACAAGGAAGAAGGTGCGCGCCGCACGGCCGCGCCACACACAATGGTAGCCAAACGACAAACCATACGAGCGACCGCGCTCACCATATGCCGAAGCTCGCGCAAATTCCCCAGGGAGAAAGGGTGCGCGAGTAGCGTATTCCCAGTCGGATATGACAAGGTCGCTCAAGTCGCAGAGCAGCGAGCCGGGCGTGGATCGCAGCGTGCGCGATACGTACATACTCGCGAGGACGGAGGAGAACGCCATAGTGTGCGGAATCCTCTCCTGCTCGTAGCAAACCATCATGGGCGCATGATCCGCATACGCTAGGACAGGGCGGGGGAGCTCCGCTCCACGTGTATCGCGAAGAGCATTCGAGCGCGAAAGGAGAAGAAAGAAAGAGAGAAAAGGGGTAGGGTAGCGCTATGGGACGCGTCCGCGTACCAGCAGAAGAGTGCGCAACGCAGCCGCGGTATCCCATGCGCGGCGGAAAAATCGGCTGGCGTGAGCGCGGGCAGGACAAATCGGCTTGAGCACGAATAGAAGCGCACCAGTGTACCTCTATTCTCAGCCGCCGATCGACCGGTGGGTGGCATGCAGGCGGCGAACGAGAATATAGCGGCTCGACACCGCAAGTACATGCGTCCCGCGACAACGCGCGCGGCGGGCGAAGATGCGGGCGCGCCAGGTGCCGCGGGAGGCGTGGGGCGCGGGCAGGCAGCGGTGGTGGGGTGTCGCAGAAAGAAGGAGCTTGGGGAACCTCGGAGATAGGATTAGCTCCGGGGCTTCGCAGGGGCATCGTCGAGGTCCACGAAGCGCCCATATCGCGGGGGACGAAAGAGGATGCTGGGAGAATGGCGCGAGGAGGAACCGAGAGCGGTGGGGGGAGTAAGGAACTAGAAGACGGGAGACGGAAGATGGGAGATGGGCTGGCAGACGAGGTGGTGGTTGGGTGGTGGCCAGGTGAGTGACATCACGTCACATCACAGCGAAGAACTTTTTAGTCGAACCTCCAGGTGGGCAACGACTGCAACAGGCGCAACGTGAAAAGCTCAGCCGTAGTCCCGTCCTCCGCCATAATCGACATATCCTCAAGATCACGAAGGACCTGGTCGGCTTGTTCAACCGCACCGGCCATGTGTGCGACACGCGAGCAGGCGGCGCGGATGGCGAGGAGAGGAGGCGAGGGGAGTGCAGGCACAAGCCTGTCGTTTGCCTCGCAAGCTGCGACGGCATCTGGATCAACTGTGAATGTTACGCGCTGTGGGGGAGACCCCAGGACATCGAAGAAGTCAGGGGTCGGCGGCACAAATATTGTATGTGTTGGCCTGAAGTACATGTTTTTAAGAAAGAAATTAGAAACAATTAGAGAGAAATTTCTCGCCTCTCCAATCACTGCCTCGAACTAAAACTCCATGCGGCCGAACAGCCGATGCAAATTCTCGGCCATGGTAAGGGCATTGAAATGCTGATTGACGTTACCACCAACGAACTTTTCGGCCGTGTCGGTGAGACCAAACATTGTGAGAATAACCATCACGCTAGCCGCATACTCTTGCTTGAAGAAGAAGAAGAAAAGAAAAGATCATCAGACTGGTGCCGGACTGAAAATTAAGAAAAACTTATCTTGTGATCACCTTCCTGCGCCGACTCCGAAAAGATGCGGGCACAATCTAGGGTTGTCCGAGTCGCTCTCATGGCGATGGCACGAGCACGTAACTCCGGGTGGAGTTTGCACGATTCGTTATCAAATGCTCCTGTGACCAAGCAACGGTAGCCGTCGCGGAGGAGCGCATGGAGGATAATAAGTATGCTACTCGACGTGACCGGACCGCAAATACATGCTTGCGGGCGTCGGCTGTCGTTGTCGGCGTTTGCATATCCTGTATGATTCGCTGTATAGCTTGCTCCAAGGATGGGCGGGAGGGGTGTTGGGAGACAGTGGGTAATGGGCCGCCGTTCGATCGAACTGAAAAGTGGGCTAATCATATTCAGGGAATGAAGGTACGACTCACAGACGTGCATCAGATGATTTCGATGGAAGAGACCCAGCTCAATCTTGGCGTTCCGTGCTTGAACTTCGCCTTCAGACCCAACGATGGCCCCGGGAATAGATAAACACGATGATATCTCGACACAAAATCGGTGATACGGAATGAGGCCAAAGGAATGTGAGTCGTGTTGCCACAAATCCCGCAAGAGGAACCCCAAGACCCGCACGCCGATAAGGGAGTCGTCGTATTTTGCGCCGCCTGTTTTCGGGGAATTTGCCAGTGCTGCTCGTTCTGCGCTGAGTAGATAGGGCCAGATGTTCGAATCGTTGTGGTCGAGGCTCACAGTCTCTGCGGTGGGGAGCGCCGATAAAGCTTTCACATGACGTGTCCTCTTTGATCTGGGAAACACAAGCACAAACAAAGCGCAAAGGTCACGGTGGGCGATCGAATGGGCAAAAAATAAAGAAGATGACTGGCGATGAAAGACATTTGTGACTGTGGTTTTTTTTCAAATCACTACCATCGGAGTTTACAGGTAGGTAGGTAGGTAGTATTACCGGCGCAGTCCCATTAAGGAACAACCGGGGCCCGTACTCCATACATCGCGTCAATATGTATGCTACGGATACTGTCAATCATCTGTCCTTTGATTACCTGAACTACTTCCCGCACGATCCCATACTCCAAAAACAAGAAAAAGCAAACTTCAACTTGAAAGATTTGGAGACACAGAATCAGAAAGTCCCCAGGGTGCCCGGACGTCAAACATCAAGTATGAAGAGAACGGCAATTTATTCCAAACATTAAATAAATACTCAGCGGGCTTAAGCGCATCGCGAGTCGCGTAGACAGCAAATATATCAAAGGTATATTTAGCCAACCGTTTGATAACGTCAAAATTTCTGCACAGCACAATTTGAAGAAGGAAAGCATCCGCAGAGACACACGTGCGGGGTAGTTCAGGCACGAGTTGACATACGTCGCGCAAAAATGCGGCACGGAGTCGATCGAGGTCGGTGTGTCCCCTGCAGACAACGAGAGCATGACTCGGGGTGTGCGTTCTCGGTATCGCTCTTTGTATCGAAGAACTTCAATACCGAGGGTGTGGCAGGACAGGAATAGGCGCATCAACGTCTTACGATGAGCAGGAACGGGGACACGAAGGTACTGTCGTAGCTTCAAAGCGGTTTCGACAAAATTGCCGTCCTCATTGCGTTCAACCAAGTCGTCCCTGGATCAAAGGTAGGCGTAGTGCGAGCTCTTTCGTAAGATTGAGGTACTTAGTGCTGTTGGCAGGCGTCTAGTACACTCTTTCTGATCTCCGTGACATCCTCCGACGACATCGGCCCCACAGGCAGAGTGACCGGAATCGGAAGGGATGCGAGTACGATGCGCAGATCTGACAACCAGCATGGCATCCCGGAGGCAAGAAGAGCGAGGCTGTCGAGATATGCGACCTTGGCCAGATGCGTAGGAGTGAGATCTAAGAGATAGATCAAATATCCAAGAGCCAGGAAGGGCCAACGGTAGGTCAAGGGAAGAATGCCGGTCTCTGTAAAGAGAGGTGCGAGGATGGAGCGGTCGTGAATGCCCAGGAGCCTTCTAATGAACTCGTGCTGCACATCCGTTAGCTCGCGTAGATTGTTTGTGTTGGTATCGAGGCAAACTTCGCAGCCGAATGTCAGGTGGGGATCAGTGCGCCATGTACAAACGGATGCCGTCGGCAGGGGGCAGGCAACCGATGTTGGTCTTCGCAGCGAACGTTGCGTTAGCCACGTCGGAATTCCTCGCTTTGGACACTTTAGTAAGGTAATGTTCAGTAAATATATTTCTTTCAGTTGAAGTGAAAATAACTCCAACAAATTTGTACGTCTTCACGAGCTCGATGGCATTTCCTGCGACGAACAGTGGGAGGATAGTGCGGGGAAGTTCTCCAAAGGGGAGTTGAACCCCTCCTCATCTTTAATTTGTCCACGCTCCTGTACTATTACAATCAAGTCGACAAGGGAGTGACGCGTGACCCAAATTTCCGATTCGATGATCCGACAGCCCAAAATTTTGGCGTGATGCCAAGAAAGAAATCGACAAAATCGACAAAATTTTGACCAAAATCGAGCGTTTTTGTGAGGGGACACCGATTTTTTGCGTGAAGAACCGTTTGGAAGATTCGACAACTGCCCGGGTGACGGGTGACGAACCACCAAAGTTCAACATCGACAGGTCCCCGTGTGATGCGTGACTGTCGATTTGATTGTAATAATACAGTATTCTGATAATGTGCACCCCACACCACCGATGCTTCTATCCTCCTTATTTAGCATAAGAAATGCCATAAAAGAGAAATTCCACATGTATCAATGATCCATCGGTATGCATTCGAGCCTCAGGTGCATTCTGTCAATGATTTCTGCTCAGCACTGCTCAGGCATTTCTCCACCGGCACAAATGAGGGTTCTAATCTTTAGACGGCTGAAATCGGCGCCTGGAGCTACTTTGTCGGAGTTGAACGTTGAACGTCTCCGGCTCATCCCAATCCTGTGATCCGCCCGTTGATATTCAGTCCTCAACTCCACGGCCATTCAATATGAGTCATATGCAATCATTTCGGCCAGATCCGCAGTCGTGCCTACTGGGGAGGAATTCACCTCGATGTGACCAACTAAATATACTGTTTCGCTTGAGGGAAACACACGCAGTCTAAATAAATATTACTGTACAGTCCATCAATTGCATCGCTGGCACCTCGAGGATAGTCTTAGAGCGACTTCTGAGTGAAATTTTGCGACCACTCCCGAATTGAATTTACAGACGAAAATTCAGCTCGAAGAGGAGTTAATGTAAGATGAAGATCCAAATGCCCATTTAATATGCCACAACTATATTTGGTCTGCCGCAAGTATTTTAGGTGATTTAATGCATATGCCCCAACTTTTACGCCTAATAGCGTGAATTAATGATAGTCACTGGTGCTAAGTCTGTAAACAGAGGAAGACGAAGTTCAACAATTAAATCAATTAGTATTAGGTATTTTAAAGCGCAAGTACAGTGTCACATATATCTGTTGGTCAGTCCATGGGTTAGAAGATTGAACACAGCTCCAAGATGTTGTCAGATGTCCATGTTGCTACATAGTGCATGCAGCCTTGGGTAAGGATGATTACTCCGATGAATATTATCCACGGGGATAATGAATGCCATTTTTTTCACTTTTTTGAAAGCCTAAGATGTCCCGATGTACAATAAATGGGTTCAGGCTTGAAATTTGTGAACCACTTCACACAGGGGAGATTTGTCAGAGGTACGATGGCTCCGGGGAAATGGAAACTGTCTTCGCGAGAAATGAGGTAAATAAAACCACTTGAACCTGTACAGTTTTATGGCCTGGATAACCAATTAAATTAAGTGTCCCCCAGAGATTATAAATACTCATGAGAAATTCCTGTCTTGCTGCTGGAACGGGTGTTGACAGGACCACTCGTGTCGAAACATGCAGGTACATCAATGCTATTCTTGAGCACTTTTACACAAGTTGAGCCTGGATTTTTGAGTCAACAATCGAGTCGGCTAGGCGGTCTGGCGTACGGATCCCGTGTGCTGAATGTCTGTTAACATTCGGCATCATGCTACTCGTCTAACGAGTGCCTAACGGCAATCATCATTATATATTGTCCCCATCTTTTGTCTTATCTCTCACTGGTTCTTCCCTACAACGAACTGCGTGAGAGGTAAGAAGTTCTTCTATCTATTTACGGACTGCTTATTTACCTACAGCTCTACTGACTAGTTTGTCAGGTAAATAATACAATCTGACTGATTCTTCCCTACGACGAACTGCGTGAGAGCTCTACTGACTAGTTTGTCAGATCTCCGCGGTTCACAATGTCATGATCTAAAAAGCTGAATTAAAAAGGACCTCGAAGTTATACTGTTGTTCCATTTGAGCGGGAGTTACATCTGGATCGGTGAAGTGGAAGATGTTATTCCGAGATTTCACTTAAGCTTGGATTTGGGTAGGTATGCAATACCTGTTCAGAAACCTGTGGGTAGATGAAAGCTTGCCAGAAAGATTATTTGCGGGAATTTTGCACTGGGTTTATGCTCCCTGATAGCGTGGGAACTTAAGCCCCAGTAAGCCTCAAGGATCTCTGAGACCAAATTTTAAGCCTTAATTGCCACCACTCCGAACGATCGTCTGTCTCCGTCCAATGCAAAGGTTTGTATTTTCTGTTATTTCTGGATCTTACTATCGCGTTATCCAGATTGGCTTGGCATGCTCACTGGATCCACGAAATAGTGATCACCGCCGTCATAAATAATATCCAGTCAGGACTCAGTATAGAATAGCCCTCCGGGCAGCCTTGGTTCCTCCCCATGCCAATTGAAGTCACACTTTTGTTTATAAGTACTACCCGGCTGTTCGTCTGATCAGAAACAAGCACATGGAACCTAAGTTGATACACAGTCGTCGGACTCGTTCATTTTCCACATTTGCGGCAAGATGCTCTCTGTCTATCGATACAACTTTGTCGGAATCCCTTCTAGGTCCACGCTTGAACAGAAGAGGACCGGCTTGCTGGCACTCTTGCCTACACTCATGGTTTAGAAGTGACAGTAAAAGCACGTCTTCGAGACGCTAGCAGGGAAGTATATACCATGACTCGTCGCCAAAATTTTTAGCTGCTTCACGGTCAGGTGTGTGAACAGGGACACGAGTTCGGATATATTGGGCGTGGTGCAGAGCAAGTGAACCGTGTCCATATCGGCAGGATTAAGCGTAGCGAGTATGGCAGCGGTCAAGACCGCGACAAAGGTGAATTCTCGATTAAGTGTATATGTGGTAACATAGTCTGAGCCATCGGCCGCATCGACGCTGATGTCGTTGGATAAGATGATAGGGAGCACATTAAGTGCAGCCGCAGAGGCAACTGCTGCGAGTAGAACGTGTGGAACGGCGGAACAAGAACGGCGGAACAGGCGGTACAGCGGTACGAGTGGGACATGTGAGACGAGCGGATCGTGGGACAGGGGGAATGTGAAGAACAAGCGGTATAGGGTATAAGGAAAAAAATACCGAACGAGCAGAAGAGGATGACAACATAGGAAGCGACCATGAGCACTATTTAAACAGGACATGAATAGGACGTACGTGGACTGGGAGGTGGCAAATTAGACGTAGGCTCTCCCACGGGATTAACCGTAGCGCTGGCCTGGGTTGCAGCGCCAGAGGCGATAGCAGACGGGTTGGCGGAACGCATGGAGGACGAGAAAGGCGACATTTAGACGTCCTGCGTGTAATTGAACTGTGACGGCGCGAAGGGTGACATATCCTCGGCGCGGACCTCCCGCAGAGTTTGAGGTCGGTTCAGCAAAGGATTATGAGAGAGATGAGGACCGAAATGTGCTGAGTACACATGCGTCAACCGCGGTGGGCGTGTGGAATAAGGTAACCTACTTGTCGGATTTTCTGCCACATGCGGAGATGTTGAGGGACCAGCTGCTACAACAGATGTGAAAATAATCTGTTCCATGATATGACTTTCCAAAGGGAGGGGAGGGCTCGGTCGTCCTAAAAGCGTGTCGATGAGGTGCGGGCCGCGAAGCAGGTTAAGGTACTCGCTTTCAGGCAATTCAGGTATTTCCTCCATGGTTACTGTAGACGGAGGAGGTTTGTGCAAGTAGATGACTGGTACGAAGAAAACAAGAAACGCAGGAAGGTAGAGAAGCAGTAGGCAAGACAAAGCACAAATGACAAATGATGGTTTTCCCACGGGGTACGGACAACAGACAGACTATATCGTCAAGCAGACCTGGTTCCTAAGTCCGGAACCAAGAATTTTAAAAAACATAAGTCCCGAATAAAGCTCTTCATCAAGAACTTTCCAAGTCCAAATCGCCTTTTTTCTTCAGGAACTCCAGTAAGAGGGGCTGTTTGTTCGCAAGCTCCTGCGGGAGGTTCGTCTGACTGACAAACTTGAGCTTCTCCATCGCTGTCGCATAGTCAGTTCCTGTCGCATATCACACTAAAGCATGTTTGCCTGAGTACCTTTCTGCGTAACCAACACCACCTGGTTGAACGGGTCCCCAAGCCGCGGGATTCCCACCTCTAGATTCGCAGCGTCGTCAATGAGTACCTTCTGTGACGCCGTCAAGGATCCGGCGCCGGTGACCACATCCAGCGTCTTGAACTCATTGAACGCCTTCACTAGCTCATCGTTCCTGGCCTTGACCGGTGACAGAGCATTGGCTGTGGTTGTCATCTGTGTGAGCTGCGTGGCAGTGGGTAACGCGATCTTGGGTGGCGAATCGACTGGGTTGTCGTCATTGGAGACGCCCTCGTCGGTCGGCGGGGCCGGCCCATCACTGTCGGATACCGCCTGTTTTTTAAGGAATCGCTGGAATGCTCCTCCGAGGCGGGACTGTAGTCCTCGGAACTACGGAGGTGAAGGAGATAAATGCTGGAAGGTAATGAAGGAAAGGGTAGTTAGTACGCACCGCGTCCACTGTCGACTTGTTCGTGCCCACTTCCTTGACTCTGGTAAGGAGAAGGTTACAAGGAGTTCTGCCGGTTGTGTTCGAATGGCACGAACTGTAAGCCGGATGTGTCAAAATTGAATTCTGTGAAAGGGACAAAATGACTATTTATCGGTGGGTGAACGGAGATGAACGCTCGGACCAACCTATAACGACTACTCCGCCCCTGTCTTTGCACGCATTGGCGAGGAACGTCGTCCCGAAGAGCTGAGCATTCGCCTTGTCCGGCGTGAGATAGAATCCACCTGTGGACACCAATTTCCCCTCAGAGATGCGCACAAAGGACGATCCGCATGCGGGGCAGCGACTCACCAGACCAACTAAACTCATTCGGCCAAATCCTCTCAGGCTGTAACGCGAACGTTCCGGCTTGAATCGCGCTCTTGATGGAAGTGGCAAACGTCGAGCATGTTGCATGGAATTGTTGCGTGGCGACAGCGCGTCCTTGGAGAGCGCGGAAGTTCGCCGAGGTGAACTTTTTGGCGTTATGCTGTAACAAGGTTCTCATGCAAAGGAAAAGAGAGCTGAGAAAACTTACGATCTCATGTTCGTCAGCGAGAGGCGCCTCGAGGTGCTTGTCCGTTGCGTACCGAACGTCAGGGTCCTCAAGTCGTACAAGATAAGTCCGGTGAGGACCTAGAATGAGGTGAAATACTAACGGCGGTATTGTTTATGAGACCCGCGAAGCTTGAAACAGCAAGGAAACATGCAAGAACTACACGTAGAGCAAAACGCATATTGAGAGCGTAGGCGGAGTGCAGTCGGAGTGTAGTTGAAGAAGGGTTATATACCATGTGTCACGAGCCAAGGGGATTCTGGCAGGCAAAACAAGGAAGAATTGAAAGATCATTGCACCTGTTGAGACACGGCATCAGGCGAAGAGCGCCGCTCACATATTATTATTGGACACTGCCGGCAAGCGGGTAGGGCATGTCGAGTTCATACTTGTCCTGGAATCGAGTGTTCAGTGCCGGATGACATAAAACATTCTGGATATCAGGATGGTGGACTCGCAGAAATCATGCAACCCTAGTAGAAGATTTGTTACGGAAAGACCAAAACCCCGAACCTTTTTTTGAAAAGGACCGCTGGATATGGATAACAGGGAATATGCAACGCACCAGCGGAGCTACTAGGTATGAGGTGAATCTAGCCCTCAGGATCCGGCATGACGAAAACCCCGAATCTCTGTGTCTAGGAGGAATCCAAAGACCATTGTACCGTGATTGAAGCCAAGTTTATACTTATCTCCTATCTTAATAACAGGTATTCAGTGCCAGATGACATAAAACATCCGGGAACTCAGGAAGGTGAACTCACAGGACTCATGCCGCACCCACGGAAATTCGATGCGACGAGTCCTAACTTGTTTGGGGATCGTTTTTGTATCCCCCAGAAATTTGACACATTTCGTGAGCAATTGGGAGTTGGAAATACCGAGCGTCGATCATAACGCCGGTATGACAGCCGGTAGAATGGCCGGTATGATCGGTCCCGTTTAATGCGGCATTCCCGGCAACACATTGGCCGGATGTAAACAAGCATCCCTACACGCAAAACTGCCTTGAATAAGGCTCGGAATAGGTGGTAAGTTGGCCGAGCCATATGATATTGCTCGACCCAAAACCAATTGTGCGCACGTGAAAAGCGGGGAAGAAAACAATATAGCCCAGACAAGATTGGTGAGCGACTTTCGCTGCGGTAACCATTTGGATGTGAAGGCTAAACGAAGGCCCGTTGCCTGAAATAGTCCCTGTTCACCATCAAAGTGCGCAGTCAGCGCGTGAGGTTGGTAGGACTCAGCCTCCCCGGTGATCCTCTCTTGAACAATCTCAAATGTTGGGCAGACTAGAAGGCACGTACATTGAGTATTTCCTTGCGCGGACGGGAGGGACTTCGCATTCAAAGTCCGATAGGGGCCCGGTAATTGCCGCCGGTATTGATGGGCCGGTATTTCCAACTGTGCACCCCCACTTTTAATTGAAGTTGTTGATATTTGTCTGGTCATTGGATCTGATGCATAAGCCGTCAGAGCATTGATAACTTTGAGTAAAAATAGAGGGCTCTCTGCTCCACACGAAAACGCACTATACATTTCAAGTTGGATTCCACTCGGAACCCCATTTCGAGCAGGCGGCTTTGTTAGACGTGCAACTACGCGCCTCTGTCAGTGAACCCACTCAAAACAGCTTGGAATCTCCGGAGGGAACTCTCAGTAAGCATCCTTTAAGGTGGGTAGGCGCTCCAATCTCGGCTGCTTGGGATCGCTATTTTGAGGCAGGCGGCTTTGTAAGTGGTGACAGAGTGTGGCTCCGACGATGCAAGTGTTCGAAACACCCCAGTGGGGATGATAAGTAAACGTGCTTTTTTATAATTAATTAAGGTCGCCACCCGCTCGGAAATTAATGACACCGGATCAGTGTGGTGCTCGGGATATTCGTTCGGAGCTTTCAGTGTTGCGGCCATTCGGAAGGGATTCCGACGAAGCCTGTTGATAAGACAGTGGGTTTCATTCTCAGTAACCATGCTGCAAGGTAGGTAGGTACTCCAAATCTCGGAACTGCTTGAGATCGCTATTTTGAGCAGGCGGCTTTGTAATTCGCCAGTGTGTGGCTTCGTCAGTGCAGACGCTCGAAACAGCTCGGAACCGCGGAGGGGACGATCAGTAAACGTGCTTTTTTTATAATTAAGGTCGGCACCCGCTCGGGAATTAATGACGCCGGACCAGTAATGTGGGTCAGGCGGGACGGTGTTATGGGTAAAGGACAGAAGTTGGTACCACCACCGGCAACAGAATGCAACTCGTGATTATTTTTCCCACTCTCATACTGTTGTCCATTTAATTTTCAAGGTACTTCTGCTCCGAATGGTCGTCCTGTCTCCTAAGGCCACGGACTGTCTTATCCCAGGAATGTATCACTACTCCATGTCAGAGGGAGCTCTTCCAATGAGCTCTGAATCTGCGATGTGCCCAATACTATTTTGATCCCTTAGCGGCTTTAGAATTGACCGTTCTAATTACCCCGGTGCGTATTATTCGCCGATATTTTGCACTTTCTCTTTGATCACCTCACAGATGCATTGTGTAAGTTAAATTAGTGCAACACATGCCCCGCCCAATCCTTGACCGTGGGTGAAAAATTTCCTCCTGGGCATATATTCTGGATGGGGAGTATTCTGGATTGGATCGTCTATTTCGGGGCAATGTATATGCAGGTTGCATTTTCCGTTTTGGATGTACTCTTTCCATTTTTTGGTAGAGCCACTATTGGCTGTGAAGGATCTTTGAAACTTCGAGCATGTTTCGACCGTAGATCATTGATTGGCGGTGGAAGACAAGGCAAGATTCCTACTGAAGTTGTTACACATCTTCGTAATAGCCATGGCTTGGAATATTAGCATCTGGCTCTTATTTTTGAGCACCAGTGCACACTCGATGAAGTCGATGCTGCGCTGGCTAAAAATACGTCCTTTTTGTCCGTGAAAATTCTAATGTGTAGTTTACTGCCCTATGCAAACAGGGCCAAACTTGCTACACTGGCAAAATTACACGGAAGTACGGATGGAACCACGATTATCCGTTGATGAGGCCCGGGAATTGATGGCATCTCACATCTGTGAAAATTGTTTACCGAAATTGAAAGCTCCGATGTTAAAGCCAAAGGTGTCTATGAAGAATGAAATGCATATGAAGCGAAAAGATAAGAAAATCTCATTCTCATTTGCCCATAGGGTGAAAATTCCAACGGACATCGCAGATGAGGCAAAGAGGATTACATAGGATACATAGAGTATACGTCGGGGTAACCGCGCCCCTAGGTTACCTCTATACCTTGGCTGTGGTGACCCCCACGGTGCCCTCCCGATTACCCACACGTGATCTTTTGCCCGCCAAACAGAGGGGCTCAAATACAGCCCGGTTACCTCGCTGAACGTACTCCCAATCAAGGAGAATTACCTTATTAGGCCTCACAATCGAACACATTGAACATCTCAATTGAAGGATTCCCAATCAAACATGTTCAATCTGTGATTGAACACTAGCCAAAATCATCGTTTTCCCAGCCTAATATCTGAATGTTCGATTGAGTAATGTGTTTGTACGTCGATTGAACACATTTTTAAAAAGTGTTCGATCGAATTTCTTCAATGTGTTCGATCGGAGGATGTTCAGTCACAATTGTGCATGTTCAATCATGCACAATTTATTCTTGCAATTTCCAGCTCTGGAGTATATCTGGTATGTTTGTAATCTGGCCTAAAATGTCCCAGTGTATCCCTAAGGCATATCTGATCACTCAAGGTGCTCACAAACCTAGTTTAATTGCAAGTTCAATACAAAATTTCACCTGGGAAGCATCAGTTAAAGGTGGACCAATATCTTTTTGAGCAAGCAAATGAATCAATGAAAAGTACTGAAGGAGTGATGAAATATATTTATTCCCTCGAGAATCACCCATGAATCCTACCTTAGAGGCTAGAGTATCAGTGGGATCTCAGGCCCAAATATTTCACTAGTATGTACTGTAAAAAAAGTGAAATGGGTCGTTGCGCCTTTGAAACTCAATATAATCTCTAAATATATGATAGTACATCTTCTTAGGCTCGCAACGTCCCTGCAGCCATTGTATTTCATTCAATACCTCAATTTATAGGCACTATTTCGAGAATTTGCTCTATTTTATGCTATCTATGGCTCGTAATAGGCCGTAAAGTGGCTCCGCAAGATCAGAGCATGCATACACACGTGTATGAACCCATAAGTTGCCCAGAAGCACGTCGAATTGGCTCAAACGGTGAAGAGCGCGTCGACGCGACGGCATCACGTGTCCCGATCACGGCCCCTGGGGCCGGGCCATCAACCGGATCTTTCCGGGACCACGGAGTATCTCGCTGGTTACCTCGGCAAGCTTACGCGGGGGTAACCAGCGAGGTAACCTAGGGGCGCGGTTACCCCGACGTATACTCACAGCGCTGGCTCCTCAATCAAGTAGGCTTTTTATTTAGCTACACATCTCCAAATATTGTAAAACAAATGAGGGGGCGAAACTGAATTTAATATATCTGATTTGGGACTTGGTACAATCTAATCGCTAATCTAATCTATCAAAGTCCAAATCAAAGTCCATGATACTTCAAGTATCGCCGCGCCTTTCGCCAGCGATAAAATTCAATTTGAAAAATAGGGAATAAACACTCTTGACATGAGTTCCCAAACTCCAGATATCAAGCCTGTTGATATCTCTGTCGATACTTGAGATTTTGAATTAGATTTAGAGGAAACTGGTCGATTTTTCGCACCGCCGTCGAGTTCAATTTCAGATCTTCGAGTTTCTTGGTGTAAGGTGTTGAATAACTTTCTTTGCATCGAAACATCGAGATCAGTGTCTAATCTTAATTATAGACACCGGCATGGGAACTACTTTGGTAATCTGCCTCATGGCGTGCTGCCTCATGGTTATCCAGAGAATATGAGCGTGTTCACGGTCGACTTTCCCTTGGACTTCATCCTCAGGTCATGCAACGGGGTCGACTTTCATGTTCACAAAGACATGCTGAAGCTGGTCTCTGGTTGCTTCGAAGGCATGTTCTCACTTCCCGGGGGCGATGGAAATCCCTGTCCTCTTGCGCGGGATGGGAAGCCCGTTGTAGCATTCCCCGAGCCGGACTCGCTACTGTACAGGCTACTTTCCTTCGCATACCCAGCGCAGTCCCCGGAACCCTACACTCTTGGGGAGTCTGATCTTGACGGTGTCGTTGCGTTGCATAAAGCCGCGGACAAATACTAGTTCATCCATGTGCAGCGCTTGCTGGAACGGATGCTGGAGAACCCTGCCCTCATCGACGCCCATCCTCACCGGCTATTTGCCATCGCGCGACTCCGCGATCTTCCTCAGCTCGCTACGAAGGCGGCACTCTCAACACTGAAATCAGATCGCACCGCGAAGGTTGAATTCTCCGAAATGAAGATCCTCACATGGGATCATGCACATGGGCTGCAGGCTTTCCATCGTTCGTGTGGTATAAAAGCGAAACAAATTGTTGAGCAGAACGTGTCGTCATCCAAATGGATGACTGCTGGAACCCAGGACCTCGACGGCAATGTGGTCACAACTCACTTTCAGTTTTTCGTTTGGTGGGGGGCGAAGGATCATGGTTGCGACTGTGGCCCGAAAAGCGAAACTGGGGGGAAGATTACTGGACCGGTGCCGCGATTACATTGCCCGACTGGCCGAGAAACTATATCTCTTGCCATCGGGGAATATAGCGGAAGCGGAGGCACTCTCCCTAACAGCAGGCGAACGCGCGATAATCGATGGTTGTCCCGTATGCTCCGACCGTGCGGAGCGCGACCTCCGGATCTTTACTCGTCAGCTGGGGGCCCAAATCGCTGGATCGAATGACCGGCTTGGTCAGTGCCCACCTATTCCGCACCCAGATGGTCTCATGAATCTACTCATCAGCAAAAACCTCCTTTGGTGGTAATCCTGTAGTATTTCGACGGCTTGTCAAGGTGACGGGTGGCGGAAACTTCATTTTTTGAGCGCGTCAGAGGCCGGGAATTGATTTTTGGGCTATGATAATTTTGACAAAAAAAAAAAAAACGGCGAATGGCAAAAAAAGGCTCGTGTAATATATGCGTCCCTGGAAGGTTCGTCAATTTCATTGCATCAGCGGGCAGTCGAGCCCCCACCCGTCCTTAATATTTTAATGACCGAGCAGAGTGCATCTCGCGCCACCGATGATTTCTTTGTTTTCAAACATCGCACCTAAGGACAGCAAGGATTGCGAGTGTGGGCGATACATCGGTGGGTGTGCTACCGACCATACATTTGCTCAATGGCGTATATATTTGGCGCTGAATCTGGCACTTCCAGCTAGTTCTCATCCGAGCCCCCATCCGTCTTCAAATAACTGAGCATTCGCGTCAGAGTTAGACGAAGTGTGCCTCGCACCTCCCATGCTTTCTTTCCTTCGTGCTTGCTGCCTTAATAAATACGTTGAAATGGCACCTAGGAACAGAAGGAGCCGGAGGGTGTCCACGCCGTTCATGTATTTTGCTTGATGGTGTATATGTATCTGGGCTGTATCACCGACGCTTTCTTTCCTTCCTATTTCCCTCAAATATCCTGTATATGGGGGCAAAGCTCATTGCAAGGACGACAAGAAAATCAACAGGATATACTTATGCAGGATAGGGAGCCGGCCCCCACTAGTACTTGTTTTAGTTCGTGCGCGATCCTGTCTAGTAATTGTGCACTACCGATATGCTCCATCTATTGTGAGTTTCGAGACCACAGGCACGCGAGTCCGTCTGATATTAGTACTTAATGGAAAAGCAGCGGTTCCGAGCGCCGGCCAGCGGTATCGGATACATAAAATGACTTCAAGCGTGTGAGCCCCTCAGCCGTGGGGCCGCATCGTGAGAGCAACGCATCCAGGAGGCGCTGGCTGACCTCGAGCATTTCGCAGTTCGAAAGCGTGAAATTTTCGAGTTTTGGGAGGAAGCGGGGCTCGTGCGCCCGGTCCAGCACATGGAAGAGGTCCTCCTTGTACACCCACAAGGGGTTTCCGAGCTCGAGCGAGGTGAGGTGCTCCATGACGCGGAGCCACGGGAGAGTCACCATGGGTGATTCGTCGCTGAGTATGAATGTGTGGAGGGAGGAGGATGAGATGAACGGAAGGGGGACTGCGGCATCAGAAAGCACTGAGAGGCCACGCAGTTCCAACTTCTGCAAGTTTGGGAGTGCGAGGAAGGGGATGATACCTCCGCTGCTCGGACCACTGATATCGAGTGAAATCAAACCAGGATGGGGGAAAGGCGGTCCAGGGGTGGTCTGGGCTTCAGCGTCACCGTAATACCGGAACTCACGCAGACATGAGGCCATGCGCAGCACGCTCAGACACTCCTCAACATCAAGGGACTGAACGTACAGCGTTGTGAGCTGTTCCCAGGGGACTGCAAACGCCGACGGAGGCACAGAAAGCAGAGAGAGTGACAGCAGCCGAGGGGCTAAGCGGAAGGCGTCGTTAGGGGTCTCAGTATCCTCCAAATCACAGTTTAGAGCACCAAGCTCCAGGTGGTGTAGGACAGGGAATAGAGATCCATCGTGCAGGTTCAGAACTGAATCGGAGTCGAGGCATACCGAGATTTCGCGAAGGTATGGTGCCTGTTTCTCGAGGATCCTGTTTAATGGGTGGTCGTAGGCGTTGTCCACGGCTCCAAAGAAACCAAAGGAACGCGGGAGGGTCCTCGCGCGATGAAACCACGTCTCCACGAATGGTTCGAGTTTTCCTGACGCTCTGAACGCCAGATGGTCGTTATCGACATCGAGGTCGAGGCTCGTCCACAGCGCTGGAGTGGAGAGAGCGAGGCTCCGCCACGTGCGGCAAATCCCCAAAAAAATCAAGGGAGATTCGGATGGATGAGGTGTCACTGGCCCATGGGAAGGGAGGGATTGTACGAAGATTTCCGACGTGATTTCGGGAGGGAGGGTCAATACAGGGTACGTATAGAGATCCAGTTCCGCTTCAATGACGGCTCGGCGCAGTTGGAGTTCCTCTAGGGAATGTGGCTGCTGCTTTATGGAGATGTCAAGCTCGGCCAGTTCTTCGCGCAGGCGTCCAAGTCGGAGAGACATGGATGTAGGGAAGAAAATTGATACTGATCGTGTACACGTATTTGCATTGCGCAGCCACGCGGCACTGCCTCTCAGGGGTTCCAGCCATGTACCAGCGTCGTGTTAAGTTTCGAGTATTATTTCTACCTCATTTCAGGCATGAATTTATGCACGCGGAAACACATTGGGACGACACGGTCGACAAACAGCACACAGTATTTTTTTTAGAAAGACGGTGCGCATTTGATTGCTCGCATGAATGTCCATAACTTTACATGCAAATCTCGGTGCACCGACATTCGGGGGTCGCTTTTTGGCATTGTTGTTGGCAGAGAAGTCATTAATGAATCTTGCATAAAACTTGCTGGAGGTCAAATTTTGCGTGAGATGACTGAAACTTGTCGGAGAGGAGAGGGCGAGAGTCGAAAAATCCAGAAAACAAGCTGCAGGACGCGAGGCGAGAAGATGCATTGGGGGGCTCACGAAATAAAGTCTGAACTTGTAGACGAACCAGTAGTCAGTGTTATATTCTCTCTCGCTTGTGAGATGTGGTTGAAGTCGTCATTAAATGAGACTATAACGAGGTTCTTCCGAAATATATTGTTGGAGCCCTGTTGCAGTACCTCAGTGCGCTGTCCCAATGCACATGATCTTGCGTCTTTCATAAGCCCATATGTTGGACTGTGCCCAAATTCGCCGTTGGAACAATCGTCAGTCGTAACTGCTGCTAATGTCCGCCTCACCATAAATCAATCTCTTCCCGCAAAATCTTCTAGGTAATGGCGGTAATGGACTGGAACTCATCCAGGAGCATTAACGGGAACCTGAAATATAACGATAATCTTTCTGCATAAGTACGGTTAACGATTACATCTTTTACAACGTAAATTTGAGTGGGACCACTGGCAGTCAAATAGTCGGGGCGTGAACTAACGAGACGATGATGAGGATTCTTCACGAGTTCATTCGTGTTTATCGTACAGGCGAAGTTGAGCGAGCGACCCGCAGCGCGAGGACGCGGAAGAAACATTGCAGCGCGGTCCAAAAATGGGAAGAAATCGAGGCGAGGCAGAAATAAAATAGCCATTGGATCAGTACGTACGACGTACCTACATGCATCATCTGTGTACGGCAGATGTTCTGTGTGAATGCATATACATGAAGAAGCCCACACGGCCCGCGTCGGGTCGCGTCGTAGTGAATCCGCGCGCACCACAGGACCGCGACCACACCACACCCGCCACTAGCGTCATCCCCCGCTGATGTCTCCATCAGCCTTACCCACGCGACGCTCCACTACCCCCATACTGAGTACCCGAACCCGAACACGGGCTATTTCGACAAATCCGAAGGTGTGCTCCCTCATCCCGTATATATGCCCAAGCCCGGGCAAAATCTGCAGAGGCGAGGTGCGCTGAGGAGCGTACAGAGACGCACAGGTGGTATGGGAGAGGATGATGCCAACCGGATACGATAGGATAAGGCAGGCGAGCGCGCTCCGCTCCACGTGTATGTCCAGCAGAATTCGGGAGAGAAACACCACGGCGAGGCGAGATGAACTTCGCAAGTGAAGCCCCGCGCACGCATTCGAGCGCGAAATGGAAAGTTAAAGAAAGAAACAGATGAGACGCGGAAGGAGCAACAAAAGCCTGCGCGCGGCCGGGATTTCCGCAGGCGCCGCGGACAAATTGGCTGGCGCGCGGGCGGGAAAGGACGGTAGGCCGCGTGGGTGGGGAAAATCGGAAAGGATCTGCGATACGCGCTTGCCCTCGGGCACGAGCAGAAGCGCGCTGATGCCCCGATTGGATGTAGCGAGCGCGAACGGTACGATAACGCTCCACCCCAGCAGTCAAGACGAACTGCGAATGCCACTACAAAGCCGGCGCGCGCCTGCACAGGGGAGAGCAGGTGAGCGGTGTCGTGAACTAGCGCGCCACCTCACATGTGGTGAGATACTGTGGTGCGGGGGTAGGATTCCAAGCGAGCAAGCAGACGAAGCGCGGATATACGAATCACCCGACTTCTAGCGCCGCGTGGCACGCAGCCGGCGAGTGCGAGTATGGCGGCTCACGCGAGGGCAAGTAGAGGCGTCGTGCAGGGAGAGGGCGAAGTCGCGGGCACGGAAAGAGATGGCGGGAGGCGCGGTGGCGTGTTAGGGCGAGATAGACCACGGAGGCACAGTAGCCCTGCCCGACCCGTGGGCCGGAAATGTAAGGAGGGAAGGAGAGAACGCACGGTTAGTGTTCGACGGTTTAGCCGTGCTTGAAGCTCCAATTTCCCGTGTGCGGACAGGATGCCGAGCCATTGAGAGGTCAGTACCCCCAATTTCCGAAAAGAAACGAGGAGAACGCACCTCGAACGTGGATCGGCTCCGTGGCTTTGCTTGGCGCGTCGTGAGTCAATGTGAGGCAGCGAGCGGTCAGGATAACGCGAAGACAACGCGAAGAGAAATGGAGAGGAAGAGCGCAAAGAAACTTGGAGTCGGGAGGGTGGACGCATGGAAAGAGGAGGTGCATTCGTCTAGTTGTGATGGCATCAAAGAAGCGTCGAAGCGCGCGGAATTACTCGGATATTTCGGACTTGTGCCTCGCGCCAACGCACCCCGCCTTATGCCGCCCCCTCCCTCCCCATTCCTCTGGCCTGCGCGACCCATAGATTGCCTATGTGCTCTTCGTTACTTTCCCCGAATCCTGGTGCCGAATGTCTCTGTTCTTCACCCAGTATTCTCGCAAGCAATGGCGGATAATCTTGCGGATATGACTGTCGACGTCGTTACAAACGTTGTGTAAAAGCCTGTCGGATACAATGGGATTTTTTTGGGCTCCGGTTCCCCGTCCAATATTTCTGCCCCTTTGCTAGTCTCAGTAACAGAATGCTGCGAGCCCACGCACCGGCCATCGGCGATTTGCTATACGCTGAACCAACCACAGGAGACGCATATTCGGCTCCTCACACCCCCTCGGTATTATCACACCAACCACAGCTGCACCCGTCTCCTAATCTTGCTGATATTCGACCACAACTTTTGCGCTTGGCAACATTTTCAGCTGGAAATGTGGTCGGCGTTCCTGTATCCATTCAGGAAAATCTCAATGCTGTTCTTCAAATTATCTTGAAAGCCATCCTAAGCCGCCAAACTCTGAGATGGTTCAGATCCCCGTTACTGCCAGCTCACCGGAAATAATAAAACGGTCCATCAATGTTGCGATTAACCGAGTAATTACAGTCGAAGTTCTGTATGAATATCCTGTGGGCTACGTCCTTGAATACCCGGAGACATCATCGACGAGCTCAATCGCCTATCTCTTTCGGATGAACCCAGACAATTGGCAGTACTCCAAAGGCGGTCATATGGGACAGACGATCTCGGGAGCGTCTCAGAACAACGGGTTGACTGTTCAGAACGCCACAGAACTTGTACGTGCACCGATATGCAGACAGTATTTACTGATGACACAAATTTAGGTGAAGGGTCAAAACTTGCCCTCATAGCAACGAGACAGAACTAAGCATCCCGTATACAAAGGCATCCAGAGATGACGTTCGGGAGAGATTGCGGAAGAATCGCGAGGATCGCTTGTAGTATGTCTCGCCTTCACGAGATATATTTCTGGAGACCATTTCCTACATCATGGCAATTCAAAAGCTTGGATGCAGTCGCCCGCTCTGTGAAGAAACAGGCAACTTCTCTGACACGGAACAAGAGATGCAGTAAGTGTATGAGCCACATATGTTCCAAATACAGCGAGGATATCGAACAAAGGAAGGAATTTGCGACGGGAGGGTTGTGTTCGACTATGACGATTGAGGCCATCCATACATCAGGTACGGTCCAGATTTACGATATCTAGCTGGCGATGAACCAGAGCAATTGTAGCTGCGAGCACTATAATCCGAAAACCAAGATCATCTAAATAACCCCTCAATGGGCGACGGGTCGTACCATGTGGAATACATGGGGGCCATATTTCGCGGAGATGGAAAAGAAGCTGTTCGAATCGAGGAGTCGGCTTTTAGTCTCGGTTATGGGCCACTTACTGAGTGCGCCACCGTCACAAATTTTCACAGCAAAAGGTTTACTGTCATATACAAGGTCTTCATTCAAGTTGTGTCGCGAGATTCTAAAGTACGCCAAAAACAGCTTTCCCTCATCGAAACGAGAAACAGGATCTCGTTCAGGCCCTGATGACTCGTCTACCTTGCACCAGCAAGTTCCGAGTATTCGAGCCAAAGGAGGAGTTTCGCAGGTAATGCCCCTTTGTGCTCATTGTTACTCAAGGTGCTCACCCGCATCCTGTTTCTTCACCGACCAAAACACCGCCGAAAGTCCGTCCTGAAATATTCGATCTTCTTGAAAAATTGGCTGTAGATCTCCCCGATATAACTCCACGGCGGTTTATTCGCCACCCTATCGTTCAATCGTTTCTCCGAACGAAATTCCCACTTCTTGTCTGTCCCACTCTCGCAGATTGGCACGTTTCTCTTTCAAATCGTTCCCATATCAAAGCCTACATTAAATAAGCCCAGACGATTCGACAGTCTACATTCCTCGTGACCCAGGCATGACTAACCTTTCCCCGAGCATTCTCCGCGCTAGATATATCAAGACTATCGATTAATCTCCAGCAGCTTCTCCCAAACTTTCACGATGGTCAGATTCTCGCGTGGAATGTGGTGGGTCGCCCCAGACGTGATTGTCAACTGGGCGGTCGAATCTGTGAAGAGCGAGGCGAAGGAGGATTCCATTCGATCTCTTGCTGTACGTGTACCTCTCCCACCCCTTGTTCGAGGCCGATCGCAGTTTGTATAGTCGACCCGGCACATCAACCACCGTGGCGACACGCTGAACACGCCGACGGTGACTGTCGAGGTTTCGTCGCCCGCACCAGATATCCTCCTCGTCCATGCCCACCACTGGAAAGCCCAAGCGAAGACCCTTGTTGGACCGCGATATGAAACTTTCCCAAACGTAGATCAGAAGGAGCTGGTAAGCCCGATATCCCCCGCCCAATACCCGCCTAACCGCCTTCCCTAGCACAAGAATAGGCAAGACGGCTTCAAGACGTCCAAAACCGACACAGATCTCAAACTCACCACCAACACCGTCTCCGCCACCATCGACACCCGCCCCTCCTCTTTCAACATCGACATCCACTCCCTCGGTTCCACGAAGATCCCCACCGACCCCTCCTCGAACACCCTCCTCACCCGTCTGGGCTGGCGCTCCATCGGCTATGTCAAACGTGGTACCAAATCCGACCATCCCAACGTCGTCCTCGAGTCGCCCGAACTCGGCGAGCGCTGGATGACGATGCAGTTCCACCTCTCCGTGGGGGAGAAGATCTACGGCCTCGGCGAGCGTTTCGGGCCCTTCCTCAAGAACGGCCAGGTCGTCGACATGTGGAACGAAGACGGCGGCACTTCGAGCGAGCTCACCTACAAGAATGTTCCGTTCTTCATCAGCTCGAGGGGCTATGGGGTGTTCGTCGCCAGTCCGGGCGCGGTGAGCTTTGAGGTGCAGAGCGAGCGCACGACGAGGGTGAACATCGCCGTCCCTGGAGAGGAGATTCCGGTGTACATCGTGCATGGGCCGAAGCCGAAGAAGATTTTGGAAGCGTATACACTCCTCACTGGACGCCCGGCGCTGCCACCTCCCTGGTCCTTTGGACTGTGGCTGACCACCTCCTTCACAACTGACTACGACGAGAAGACGGTTACGCATTTCTTGGATGGGATGAAGGAGCGCGCAATTCCGCTTGAGGTGTTTCATTTCGACTGCTTTTGGATGAAGGGGTTCCAATGGTGCGATTTCGAGTTCGACAAAGAGTTCTTCCCGGATGCGAAGGGCCAGTTGAGGCGCTTGAAGGACAAGGGGTACAAGGTCTGTGTTTGGATCAACCCGTACATCGCGCAGGAGAGCAAGTTGTTCGACGAGGGCGTTGAAGGTGGTTACTTCATCAAGCGCGGAGATGGAAGTATCTGGCAGTACGATTATTGGGTACGTCTGCCGACTTTGCCTCTTGTTTGCGGGTGCTTACAGCTTGCAGCAAGCCGGCATGGCCTGGGTCGATTTCACGAACCCAAAGGCGTGCAAATGGTACCAGGACAAGCTGAAGGAGCTCATGGATATGGGCGTCGACTGCTTCAAGGTTTGTCCCACTTCGTCCACTCACTCCATCCCATCCTGACCTACGGTCTGCAGACCGACTTCGGCGAACGCATCCCCACTGGCGACACCATATACTTCGACGGCTCCAACGCCGAGAAGATGCACAACTTCTACTCCTTCCTCTACAACAAGGTCACCTTCGAGCTTGTCGAGAGTGTCAAGGGGAAGAACGAGGCCCTCGTCTTCGCGCGGTCAGCTACCGCCGGTGGGCAGCGCTTCCCCGTCCACTGGGGTGGAGATCCAATGTCAACCTTTGAGGCGATGGCGGAGACCTTACGCGGGGGGATGAGCCTTGGGCTCTGTGGGTTTGGATACTGGGCGCATGATATCGGTTGGTCGCTTCCTCGAGCTGATGATCAGTGTACTGATACTTGAGCACAGGTGGATTCGAGGGCACACCGGACCCGGCGCTATACAAGAGGTGGATCGCATTCGCGTCTATGTCCAGCCATACGCGTCTACATGGGAGTGGAAGCTATCGGGTACGAACATCCACCCGGCCTCTTCGTCTGAAGTGCTGACTGTGGTATAGGTTCCGTGGATCGTCGACCCAGCCGGCGAGGCGGACAAGGTTTTGAAGAAGTTCGTCGAACTCAAGCTCCGTCTCATGCCCTACATCTACTCCGTCGCCATCGACACCCACGAGACTGGCGTGCCCATGATGCGCTCCATGTTCATGGAATTCCCGGAAGATCCTATATCCTGGACACTCGACACGCAGTTCATGCTCGGACCCAACATTCTCGTCGCGCCGTTGTTCAGCGCGGACGGTGTGGTGCAGTTCTACGTCCCCGAGGGCGAGTGGTATGGGCTTCTGGACGGCAAAATGCGTAAAGGGCCGGGATTTTTCACCGAAACGCACGATGTGTTTAGTATGCCGGTTCTTCTCCGCCCTCGCACGGCCGTGACTTATGTCCTGGTCGCCCATCCCGAGAATCCAACATACGACTACACAGACAATGTGCGTGTCCTTATCAACGCCAGACGCGAGGACGAGGATTTCGATGTGGTGGTCAATGTTCCAGACAGCGCGAAACCTGGAAGTCTTGCGGCGACGTTGAAGGTGTCGTACAACTCGGCCACGAACGTGTTGGAGGAGAAAGTTGCCTCGGGAACAATGAAGACCTGGCACGTCGGCTTCACCCACGACCATAATCTACAGGGATTGTTCCAGTAGCAGTGTTCCAATATCATCGATCAGTACCGTGGGTCGTACTGCGATCTTTCACCACCGAAGCGTTTGGTTGATTAACATGTAAGACCCATTGCTCCCGAAGTCGGCATTGTCACACGCCGCACGGCGATACTAGATGACTTACGGGGGACGCTCACGACGGAAGACACATTCTACAGAAAGATTGCGCTCGTTTTGTCGAACTCACCGATTTTGCTGCAGCCTATGTACTGGATTGCTGTGATAATGGGTCGCCTTTGATCGCATCGTGAGTCACTCATTTGCGAAAGTGGGTCCAGGGAAAGGTAAATTGCGTTCAGAATATCAGGTTGGCCCTGGGAACGTTCAACTGAAAGGACTTCACCCGCGATTTCTTCAAGGTTTTGCTGGACTGTGAAGAGTGGAAAGCCACACGCATCGATTTCGCAGGCGTTTCAAGTGTGCAATGGTACTGAAGCTGAGGGTCGCCGCAGCGACGATGGTGGTTGTGGAAGAGACGCTGATCAAGTTGAGTTATATGCCCGGACTTACAAAGGACACTGGTGTACATCAGTGTACATCAGACTTC
Organism: Mycena rebaudengoi; assembly: GCA_029282285.1. NCBI lineage: Eukaryota > Fungi > Basidiomycota > Agaricomycetes > Agaricales > Mycenaceae > Mycena > Mycena rebaudengoi. The sequence continues at coordinate 267,055 of JARJCX010000160.1, read as the reverse complement.
AGTGATAATCACCCTTAAATCAAGCTACGGGCGGAGAAAACTCAGAAATGAGAGGGGAAGAAGGAAACGGAATAAAATGAGAACAAAAATCCTGGATGCAATTGAGCAAATGTCGCGCGGGGTTGAACCGTTGAACTGCGCCACTTCGGTTGATTTTGAGACAGTAAAAATATCAGTTCATTGGGGAATAAGCGCTCAGATGAACTTCACATGCACCTGGACTCTCACAAATCTTCCAGAAAGATGATTGCAACGGAGAAAACACCATGAATTTGGGAGACTGTCAATGGGACGAATATTAATCGAACGGTCCGCATCTTTCAGGTTTTGCATCTCCTTGCACCGGATGAAGATTTCAATGTTTTCACTACTATTTACGGTGAAAAATGGTTAACATTTTTCATGCAGTTTTCAGCATAAAAAGTCATGAAAAATGTAAACTTTTTTCACCCCTTTTTTCGCCTGAAACCAGGGTGTAAAATGTGAAACAAGATTCATATTTTTATTTTAAGTTTTACACCGGGAATTACAGACATTTTTCATGCAGTTTTCACCTTAGAAAGTCATGAAAAATGTCTACATTTTTCAGCACCTTTTTAACTTGAAATCAGGATGTAAAATGTGAAATAATGGTTGTAAATTCAGTTTGAAGTTTTACAGCCGGAATTCATTCGTAGATTCAGCTGGAACCAGTGGTGAAAACTGCAAAACCATTTTCACTAATTTTACCGCCGGAAAAAGGGGTATAAAAGGCATGAACCTTAAGGTATGAAACTGCATGTAAAATGTGAAAGCCAAAATACATTATTTTCACCAGTTTTTCACCATCTTCTGAGGGTCCTTCTTGGATGAATAATGGGATGCGAATTTCAAATTGAATTTCACCCCATTTTTCGCTCAAGACTTGTGTGAAAAAATACAATATGGTTTTCATGCATTTGTCACTGAATACCTGCATGAAAAATGTAAAGAGCTTTTGGTGAATATGTTTTAAATGAATTCCAAAGAGAATTCAAGAATAATGACAGTGAAAAATGTGAAACCCAATTCAAGTTTTTCAGAAAGAAATGTGAAACCCAGTTCACATTTTCCACCGAAAGATTTAAAGCCCAGCTCAAGTTTTTGAGGGAAAAATGTAAAACCCTGTTCAACTTTTTTCAGCAGAAAATGTAAAATCCAGTTTCCTATTTACCGGTGAAACATGTGAAAGCCAGTTAATTTATAAGGCTTTAAAGTCTCTGTCGCTTGTCGCTTACAGCTTCTCTTCCTCTAGTAAGCACAAAATTATATGCGCCAGACACAGTATTAACACAGCAAGACGGAAAAGATCGGGATCGGCGGTGGTAGCTCACAAACAGGATAGATATTCGAGCGTGGCGCAAGTTGAGCACCGCCTGAGACATGAGAGCTGAGCGGTGGCAGCTATATCCTTGAGACACAGGTCGCGGCAATGCCAAATAGCCAATGAATGTCTCGGCGGTGAGATAGTGGTGAGATGCTAAAACTGACGAATGCCAGTAGCTACACAGATTATTATATATTTTGATATTTATGGTACTACATAGCGTAAGAAGTGTACTACCAACAAGACCCAACAAGGGAAGTGATGGAATATCACACAGGGGGCAAACCTTGGGGCACTTGTCATAATGGCAACCATGCGGCATCCGACACGCACTTGCTGTGGCATCCGTGGGGCATGTGCTCAGCATGTGTCATGTCATTGACAGCTGCGGATCAATCTGGATCCCAGGAAACTCAAAGATAACTCTTGTTGAATTTTGTCCTACAACAAAACAACTTAGATGATACTACTAGGACCTTCTTGAATGTGCTATACTGCAATAGTGCCGTGTAACAAGCTTTGTCGGAATACCCAAAAAGAAAACTGCAGGGAGGATCGAAACCAGGTCCACTGCAAAACAAGCAAAAACTAACAACAATATCATTAACCACTGCAGCAAGTGACCAATACAAACACTGGGGTGCAGGTTCCATAGTACGGCATCAGGTGTGCACAAATCCCACACTTTGATAGGTGAGTGGGAAATTAGCTGCCACATGCCTGACGGATGCCACAGGAAGTGCGTGTCGGATGCCGCACGGTTGCCATTATGGTAAGTGCCCCAAGGTTTGCCCCCTGTGTCATTTGTAAGCCTTCCATCGATATCGTTTATCTCCTACTTCATCTTAGCAGCCATCTTCGGTGCTGTTCAACCCGTTCTCTAGCTCCTTCTTCATTTGCTGACTTGGTATCCTTACAGATGAACCGATGTTTCGGAATCCGTGAGCTGGTGGAGCTCTTTTGTTCACCCCTCACCCGCTCTCAAGATCTCATCTCTTTTGCAAGAGCCTGCAAGTCCTTCCTAGAGCCTGGATTGGATAATTTGTGGAAGGAGCAGAGCACCCTAGCTAACCTCCTCCTGTGCATGCCATCGGATTTGTTCAATGTACTGGATGACCTTCCCCAGCCGGGGTCTACCAGTAAGAATACCTATAAGCAAATGGTAAGTAAAATATACAACGCTGGGTCAATCAACTCATCTCTCTTTTGAAAGCACCTGCTCCGCCCTATAGTAGCAACAGACTGGGAGCGGCCGTCCTTTTATGCACAGAGGGTCCAAAGGTTTTACCTTCTGTCAGGGCCGCCTTTTAGTCGGGTTCGAGCCCCTGAGGGCGTTCTCCAGCTGCTCAACTTGAGCTTTCCTGGGGACTATTTGTTTCCTAGCCTCAAGAGTCTCATTTTGTCCCCCGGGGCAGAGTCATTTGCCTATATCCGGCCCTTTTTGTCGCCCAACCTGAGGGACATCAAACTGCATTTCCCGGTCCCCACAGGCAATCACCACATCTCTCTTCTTTCAGCTTTGGGGTGTAAATATCCCAAAGTGAAGAATGTAGAGATTTCAATCTGGAGCCAATCAGGCTCTGATACTTTCCTTGCGGCAATCTCCAGCTTTCTCGCCAGACTTACGAGCATAGAGTCCTTGACTCTCCACGATATTGATCTAACTGGCTTGGGACATTTGGGCCGGCTTCCAACCCTCAAGAAGTTGGCTTTGCATCGGCTTCCCCCTCTGGACACTACATCCATCGAATCAACTTCATATTCTTCTTTCTGTGGCCTAGAGGAATTCTGCCTCGAGGATGCACAAATCATACCCACCGTCCGCTTTATCCAAATGTGGTCTGCTGCACCACTGGTTTCCCTCGCGCTGGAATTCACTTCATATCCAACGGCAGCAGCCATGGATTCCCTTTACCATGTCATCTCTGCCCACTGCAAACACTCATCCCTGTGGAATATTGTGTTTCACTATCCATCCGACATGGAAATGGTCATCTCTCCAACGGATAGGGAGAAGCATCTGCTCCAATTCAGCACATTACACAGCCTATTCCCCTTCCACGACCTTAGGTTCATCGACTTAGCATCTCCGTTTGGATTCAATCTGGATGATAGCACCGTCAAGGAGTTGGCGCAGGCATGGCCTGAAGTAGTGGAGCTCAATCTAGGCATCCTCTTCGAGTCCTCCACCAGATCACCCAGCGTAACAATTCAGTGCCTGCAGTCCTTTGCGCAGGACTGTCCGTCTCTAAGGAAGCTTGTATTGTCGTTGGACGCTACAATCTTGCCAAACGAGACCACTCCTGTCCGAGGGGAGCCTCATCTCCTCAGGCAGCTCCGTGTGGGCTTCTCGCCCATATATTCTCCGCTGCATGTTGCCAAGTTCCTATCAGCTACCTTCCCAGTGCTATATGATATTGCCGCAGAATCGTACATCCCCTCGCGCACAGCGGCGTATAGCGTCGCCGCGCTCCCGTACGAGCTCTTGGCAGCTCATCCGGACTCTCGATCCTGGCCTGGCTCTTCTTCTTGGGCGTGGACCGCCTTTTTTATCTATCTATTCGTACTCTCCAGCACGGGCACATTACAACTCCACCGTGTTCTCTGAAGCGAAGTGAAGGCGGCGTAGCACCGCCATGCACCTTTTTGTTCAGATCATTCATCAGGAAAATCCACTTCTCCCAATTGGGACCAAATCCAGACAATTGGCCGTAATCTTGCTTTTATCGCCAATTATGTCAGATTATTTTTTGCCAAGATCTATCCTAAGGACTATCTACCATAATCCCCCATCTCTGATGTTGTGCGTGAAGGTTGTGTTTGTCCGGACTTCTTTTTGCGGACTCGCGGGAGCTCGATTTCTGGCGGGTATTGAAGAGGGCATGGGGACGCCTATGCGGGCCAATTTCTGGGTCAACTGAGCCACTATTGGTGACTGCCAAAATATTTTATGGCCCCAGCTCTTAGCGAACTTTCACGATTAATGGCGTGAAGGATGCCGGTGGAGCGGGTGAAGCTGCGGCAAGGGCTGTTAGCCTCCTCTAGCTCACCTGCATGCTGTATATACCAATTTAAGCCTTAATACCCCCTCTCGTGCTTGGTGCGTGAAAGGCTTGTTTGTCCGGACTTTGCTAATTTTTGTCCGGACTTCATTTTGCGGACTCGCAGCAGATGTTAGAGCTTTGATTTATGGCGGGTATTGAGGAGGGGATGTAGACGCCGACGCGAGTCAATTTCTGGGTCAACTGACTCACTATTGGTGACTGCCAAAATATTTTAACGCCTCACGGCTCTGCGGGAAGTTATGGCGTGAAGGATGCCGGTGGAGTGGGTAAAGCTGCGGCAAGGGCTGTTAGCCTCCTCCAGCTCACCTGCCTGCTGTATATGCCAATTGAAGCCCCAATACCCCCTCTCGTTCTTGGTGCGTGGAAGGCTTGTTTGTCCGGACTTTTGCTAATTTTTGTCTGGACTTCATTTTGCGGACTCGCAGCAGATGTTAGAGCTTTGATTTCTGGCGGGTATTGGGGAGGGGATGTAGACGCGTACGCGAGTCAATTTCTTGGTCAACTGACTCACTATTGGTGACTGCCAAAATATTTTGCCGCCTCGCGGCTCTGCGGGAAGTTATGGCATGAAGGATGCCGGTGGAGCGGGTGAAGCTGCGGCAAAGGCTGTTAGCCTCCTCTAGCTCACCTGCATGCTGTATATACCAATTTAATCCTTAATACGCCCTCTCGTGCTTGGTGCGTGAAAGGCTTGTTTGTCCGGACTTTGCTAATTTTTGTCCGGACTTCATTTTGCGGACTCGCAGCAGATGTTAGAGCTTTGATTTCTGGCGGGTATTGAGGAGGGGATGTAGACGCCGATGCGAGTCAATTTCTGGGTCAACTGACTCACTATTGGTGACTGCCAAAATATTTTACCGCCTCACGGCTCTGCAGGAAGTTATGGTGTGAAGGATGCCGGTGGAGCGGGTGAAGCTGCGGCAAGGGCTGTTAGCCTCCTCTAGCTCACCTGCATGCTGTATATACCAATTTAAGCCTTAATACACCCTCTCGTGCTTGGTGCGTGAAAGGCTTGTTTGTCCAGACTTTGCTAATTTTTGTCCGGACTTCATTTTGAGGACTCGCAGCAGATGTTAGAGCTTTGATTTCTGGCGGATATTGAGGAGGGGATGTAGACGCCGACGTGAGTCAATTTCTGGGTCAACTGAGTCACTATTGGTGACTGCCAAAATATTTTACCGCCCTGGCTCTTAGCGAACTTTCACGATTAATGGCGTGAAGGATCTCGGTGGAGAGGGTGAAGCTGCGGCAAGGGCTGTTAGCCTCCTCTAGCTCACCTGCATGCTGTATATACCAATTTAAGCCTTAATACGCCCTCTCGTGCTTGGTGCGTGAAAGGCTTGTTTGTCCGGACTTTGCTAATTTTTGTCCTGACTTCATTTTGCGGACTCGTGGCAGATGTTAGAGCATCGATTTCCGGCGGGTATTGAGGAGGGGATGTAGACGCCTACGCGACCCAATTTCTGGGTCAACTCAGCCACTATTGGTGACTCCCCAAAATACTTTACCGCCTTACGGCTCTGTGGGAAGTTTCACCATTAATCGCATGAAGGATCACGATGAGCTTAGATTTCTGGCGGGTATTGCGGAGTGCATGTAGACGCCTACTCCCTGTTAACATGTCTACATCCTGCTACGTGTCCGCACGTGTCTCTCATATATCACGTTTTCTTCTTACGAATATTTTCTCTCACTGGTTCTTCCTGAACTACGTGGGAGGTAAATTAATATCTATTCTCATTCAGCTTATACTTACACTACTACTATAGATCGTGTACTGACTGTCGTCGTACAGATAGATATTAATTTTTACTGGTTCTTCCTGAACTACGTGGGAGATTGTGTACCGACTGTCGTCGTACAGATCACCGTAGTTCACACTCCCGCCAATTTCCGGGTCAACTGAGCGATTCACTATGGGGGCCCCTCAATTATTGAGCCAAATAATTGTCTACTCTATGCCAAATATTGCAAAGCAAATATAGTGGCCACAAATTGTTGTTTTTCATCTGATTTAAGATGTCTCAAAATCTGTTCACTAATCCAATCTATCACACTGAGTATCCAAGCCCACGAAAACTTAAGTATTGCTGCGACTTTACGGACAGAACAAATGCCTTAAATCGAAATGGAATTCAAAGATCTTGAAGTGAGCTCTAAAACTCAGGATATCACGCTTCTCAATACGCCTGTTGACACCTTAGATTTTGGATTGAATTAAATGCGAAATTTGGTTGCTCATTTAAAGGTGTTTGAAACGGGATGCGAAACTTCGGGCTTTCGGCGCCACTAAACCGTTCTGCCGCTCATCTGCAAACGATCGGCACTCAGCCAAATTTCGACGATTTGGCAGAGCGCCGATGATCTGCAGATGGCTTTAGCAGCCACAGAAACCTGAAATTTCGCATCTCGTTGCAAGTCTGTTAAAACAAGATTTCATTTTTGTTATTTCTTAGTCCCTGAACTCAAAATTAAAATCTCAAACATCGGGAAAGATTTCAAGAGGCTCCATATCTTGAGTTTTGGAACTCATCTCGAGTGTACGTATTCTCTATTTTTTCACTTCCATTTTATTGCTGGTGAAATGTGCCGCAATACTTGAGTTTTTGTGGACTTGGATACTCAATCCGACAGCTTAGATTAGTGAATGGATGTTGACGCATCTTAAATCAGATAAAAACAATCAATTTTTGGGCGCTATATTTGCTTTCGAATATTTGGCATAGTGTAGACAGTTTATTTAGCTTCATAATTGAGGGCTTGCAGTGATTATTGGTGACTGTCGAGATATTCACCGATAAATTTTCATATCCTTGACCAAGAAGCAAAGTAGAAGCGGCCAAGACCATTCTCGAAAAAGAAAGAAAAACTGTCCGCCCCAAGGATCGAACTCAGACCCTTTCAACTGCGATGACGCAGGAAGAAACACGCATCCAACTGAGCCATTCCACTGCTCTCCTCCGCTCATCCCGAAGCCCTATGGCTCGCGCACATCCGGGTGGCCCAAATGGCGCCCTCGATAGTGTTTTCTGCAACAACCTTCATTACCCGTACCCAGGACCTCCCGCCTTTGGCCACTCATTTTTATTGTCCATTTTTTTGGATTTTTTGTAGTTTGTACTGAGCTCAGCCATGCCTATGTAAATATTTCCAATGCTTACAAACATTAAGCCATCAGTGGATTGAATGTGCCTTGTTTGTGCCGGCTGTACGCATTCACACATCTCCTCAACCGACATGGAGACCTGTCGGTGCCACCAGTGCAAGAAACTGGGTTACATTGACCCTACCAATGGCCTCACATATCCCGGTCAGCTCTTCACAACAGAGAAATTCAAACTACACAGGAGACAGATGCTCCTTCAGCCATCTAATCGCCTCTGCATATGCCCCACCTGTCGCACTACTAGCTGGTATACAGATCTGGCGACGGGAATTCAGCAATCAGGCAGGATTTTTCTACCTGAAGACTTCCGAGCCCACGAGTGGGACCTTGACCGAGATCGCGAGCGCAATGCTAGAAATCGACAATATGCGGCGGAGATGCTTCCGGGGACTGAGGACGACACCTCCGATCCGCTTGATCACAGTGCGGTGACATATCCATTGGATTCAGACCCTGAAGGGATCCAATCAGACTTGTCCAACTCCTCCCATGGTGACATCCACCGTGCCTCGTACAACGACGACATCTGCTTGACACTCCGAAACCACATCGAACGGCTGGATGTTTGGGAGGATATTCTGCACGACCTGGCAGGAACCGAGTTCATTTTCGCCACGGGAGATTCCCTTGCCACCGGCGCCAACTGCACCCTCGATCCAAACATACATAGCCCCGCCCTCTCTTACCAAACTTTTCTGTCGGAATGTGAATCTGACATAGAGAAGGGCAATAAAGGGCCCATGAGCCAGCACCACATGCTTGCCAAGACTGCCAAAAAGCGTTGGAGGCTTGCCTCAGAGGCCTTTGAGTCGCTGAAGCTGCTATCAATCAACTCGAATACTCCTTCTTGCCTCCATCTCGTGCTGTGAACGCTATGTGAGCTCCATCTCTCCACGCTCACCCTCTCCCCTTTTTTTCTTCAACCTCACGCTATCTGTGCGCGGTTGGAGTCGTGGCTCATGTGGGCCAGGTGGCAGTGCTCGACGATGCTGAGCCCATCAAGTTTGGGCGCTTTGGCCGACCAGGGCTCTTCGTTGTCTGAAAGTTCGCTTTCTGGAGACACCCGCGTCTGGCATTAATATTGACTAATAAAAAGTCACACCCCCGAACTCTCACAATCAATCCGTGATTCCTTAATTTTTATCTTACCCGTTGTTAGCGATTGTCGAGTTCCCGTCAGGATTCGCGTTGGCCTGGGAGATTCGAGTCTAAAAAATCGTATTTTGCACCCACAGTTAAACGAAATTCTTATTCTTCTCTCTAGGTATGTATCCTTGCAAGTAGCGTGATTTCGGCACCTCTGGAATCACTTTCCCCAGTGAGATCGATATTTCGTCCTGACGGGTCCCCCTGATCCTCGTTTAAGATGTGACCCTCTGATGGCCAAATCGTAGCCACTTTAGCGGCACAAAATGGCAAAAATAAAACTTTTGACATAACCCCGTACCTTACTTACCATGAAGATGTATTTTTGAATTGCGAGTCATTCGAAGCAGGGTCTCGGTATAGCTGTAGTGAAAGTTACAGCTGGGAGAGATTTGCTCTTTGCGCCGCGGACGAGGCTTGCGGATCATCTTAGATGAACTTAGGCAATGTGTGGGTAGCGCAGGCAGAGCGACCACTCATCTCGCCAGCGCCGCGTCGACGTTTTTCCGGCTGCGGCTTTACTGAGGGTTCTCAAGGGGTTTGACTTGTGTTATAATATTGACTGGGTTTCGCATTTTTCACTGGTAAATTGTAATTAGATTTTAACATCTTCCGCTGAAAAAATTGAACTCAGTTATACATTTTTCCCTCAAAAACTTGAGCTGGGTTTTAAATCTTTCGGTGGAAAATGTGAACTGGGTTTCACATTTCTCTTTGAAAAACTTGAACTGGGTTTCACATTTTTCACTGTCGGTATTCTTGAATTCTCTTTGAAATTCATTTAAAACATATTCACCAAAAGCTCTTTACATTTTTCATGCAGGTATTCAGTGACAAATGCGTGAAAACCATATTGTATTTTTTCACACAGGTCCTGAGCGAAAAATGGGGTGAAATTCAATTTGAAATTCACATCCCATTATTCATCCAAGAAGGACCCTCAGAAGATGGTGAAAAACTGGTGAAAATAATGTATTTTGGCTTTCACATTTTACATGCAGTTTCATACCTTAAGGTTCATGCCTTTTATACCCCTTTTTCCGGCGGTAAAATTAGTGAAAATGGTTTTGCAGTTTTCACCACTGGTTCCAGCCGAATCTATGAATGAATTCCGGCTGTAAAACTTCAAACTGAATTTACAACCATTATTTCACATTTTACATCCTGATTTCAAGTTAAAAAGGTGCTGAAAAATGTAAACATTTTTCATGACTTTCTAAGGTGAAAACTGCATGAAAATGTCTGTAATTCCCGGTGTAAAACTTAAAATAAAAATATGAATCTTGTTTCACATTTTACACCCTGGTTTCAGGCGAAAAAAGGGGTGAAAAAAATTTACATTTTTCATGACTTTTTATGCTGAAAACTGCATGAAAAATGTTAACCATTTTTCACTGTAAATAGTAGTGAAAACATTGAAATCTTCATCCAGTGTTGTAAGCTTAAGCTTCATAAATGCAAAATAGCTTCCCAAAATTTGACGCTTCCATTCTTGTAAAAAAACAAAAGAATTGTGCGGTATGCATAGCGAGGATTCAAGCCCCAATCCGGCGTAATCGAGAGCTTCCAGTTCTATAGGTTGACGGAGTGCACCTCGCACACCGATGCTCTTATTTCTTTTCTACTGCCGGCGATAAGAACCCGGAAAGAATTCTCATCTAAGGACTCAAAAATGCTCAAGCGTTCATTAACATATCGGCGGGGATTCGTACCTACCCGCCCATATTCGGAACATAGTTTCTTACTGGGATTTGAGTGGTTAGGCCAGATGGGAGCGGAGAAGAAAGATGCCGCTAAACACAAGCTAAACAAAGAGTATGTATGTACAATTACATAAAAATGGTCATGGATTGATGGGTGTTCCGAATATATATACGTATGGGGAGTAGGGCCATGAGCTAGAAGGTGCGGAGGAAACGTGAGGTACGCTAGATTGTCTGTCGGGAGAGATAAATTCCTTTGCGAAGTGGGAGACCTAGATAGCGCGAAAGAGCAAGCAGAGCGTTGAAAAAACAGAGGTTGGGCCGATGTGCACAAAAAAAAGCGCCGCTGGGGAGCCGGGGAGGATGTCCCGCGGCTAGATAGTTGGACACGACGATTTTGACCGCGGTATATCATGCATGATGGACCTAAGGTGGTGGGATGGGAGTCTCAAGATTGTAACGTCCAAAAACCCTGTGCTCTGGCAATTACAAGACGAAATTCCCATGAATGGCTTGTACTTCAGCTGCGGACACTCAGACCCGATGTTAAAGACACCTGTGAATGGGGGTGGAATAATAGGGAAAGAATAACAGTACATACTTAGAGAAGGAAACCAAATATTATTATCGTAGTCAAGACGTGCTACAACTACCTCAATTTTAGCAATCTGCTCTTCTTATTCGCCCTAACGCTGAAACCCGGTTCTCATAATTGCAAGAGCCTGATCAATAGGGATCTTGATTCTGAGCGGCCGCAATAAGCGCATCTGACAGGTGCTTGCGTCCACTACTCGGAGACATAGTTTCAGGTTCGACTGAGAGACAATTGCGCCGCCACTAGTCTTCTTTATCACCGCGGGAGACTCGAACTAGGTGCGCATGACAGTCAGGAGGAGACGCACGACTCCATTAAATGTACCACTACTGCGTGTGTTACAATATGCACCCAACTTGAGCATCAAGCTATCAACTCACATGTATCTCTGACAAGACGCACTGCGATTAGCATGCAAGATATTGATTCATTGGTGAGTTGTCGATACGTACGCCACTTCTCCGAGGAGGCGGGGAGGAATGCCGCTAGAAGTCTTGCTCGGCAATCGGCTTCGTTCATACACTAACGAACACCCTACTCTGATCAATTCAGTATCTGATCCCATTTCCCTTGACGCCATGAATCGATAGCTTTTCTCGAGGTCCAGATGCGCTTCGGATTTATGTGCTTCTCCCATGCCTCAGAAATAAATCATTCGTCGAGAAGCCATTGTGCTGCAACCCTTCTAAAACCCCTACTCTGCCTGTCCCTATTATATGCAGTAGATTCCTTATTGCTGTTGCGCTGTTGGCATCTAGATGTGGGGTATCAGTTCCGAGTTAGGACTCTTGGGACGGGACTCGTACCGCCATGCGCAGCATTTGCCTACAAGACAAGTGAGCTTGGGGCAAGTTCTGCAATTCAACAACAGATCCGCACCATACACGTATGCTCAGGATGTTAAAATGGTGAGTATGGCTCTATGTGCCGTATGCACCGGGGTGCTGGTGTTCGCCACATGCGAGGGTCCTCTGGCACTTTGCCTATTCCACTGTAAGAGAACGGATATGTTGGCAGAAAGCACAGCTCCTGAAAAACAATGAGACGATGGAGGGAAGTTAAAAGGTTGCATGGGTAACGCGCCTCGAATCCGCACGCAAGCTTACACTTCACCCAAACGCTCCAGTCCAGCCATTTCATCAGCACGGAGAGCTGACTGGTCCAGTGTTCGACAACAGCGGGAATGTTCGACGTTGTATTTACGACTGGGATGGCAGCATCCAGTCCCGCAACAACGCCCTCAGTCCACATGCTTACCAGCACTCGACAGATCTCGCGGTTGGTTCCCTCTATGGCGCTGAGCAACATGTGCTCAGACGCGGTAAAACGCTTCAGGATTTGAGAGTTGGACCGTATATTTACAGTGTCGCGTGTAGCGCAGCCATTCCAGACGGGGAGTGCCCAGGATTGGTTGGCTGCGAAGTTTGAATCTGAAGGGGGTTGGGAAGAGTGGAGCAGATAGCTCCTGAGCATCGAACGCAGTTGGAGTAGAACCTTGCTTGCCGCGTCCACGAGATTGTCCTTGGTTGCGGAACTGAGGAGGTAGTCCGCAAGTTCCAGATGATCCGCGTAGCGGTCAACGACGACTTGAATCATAACACGCCAGTCGACACCGCTGCCAGCGCGCTGGTGGGATTTGAGGAGGTCAGAGAGGCGCTGCATGACAGCCTGTGTATCTGTGGCGTCGATTCCCTGGAGTCGATGGGCCCAACGGTCCGTGGTCGCCCTCTGCGACATCAAGCTGGGCACGAGGGACGTATCGTAAAACGACACCAGCCGCGTCAAGTCAAGCTGAACACGCGTTTCTCCGGGGTAGCGGCCATGAACCAACCCGGCTTGTATGACTTCGAAACGACGGTCGACATGATTCGGATACCTGTCGCGAATTTCACGTGGGGGATCCCAAGGCCGTGATAAATAGTCCGCGGAAACGAGCTCCACGCCATGCTTGAAATCACATAGCATGACTTCGCTGGATCGAAGCCAGTTCGAGCAGGAGTGACGAGAAGACGCTGATAATGATGCTCACAAGGCCATTTCCATTCTGTCATTTTGCAGATGAGCGATTAGACGGGAAGAATTTGCAGATATGTACCTCAGATAGCCATCGATGCCAAACTGCTTTCCCCACTCGCAGAGGCCACTGAGGCGCTCTCTTTCTGCGACCCGTCGCTCAGGGGAAATCTTTCCCCACACCATGATATCCTGGCTATCAAGCGTCCCTTCTTTTAGTTTGGCTGCACTATTTCCATCAAAGTATAGAACCTTCAGAGGCCTTACAGCGCTAAGGGTTAGATGCCAGCATCCGAGACCGTCCACGGTCGATTTATTCTGAAGTGGCAAATCTGGTCTCCAGCAGAACAGCTCAGAATGCTGTGGGTCGGTGGCTGTCCATTCCGGGACAGTGGGGAGTTTGTAATCATTTCGGCCATGATAAAGAAGGGTCCCGACTGGTATGGTTCCCGCGACTATATTATGCCCTGTCGACAATTGTAAGCGACGCGCAAACCGAGAACAGAATATGTACCCTACCGTTTCTATAGCGGGTATTGGGCCACTGTTGGAGGAGCGAGTTCACAGTTTCGAAGACGAAATGTGCGGTAGAATTCGGGTTGACACCTTCCTCGAAGTCCCATGAAATATCGATTTCGGCGACTGATTCCTGCCTGCCTGGACTGCGAAACGGGACTTGCAAGGCCTTGGTACAGCACGATAGCACGATAGGAAGACCAATAAGCGAACGAGCCTTCATTCTTTGCAGAAGACCCCAGAGTTGGGTTGAGAAGATATGAAGCGAGTTAGGTTCAGTACTGGGGACACCAAGTTGAAGGTGGGTTCGAGATAGGTAGGTAGAAAGTTCCCTATTATTATGCACAAAGTACAGGGCTTCATATACTACTGAGAAGCAAATTAAGCTAGCCATATAGCGGCTAAGGAATACTGCTGGCCTTGATGACTAAGAGAGTCAATAGCTAGTACCGATCCGAGCCCACTTCTTCTTTGTGATCGAGAGTAATTCACTTGCTCATTACTAGTATACTCATCCGAGTTGCTGACACGTCATAGTTGGACGAAGTGTACCTCGCACCTCCGATGCTTTCGTTCCTTCGTGCTTGCTGCCTTTATGTATACGCTCAAAAGAACGGCATCTAGGAACAGAATAGGGGCGCTCAATTCTTAGTTCAGTTCAAGAGCTTTCGTAGACGTCAAAACCACAGGTCAAAGCAGTGCAAGAATAGACTGGTAACCAGACTGTGTATGAAGAGGCGAATCGTTCTCTATGAACGATTCGCCTCTTCATAGAGATGACGGTAGCCGGTCTAGTGCAAGAATGAAGCTATGCGACAGCAAAACAGGCTCGATGAGATGCAAACCAAAGGAAGCGAGATGGCTCAACGTCAAACACTTGAAGGGCTAGGATAGGCCACCATCTCCAAAGTTGGCTAGGGCTTCGACCCGTCCGTCCCGTCAGCCGGCCGGGCACCAGGACGGGTCTAACGGGTTGATGGACGCGCCCACCCGTCCGTCAGGCTTCCAAGGGCGATACGCTGACGGACGGGTGCCGTCCGTCAGACCCGTTACGGCCGTCGACGGATAGTTTTGAAGTGATAACTTTTTCAGTTGACAAAATTGACCCAGAATGGATAGGATATAATCCAAATTGTTTGAGGAATCATTGCTGAAGCATCCAACATATTTTCCCCTGTCAAAATGAGATGCTAGAAGAATGGAAAATGACTTTTCTTGCTACGCATATTCCCAAGACACCCAGAAGTTGCGATTTCGATCCAGAGATGAGCTGATGAGATGCAGGTGTGCGATTTGCGTCGAAGATCGACTGAGGTTGAATGTTGAAACGTTGTTGAGATGAAGGGTTTTGATTATTCCCACGGTTCTTGATCTGGAAGGAGGCGAGCTAGCAGTAAGAAAGGAAAATCGCGGAGAAAACTAAGAGTCGGATATTTGGGTTCTTTGACTCTTGTACCAGTTTACAGAATTTTCCTGAATTTTCTGCGCTGAATTTCTGCGGCTGTGGCACCGTTTAATCCACAGGACCCGTCACCCGTCGACGGTCGGGTACGGGTGACCCGTTGACGGGTCCATCCGTCCCGCACCCGTCAGTAAGGGAACAAGATTTTCTCGCTTGTCGGACGGGGACGGATCGAAGCCCTAAAGTTGGCATGTTGGCTTGTCGAATGACGAGGGGAGGCGGGGCAATGTCGGTGTCGTCTTCGCCCTCTTCCATGGCATCATAGTCTTTGATGCATGCCATATGGATCAGCGTGATTGAAGAGAGCTTCCTCGTCGATGCACTGCTCGGCAAGTGGATCGGCGTTAAGGAGGTCTCGTAGGGTTGGAATCCCGGCGACGATGGGATCGGATGGTTTGCGATTGGGTGTGGGAAGCTCCAGGCGAACCTTCCAGTAACCATATTAGGTTTGCTTAAGCAATGGGCATTCAAATCCAAAACAGTAGGCTCGTCCCCATCCGGCATCCAGGAAAACAGCGCCAAACCCATCACCATCACTCGCTAACGCTCGGACAGCAGTCCTGGATACCGGCTGGGCCCTCTCGGTACTGTTTTAGCGGGGTTTCCGTCGTTCCGCCAGTTCAGAGGTGCGTACTTCATAAAAATTCGGCCTCGACCTCCAAAAAAGTGCTCAAATTTCCTACATGAATAACTGTTTGTTTTTTATTCTCTATCGAATGAGGCATATATGTTTTTCTGATGGCACTTTTGATGTGGTCGTCGTCGTCAAATGGTCCGTGCGCGCACGATGAGCTCGATTTGGTGTAATTTTGCAAAACATGTTGTGCTCACTCTGCTTAGAATTGGAATTCATTCCACTTTGATATACCGACTTTTGACACTTTTTCAGAGCATTTTGGGACACTTCGAGCCTGATTTTTCACAAGTCCGCACCTCTGAAATGGCAGGGCATCCAAAACCCCGCTAAAATGGTGCCCAGAGGGCCCAGTCCGCTAACGGTGATCTCCCTGTTGTATGCTCTTTGTCTGATTTTTGTCCTTATTTACTGATGTTCCTAATTTAGATTTAGGTCCGGAATTCTCTGAGTGAGATCGCCCGTTAACGTCGACTGGTTCACGAGTCTACCAAAACAGGGTTTAAAATTTGTTCCGTTTAAACGAGGACCATACGGCGCCGTTCCACTCAAAAACAGGGTTGAACACTGTTTGATCAAAACAATTAACACAACCCCATCTCTGTTCAAACCAGTTTAAGCATCAGAAAAGGCAGAAATTGCGCATTGCGAGGCTCGAACCCAAGACCTCCGGCTTAGTTTGCAGGAAAATACCGAACATTAACCACTTCACCAAGGAAGACATGGCAAAGTGATCATTTTGATGGATAAATTACAACCACAGCTGGATCTCACTTAAGTCAGATAGTTATTTCCAGAGCTCAAGATAGTGCAGATACATACCCCATGCCAACATATCTTCTGCCACACCTGATAAACCTTTCATGGCACACATACTGTGCAAAAACTATTCAAATGTTTATGTGCCAAATCTACATGCAACCTGACCTATTGAGCACAAAATTGGGACACTGACCTTTTGGACCATTCTTGGACAACGTACTGAAATTCCAATCTTGTGGCTAGTGTAAGTTGAACAAGCAGCCTCACATCCACTTGACTCTATGAGAGCTTTTTTATGCTTCCTGGTGGAGACCGCTCGGGGCTGCCAAACGTAGCTATGTGACTTGAAAGGCCCACGGATGCGAAACCAGATGATGGATATAGCATGGAGAGATGATGATATGTATGTATATACAATCCTAATCTGGCTCTAGCACAGCCATACCAAAAACATCCATTTCATACAGTATCAGTGGTGCATGTTGGTGAATCACTTTCATATTTCACCACTAGGATGTTTCATCAGGGCCAAAAGGTTGAGTTATCAATTGAAGAATCAGATAGCTCACAAGGTGTGAGGAGCATATAAGATGGAAAGAAGCTACAAATTTGCAGTATACATCCTTGAAGCTTATTGAAGAGTTGAATCAAGCCATCAAATTATATTCCCATGGTTTGACTCAAGTTTGCGGGGCAACTGAAAGGTTTAATTTTGCCGATATTATGTCTGTCATGATTCTGGTTTAGATTTGGATAATGAGCCTGCACTGATTCACAGTGTTCTCCTTTAAGGCCTTATAAGGATCAAAATTTTTGTTAAGCCCTTAAGTCTTATTAAGAGTACTCATATCTGGCATATTTAAGCTCGGGTTACAGTGAAATCTGGTAAATGTCCCCCAAACTCCTGTGTATTTCCTTTATAATCAAGTAGTTGTAAGTTAGCTGAATTTCCTGTGTAGATCAATGATGCTAGGTGGAAATTCTGCAATATACAATGGGTTTATGAAGCAAATACAACAAAATTCATGGAAATGCTGTCACATCCAGTGGATTTCTGCCCAGAGTTCACTGGATTGCACAGGATAATTGTTGGAAACCAGCAGATGTAGAGCACATATATTAAATGCAGGCCAACAATTTATTTACAAATGGTTGTAGCAGTAGATACGGACATGGGTACAGTGAAGTTCATTAGATATGTGAAGATCTGGTGGAGGTGGCTGAATGTGAGGACTGCCACTGAAGTCCATTGTATGCGCAATGGAAATCCAGTGGAGCTCGGTGACTCGGACTAACTTTGCCGGTCCGCACACATATTACTGACTTGACTTAAGGGTATTTTAAGGCCTTCAGATTTTTGACGCAATTTTAGCAGCTACAGGCCTACATGAACTATTATCGTGCTCTGTGAGAAGTTGTTCCGGTGCAGCAGCACTGTCACCATTAATATATATTTAGTTGCTGTAGGTGGCTGGTGAGTTTTAGGCAATCAAGGCAAGGGGTAGCGAAGTAAAAAGTGTCGGATATCAACTACCAAAAACCTCCTGTCAGGACCCCGGAACTCGCTCGACCACCACCACCAGTCGGCAATCATTTGGAACAGTGGGCCGTGCCTCTGGGCCAATAGCGAAGGGGATCAGATCAGGCATCAACGATACATCAAACGCGCTTGTGCCGAGTGGCGTTTGTAACTTGTATGTGTCCCCAAAGAGCCAGTACCTAGCTACAGCATGTTCATACCATTCTAATTAAATTTTGTTACTAAGTATTCTACTCTCTGGAATGCAACTTTCTTGATTTTAATCAGTGAAGGCCATGAACTAGCTCGGTCCCAGAGACCCTAGGAAAGGTAAAATGGGTTGCTGGGGCAAACAGGAAGCAGGGGGGAAACAATATCATCGATGTGCATGGTTGGAGATGTCTATGGCCGTCCGAGTGCGGATTCACGTCGCGATACGTGTTGTTGATACTTGTTGATTTATCTCGGTAAATCCCGTTTCCGCTTCCCCCGTCCGTAGATTTTCAGGCAACTTCAAGATAGTTACATGGATGGACTCAGGGAATTAATTGGAACAAAATAGATATCTTAAATTGGCATTAGAAGCCCGGGGAAAAAACCTTTGCAAAACCGAGGCAAAAAGTGGTTTGCCAGGACCCCGGATACTCGATTAGGTAGGTCACGGTAGGAGTCGACGTCCGGAATTAAGGTTTTTGCCACCCCTTGAATCAAGGCAGTAAGCTTTGCCCTGAGACAAGTTTTGCGTCTTCCTGGCATGAAGTAGTCTGAAAGTGCACCCTTGGGAGGTATACACGATGAGCGAGTTGATTGAGGAGATCGATCAGAATGCTCTGATGCGATCATAAGCCCTAATTAAGACTTAAAAAGTTTTCTCACCACTGTTAAGCCCTTAAGTTATGTGCATATTAAGCCTTCAGTCAGTTTAACCCTTAAGCCTTAAGGAAAACACTGGCATTGAAGTGAGTAATTTTTGCATATCTGGTATACTGAAAATTACTGGAATTCTTAGAGATAATACTGTCCTGATGTGCGGAGGAATCCAGAATAATGACGACCCGAAGTGCAGCTTGAGCAGACAGTAGCTGTGGCCTTCTGCCAGTCAATGCAAGTGACTGCAGCTGGAACCAGGTTCGATGAATGTCTTGCACCTTTTCCAAGTTGTTCCCTGATCAAGTTGTTCCAGTTGAAGGTTGTACCCTAGTGGAGTGGCTGCATAATTCTGGACCACCATTGACATTGATGCCTGCATGCAAAATTACATTTTTTTTTCTGACCAATGTCCAACACATTTTGCACATTATATAACACTAAATTCTCTTCAGGCTAGGCCCCTCACACCAATTCACCTCTTTTGCACAGTATGTGTGCCATGAAAGGTTTATCAGCTGTGGCAGAAGATATGTTGGCACGGGGTATGTATCTGCACTATCTTAAGCTCTGGAGATAAATATGTGACTCGAGTGAGATCTAGCTGCGATTGTAATTTATCCATCAAAATGATCACTTTGCCATGTCTTCCTTGGTGAAGTGGTTAATGCTTGGTATTTTCCTGCAAACCAAACCAGAGGTCTTGGGTTCGAGCCTCGCAATGCGCAATTTCTGCCTTTCTGATGCTTAAACTGGTTTGAACAGAGATGGGGTTGTGTTAATTGTTTTGATCAAACAGTGTTCAACCCTGTTTTTGAGTGGAATGGCACCGTATGGTCCTCGTTTAAACAGAACAAATTTTAAACCCTGTTTTGGATTTGAATGCCCATTGCTTAAGCAAACCTAATACAGATTTATAACCCTCTGACAATTACGCTTAACCTCTTGGGAGCCAAACCCATACCGCCAATATTGATTGAGTTGCGCACAGCGTATGAGGTTTTCGGAGCCGAGATGGTTGTGTTTAGCCGTGTTCGTAGCAGTAAGTTTCGATGCGGTACGCTCGTCGCACATTTCGCTCGGAACAATACTTAATAGCTTGATAAGACGCTACAAAGGTTCGACGTAAATAAGCTAAATCATAAAGACTGGAAGAAACATACTGCCACGACGTAGCCATTACTGCCTTTTGATATTGCCTTCCACCAACTAAGTCGCATGGAATTGTCGGTGCACGGAAGATCAAAGGGTGACTCCCGATAGATATAAGCTACATCGAGTCAGTATTCGTCGAAGGCAGGACAGAATCTGCACGTACATATCATCTGCTTCACCAGAACATCACCTTCGGCGGCGTCACCTTTTTTTTCACGTATTTGTTCGTTTTTGAGCATGAGTCGAGCAATTTTCATGAGGTAGGAAATGAAAGGAGAAGCAGTTAGTTTGCTGAAGCTGAAACGGGGAGGAAGAGTGAGTCTCATAGCTACATCACGGTAATACACTGTCAAGCATGTGAGTGACAATATTACAAGAGTGCTCAGCAATATTCGTTACCAGGATCAAGAAGGTATGAGAGGACAAACATCCCTTCCGTACAATCGTTCATAAAAATAGCAAATCGGCGATCATAACAGTCGAACGTCTCTCGATGGTATAGGTTTATACGAAGAAAAACAAGATCCCGAAATGCGACATCCCGAAATAGAATTCCTGGTTACGTAGGTAACCGGGTCTCAGAACACTAATGTCCATCCGCCTAGATTGGTAGCACTTTTGATTCATCGAACTATCGATTGGGAAGTATGAGACGGGTGGGGGTTCGACTCCCCGCTGATGCGTGATCATGCAGAGCATTTACTCATGAGAAATATCTTCGTCTCAATGATCGCATTTAACGGTTGTAATCAGCCCGGGTTCCGCTGATGCTACACGTAACTGCATGGGTCAAAATTTCCGTGGTTTTTTTCTGCAATTACTTAGAACAGCAGGAAGGAACGAAAGCATCCCTCAACTATCGTTTGGAATTAGAATGTACCAGGGGTAATTAGACCGAAAGGGTGTTGCGAATTGCGGACAACGAGGGAGAGAAGAAGTATTCCCCGCCGCGCGAAACAACAAAATCTGAAATCGAATAAGCTACCCAGTACTTCAGCAAAAATATGTTACGCACCGGTGGTAAGAGTTATGCTCTTGTTAGGATCGGTGGGGTCGAGTCCGGTTATAGAGCGTGCGGCTCCAGCTTGAGCACCCTGGACTATTGCCTCAGTTTCGAGCTCAAAAGAATCAGTGAACGACTTACAATGATCGGGTCAGCTCCGGTTCCGTGAGCAAAGCTGACAGCAAGGTCAACTCAAGGCAAATGGATATCAGTGAAGAAAAGGGCTCACAAGTTGCTATTGGCCCAGACGTTTTGCATGAACTGGAATCCTTGGCCGATGTTAGACTGGTAGCACACTAGAAAGATTGTTCAGTCAATATTGAAGATCTCGAATAGTGTTCAAAACGAACCAAAGGCAAGACCGCGCTCTGTCGAGGTCTTGGATGCTTTTGTCTCGGCAGCGGTGACTAGATGGAATTGATGAGTGACGCCGTTCTCAGAATATGGTACAACTGCGAACCTTCAGGCCCATACCTAGAATATTTTGTGAGCTCCAGAATATGGGTAGTGATAAATAACACGTACGGAATGCCGGCCCTCATGATGTGATGAGCACTGTCCTCGGGGGTCCCCAAATCGGAACGGGGGCGGGTCTTGCGAATGTGCGCAGAGAAGGGGCATCTAATTAGTCCACTGTCAATAACTCTGTTGAAATCAAATCGTGGTATTTACTTGGTCTGGTCGGTTACACTGCCGAAAGTGAAGTTATTGTTGCGGTTTGGATCCGCTCCGAGGGCAGGGTCGTCGGCAAGGGGGGCGAGATCAACGGGAGCACCCTAATATGGTAACCGTTAGTGAAGAAGGAAGAAACACAAAAGAAAGGCTTACACTCTTCCACCGGCCAACCATGCGGGCACCGAGGAGGTCAGCACCTTGCTGAACGGTAAGACCCGGCTTGACAATGGCGTTGGTGGTCACAAATTTGGCGAATTCAGGGACCAGTTGGGAGAGTTGGCGGAATACAAGGAAGGAACCGTCCTTGGCCCAAGGGGGACGCGTGACGAAGTCACCATTCTCGCCGAGCAGAAGTGTTCCAGCCGCGACGGCCGGTCCTTGGCCGGGTTTGGGAGCCGTCGTGAAACCATCGATGGCGGGGTTAGAAATTCCATCCAAGTACCCAAAGTCTGTTAAAAATCAGGAACTAAACAGACAACGAAAGTCACAGGCACTCACGTTCGTGGCCGGCCTGATTTCCCGGACGAGCAGCGCCCTGGAGCGAGTAAACTTCCTTGATGCTGGTACCCAGTGCAGTCTTCAGAGAGGCTAAGGTGCTATCTATGTTTGCTTGGGTGTCGGATGCAAGAAGAATTACACCATGAATGCGGGTGCCGGCGAATGCTGCAACCCAGTTGGTGGTACCAGGGTCGCCAAGTCCAGATGCACCTGAAAACTGGCCACTGCTGAAGAGCGAATCACCGAGGGATTGGGTAGCCCCCAACGCCGTGAGGCCGGTCTGAGAGAAAGCAATGTTGAGAGCCGTCTTGGGTTGCGTAGAGACGCTCAGGAGCTGCGTGGTGGAGGTAACGAGAGGAAGGACATCCGAAGCAAGATGAGATTTGAACAACTTGGGGTCCGCGATGCTGAAGAAGAAGAAGAGTTCCCGTTTCTTGCTCATCCCAATTCTGCCCGGCACCGATGAGAATTAGGATTCCGAATTTTAGCAAGAAAGCATACAAAATATCGCCCTGGATGTCAGTTAAATTGAGATTCGCAGCTGCGGAGGCGGCTTTCGCTTCTGCCGCAGTGGGCAGGTTCGGGAAGGCATCGGGATCTGAAATATAATAATCAGGGTTTGGAAAATGCCCGAGTAGAGGAAAGTAATTACTGATTAGGAGTGAATCGGTCCTACGTGGTGCGACTTCACGGGAAAATATGCCAGTGAGGGAGGGTAGTGAAAGTGCAGAGGCAAGTTGCACGCCAGACAAAAGGGAAAGGTAGACGAATGAAGGAGAAATTAGAACTTTCATGGTTGGAAAGGAAAACAGGGTTGACGTCGACAGAGGCGCCAGCTTTTATAGAGTTTGTTTCGGGCCCGAAGGGAATGAATCGGGACGAAAATAATTACCCCAAGGAGACTCGAGGCCGACGCAACCCTTGTGAAGTTGTGTGGGAAATCCGATGGTATGCATCAAAACTCAACAGCTTCAATGGTACCGGGAATGAAAGGCCGTCGTCGAGCCGACCCAATGTCGACACCCCGACTTACCATCTCTAAATATGGGTATGGTCGACGTCCATATCTTCCACAACGTTTCAAATACTGTACGTACAAGTTGTTGAAGAGCGATAGAACACGGCTTACCATTCCAGTTGGAGACTCGGAAGGAGAGGGTGTACGCGTGGACCGCCGTCCGTTGTCTCCGCAGTAAAACAACAGTGGTCAGAGAGTGGATCAAGACGGAAGTTTCCACACCGACATTTCGGGCAGGTTTCGAATTGGCAGGAAATGATCTGCAGAAGCTTGGCACAAGCCATTACGTTAAATATTGGTGGCAGTGAGCACGCTATTTACTGCTATTTCCAGGCATATATCCCGGTTAGCGGAAGTGCAAGGCCGTTACATAATTCCATGAACGTCCAGGCCTGTTTACTCTGGGTTCCTCGCCGTTCTCCCCGTGAAGCACCACCGGCTTCCGACGGCGGCAGTTCATGCGTCCAAGTTCGTCCATCTCGTGGCTGAGGATCAGAGATCCTCGGGGTTCTTGCTGTGATCGCCGTAAGAAGTTGTGACCCCCTGATCTCTCTTGGGCTCCTTTCCAAGTTTCTTGCAGATATGAAAACCCCACAAAAAGCCTAGAAATCCATAGGGTTCACCATGCCGCGATGACATCATTATTTGAGCCTTGATAGGTCTTGAGGAGACATACTTGTGTCCAAAGGGGATGTGTCAAAGCGGTTAAAACTGATGGCGGGCGCAATGGCTTGTATTATGTATGAAAACTTCGCCCAAGTCTTCGGGCACGCAGTTGCTTTGAACAAAACTTGAATCACTAGTATTCTTGGACCTGTTCAGTTTCCTGGTGCCTGAAAGGTTTTCTGACGCCAGGCTCTGCCAAGCGACTTCTCCCGACTTCCGGCCGGAGAGAGGGGTAGCAGCGGGTATCGCGCTTCATCTGAAAGAAGCGTCACTTCAAGTTCAATGGTGATGTGCCTGCCAAGTTCCTCGAGTCTCGGCAACAACGTTGAGAATCAGAGAGATTGGTGAGAACGTCTAGATGCGGATATTATAGTTATATTTTATTTGGAGGAAACACGCAAGGAAAATAAGAGAACCACTATTGTAGAAGGAGCGAGGTGCCATCATCCCTGGGGAGGCCAATAAGCTTTGAGGAATTGCGAGTGACACTGACATTGAAGGATTGAATTGACAAGTCTTGACAAGTCCTATCAAATCCAACACCGTGATAAACATAAACTGCCTAGTGACGGCGAATGATATGGCGCATTTTAAACGGGCCCAGCCCAGTATTTTACGTCGATTCTGCGGGCTTAAGCTGTAAGCGCCAAGTCTTGGATACTCTGCGAGCACATGGAGCTGCCAGTGGTGAGAACCCGCTGTAGCAAGTATTGTCCCCTAGATAGTTCACACATGGCGACGCGGTAGTGACGCGGCCGATCTCCATGTATATGAGCGGGCAATGAGCGAGACTCAGCGGGACTCAGCCGCTTAGGATGATCCGATCACATCGATTCCAAACAACTCATCTCCCATTGGTTCCCGGGCTTTGCTGCGCTCCTTCTTGTACACTGGGGCAGCATCTCTGGCTACTCCTTTTATTACCAACCCTCTTCATGATGGCGACGTCGTCACCCAACGGCGTCGTTCTCACGACACGCAAGCACCGGCACTCGCCAGCTACGCGCCCACGCAGCCGCAGCTGTAGCTACTCCTGCTCCTCGAAAGGGAGGCGCGCGCGTCGCCTGCCGGCTTGTCATCCCGCCCGGCGTAATCCTCGCGCCACAATCCCACGTTTGAGCTCCGTTCTCCTCGGTGCTGGACTCTCAAGATCGGCATCGTCTTCGCACATGGAAATTGAGCTATATCTACTCGAACCGTGCGTTCTCCTCCTCCTCTTTACGTTTCCATCTACCTGAGCTATGGCGGAGTGCTCGTCCCAAATGCCTTACTCTGCTGCGACGCCGTGCTACCGCCTCGATCTCCCCATCGTGGTCATCCTCCGAGAACGCGCGCACCACGCCTCCCACCAGCTCGTTGCGTGCCGCGTCTTCGCCCACCGCATTCGCATGCGCGTGCGCCTGCGTTATTCGCTCTAGCCTCTCTCGCCGCCTCGGCTATAGCACGCTTTTACATGCTCGTGCCCAACGTGAGACGCGTATCGCAGCTCCTTTACTGACTTTTCCTGCCTGCGGCTTACTCGTCCTGCGCGCGCTCACGCCGAGCGATTGGGGCATGGGGACACCGCGGCCGCGCTGCGCGGCCTTCTGCTGGTACAGACGCGATCATAGCGCTACCCGGGCCCCCTTCTCTCTGTCTCGCATCTTTCATTTCGCGTCCCATCGTTTTCGCCCCCCTCTTTTTTCTTCATATTTTTCTTTGCCCCCTTCGTCTCGCAATCGAACGCGCTTTCCTCCGCCTTATCGTCGACATCTGCTGTGTAGTCGCGGGGACGCATGGGACCGCGTGCGCCGTAGTCCACGCTGCCTGCCTCAGGATTCGGCGCGTGCTTCTGCACGTGGGGAAGCAGTACGGCCTTCTCATACTAGCTGCGGGCGTACTTGCGCAGTTTACGTGGGCTTCGGTATATGGGGAGCCCGCTCCCTCACATTGTGTGTGTGTGCAGATGCTATGGTTTGTGGCGGTATCCCACTTATGCTGGTTCGTCGCGCGCCGTGTACGGGTGTAGGTTCCACACTTGCTCCCTGCCGATTTTTTGGCGCGAGGTTGGGCATATATAGGGCTGAGGGCAAGTGTGCCCCCTCGGATCGATTCGTGTCCCATGATGGGCTGGGTTAGACGCCTATAGCGGATGACACCGACGCCGGCGGGGCGATATGTGCGCATTACTTCGGGCGCGCGGGTAGCCGAAAATCGGCTCCCGTGAACCATTACTGGAACTGCTCAGTCTCCGTATCTTTTCAGCCCCTTTCTTCATATATATCCGAGTCCCCTTACGCAAATATTGATACATGGACGATTAGAACACACATGCCCTGCGGGGATTGACTATGAAACAGTCATTGCCCGGGTGAGAGGGTCTCGAGATCTCATTGGTGCGACAGACTGGACGCAAGATACTCCGGGGGCTGATCCTCGTTTTGTAAACGTCGGTGCAGCATTTCTACCACTGACCACGCTGTGGGAATGTCAAGGGACTGAACGTCCAAGCCTGCGCCCCTGGGATGAGTGTTGTCCGCGTGCACTGCTTCCCAGGGTGCTGCGCCGTCCCACTGATCGCCAGAAGTCGGAGGGCTGACAGCAAGCGTTGAGCTTCGTTTTCTGCCGCGACAGAGGCCGAGGAAATGGGCCTTCTGTGTAAGGGGTGAAGATCGTAGGTGCTACGTGGGAGGGGCTACCGAACCTTGGGCTCGCCAGAGCTGCCGTCTGCGGACCATCCAAAATACGAGGATAATGCACGATAGGAGAGCTATGCCTCCAATTACTCCTCCAGATATTGGGCCAGTCGTGGATGATCTGCCCGAGACGGCACGAGAGGAGGGGGATGGAAGAATTGCGCGGGTTGAAGATGGCGTCGGGGAAGAAGCCTGGGAGTCGTTCTCGAAGGATACTGCGCTCAGCAGCACGCGAATGGCGTCAGTTTGTGCCCCACCATCGAACGTAGAACTGGGTGGTCCCTTCCACACGTACCCATAAATGTTCGTTCCATTGGCTGCAAGGTCAATGACTGCATTAAACTGGTTCAGATGTTCAGAACTGCGCCTACGTCAAATGTATGTGCCTCACCAGAACCCCAATATAAGCTTTCATCCAGTCCCGTAACTCGGGGCTAGTTACATTGCGTACATATGCAACCCCCAATCCTGTGATCCAGTCCCCAGGGACGAAGTCGTGATCATCATTGTTAAGAATTCCGTCTATTTGTGGCCAAGTAGTATGCGGAATGACGGTTATAAGATCGTTGAGTCTATTTCTGTGTCAACAGAGAGTGGAAACAACAAACTGGTAGAACCAACAGCAGTTGTATCGATGCCTTCTTGGTAATAGAAAACTTTCAAAAAGAATCGAGAGGCCTTCGATTACGACACCGAAATATTCGGGATCTGTACCTGGGTTCACCTGACAAGAATCGTTTTGGCGCACTGAAATGGTATCTTGAACGAGATGAGAACTGACATAAAGGTGGGCATGAATAAATCCGCCGTGTCGGACGCCGCTTGAAGGTACATTGGATCTGATGTCGCCTCAGTTAGAAGAGCTGAAAGACTAGTGTTGACGAGTAAACCAGCGCTGAGAGGGCACAGGACGGAACTAGTTGCTGATTGAACGGAATTATTCTCCGACAGTCTCGGCGAAAAGAGTTGACGTACCCGGTGGGTAAACTAGATACATCCGAATCAAACGTGCCGTTACTTTGCCATTCGCATCGTGAATGTTATTCTATAGCAATTTGCGTATTACCCTACCCAGAATGTACCGCCCGCCACGGTTACTGGTATTTGTGTCAAGTGAGAAGATGTACGAGCAATGTGCAATCGTTACTCACCGCCGTCGCAAAGTTTGGTGATGGCGAGGTGCACTCTGTCGAAAATAAAGCGGGTTTCTGATAAGACGGGTACATAGGGGTTCGAGTCCCCGCCGATGGACTGCCAAACTGTCGCCCCCTTTTTGTTGTCTTCTTTCGGTTTTGGTCTGTCCTTTGGTGAGTTTATTCTCGGCAGGGGGATATAAGAAAGCATCGGTGGTGCAGGGAGCACGCCGTCGAACTATCAACTGAGATATGTTGCGTATAAGATGGGTAGGGGTTCGAATCCCCGCTGATACATATGTAGGTCATAGTTGGGGTAAATTTAAAGTTGCGAACTGTTAGATTTAAACAGTTCCCAATTGGGATTCAATACAAACGAACTGTTTAAATTGTGCAGTAAGATTCGACGACTGAACCGTGGCTATTGCACGTTTCGCAGCTACCATATGTCCGACAATATTTGATTGAAATCCGCTTGGACGAATCCTCAGGTTTAATATATGAGCACAGAAGCACAGAAGCGCGGCTAGAACCTTCTTTGAAATATATCAAAATGAGATCCTTAAATGGTACCGCTCGGCGTAAGAAAAAATCGTTCTAAAGAGGACATCCATGAAATGATTGATCATGAACTTGCTCAGTTCTGAGACAAATCTGAATAGGTTAGTGTGTGTGCGCGCGCTTCTCCTGTAATTTTGCGACCATGTAAACATGGTCGGTAACTGGGCAAGGTGTTGCAACAGTCCCCCGCATCTCGCGCAGTGGGGAGAAAAAAATTGATGCCCAGCACCACAGTTTCTTTTCGCAACACCAGGCCATCAAGCTATTGATCAATACCTCATGTACAGTTGGACAATATTGGCATCGGCACACTGCTAGGGATACCGCTTTTTCAATTAAATTTGTCGCACTGCAACTGTCAAAATTGAACAGTCCACAGGTGTAAACCGTAGTATTTGAACAGTTGGTAAGGGGGCTAAATTTCTGGGAACTATGCGATAAGTATGTAGTGACTATGTTTAGATTTAAGCAAAATTTAGGGCAGATTTAGGCCGCTAAAAATATTGATAGCATGAGCTTGTGCTGTCTTGCTGGCCCACATTTCTGTGAATAAATTTCTACTGTTCATTCATCATCTTCAGGGCCACAAAATACGGCTACCCAACGGCTTTGATGGGCATAAATGTCGGTAGTATGTCGATGAAGCAGGGATTTATCCAAGCAGGTATGTTTGAGGCCTAGAATTAAGACACTTGAGACTCAGTTGTACGCTTTGCGCAGTCAAGGGTGGTAGACTGAAGTGTCCAATTCTTACAGGTGAATCCCGAATGTACATTCTATTCAGTTGCCCCAAGTGTGCAGTTTCAACACCTCATTTCAAACGGTGCACATCACACAGTTCATACGCCAACCACTCAACTGTCGAGATCACACACCCCGCACGAACTGTAGATTTAAGACACGTCAACCGCCTGCCAAATCCCTTAAATCTGCGGCACTATGTTCGAAGATTTGTGCCTTTTTGTTTGTCCTTGGAAGGATTTTTACGGTCTTATGTATCAAGGGAAGTAGAAAGGCGATAATGAGTCGGTGGTTAACGGACCGGTTATTGTTGCGGTCCGCCTTTTTTTGCGTCCCCTTCCACTGTGTTCTTTTGGTGAACTTATCAAAGGAAGCACGAACGAAAGAAAGCATTCGGTAGTGCGGGGTGCACGCTGTCGAACTATTCCAAAACATTTTCTAATCGGATAAGACGGTTGGGGTTCAGGTCCCCATCGATGCATGGGCCCGGATTAGCCGTCTTTTTGTCGTGTACTCTTGCAACTAAGCGGTGGTGGATTTATCATGGCTAGCAGGAAGACAAGAAATCACGGTGGTGCGGGGTGCACTCCGTCCAACTATCACCAGAGATGTTGCATACAAGACGGGTTGGGCTCGAATCCCCGCTGATGCATGCGTTCGGGGATTTGCGCCGTTTTTGGTCCTTGGAAGGATTTTTACGGTCATATGCAACTAGAAAGGATATAAAGCGTTGGATGCTCTCAGTCAACCTCTACCAGTTATTATTAGGTTCGGAGCAAGCCTGTGCCGCTCCGGCCCGGCACGCCGGCCCTTCGCTGAAGGGGCTTGCTTCAAAGTCCGCCAAACAAAGGGGTCAATCATCACTTCACTCCACCCTCAACTCACTACATATTCCCTAATGGTAGTCTATATCTTGTATTCAATGCTATTAGGTGTCTAAAGCACATTTTCTTGGAATTTTATGGCACACAGAACTTCTGCTATTTGCGGGTCAGTGATGGGACTAGCAGTTTTGATAGATTCCTCTGTGCAGCTCTAGTAGGGCCTCATATTGTGTGTTCCAATAGTTCATATCGCTTTATGTGATTGTCAGACTACCCCAAAATATTTTGAAGCGCTGTGGAAAGCCTCCGATGTTCAGAGAGCTTGCACGAGCAGGCCACTCAATGAGTCATGTGACACATGGGGGACCATTACACTGCTGAGCACTGAAAATGGTCCTATAACGGGAGTCTTGGATGCTCAACTAATTTCAAAGTGTATTGTGTGCTTCCCCGTAAAATTTGGGCTCACGCAACTCCCTCCAGGTCGATCTGGAGTGAGGGACATAGGTTTTGTGTTAATTAGACCCTCTGATGTCTTGGATGGCCTGAAAAACTGGAAGGTTGCTTGAAAAAGGTCGGATGAATGTTCAGAAAGGTTTCCATACAGTTTTTGAATTTTTGGATGCCATTCAAGCAAGGGTATTGAACGTGCGCCAACTGCTTGTCACGTTCTGGCTAAAAGTCACACTTAGTCACACCGGCGGAACGCAATGAAGAGCAGCGTTGGGGGCGGGATACAATACAATATTTGCCCAGGTCTCATGAGTATTCTTTAGATAGAGCATGGGAATAGCTTCGATTGAA
This sequence comes from Mycena rebaudengoi, assembly GCA_029282285.1. Lineage (NCBI taxonomy): Eukaryota > Fungi > Basidiomycota > Agaricomycetes > Agaricales > Mycenaceae > Mycena > Mycena rebaudengoi. The sequence goes on along the minus strand of JARJCX010000160.1, from coordinate 236,509 downwards.
ATTTCCCGGGATTGCAAGCTGAAATAAATATTTGGGAGGGGTTTTTAAAAAAGCGTGTTTTCGCGCAACTTCCCCCTCCCAGACCGTGGACAATTGTGGATGTACCCATACAGTTAAGTAGCCAAAGTTGGAGCCAGACATGTGAAGTTTAATTTCTACCACTTGACGCCTATGTTCCGAGGCCTCGCTTCCATGTTATAGGTGATCTCCCAACCCCCCCGATTTCCGGACTCTGCAGCAAGCCCCTTCTGACGAAAGCGCGCGTGGTCTATTTGGTTGTTATTTGCGAATGTTTTCTGTGTCCGGCATTGCGCGGCATCGTCAGAACGGGGCTTGGACCGAACCTAAGTTATTATGAGATCCGCTGCCTGTTTTCAGTTCATTATTTGGTGGATTTATTCTGGATAGAAGGATACAGTGATCCACCGGTCAGTGAAACACTCACATTGAGCAGGTGATGCTACAACTTTTAAGCTGTTTCTACAAAATCTGAGTAGATAGAAGTCTTTCTGTACATCGTCTCAGTACTTGGATATGAAGTTTTAATTTCTGGGTAAGGAACGAGAGACATATTCCGTTAACTTCTGCTACTGTTCAGTGAAACAGGCAAGCGGTGTCAATCAACAGTCACGTAGCGTGAACTGGTCCCCATTTACGAGTACTTATGTAATAAGGATCGTCCCTTTCATATCTCGGGGACCTTAATTAGGGTCAGTGACAAAAAACTGTGAGGGACTATTTAGTGGCCGTGTGAAGTTGTTTTTATCACTTTATTAGGCAAAAACCTAGTGTATTTAGTGGCTGAGCAGTGGCTGAGCATTGTACATGTGTACGTACTCGGGGAAAAATACCCCCTACTCGGTGAAAAATAACAACATGCGCAAACACTGTAAATTTTTTTTTTGGCATCGTATTCGGAATGATCCGACGGGTTTTTTCATTGCATTTCTGCGGGCATGAGTTTACGGCCGCTCAATGCCTAGAAATACATGACTTGTGCAGCATATTTCTTAGGTTTGTCCACTATCTCGCCATGTGTTCGCGTGCTGGGATTCTTTACATCTCCATCTTCTGCTGACTAAACTCGCTTCGGCCATATTCACGCAACTACTGCGTCCTTATATTGCGTGTTAACAATCCATAAATAATACATTCAATCAGGTGTGGGGTCCGTCCAGAGTATTCTAATCATGATTAACCGCAGCCTTGGTAGCGCCTTGGTAGCGCAATGACCGAGAAGCCTAGATCGACTGCTGTCTTTTTAGGTACCGACCTCGTCAATTTCGACCCCGTCTGATGCTTTCTCAAATCATTTAATCCGAAAATGAACAGTAAATTTAATTGGAGTCTAGGATGAATTATTTTTCGAGCCATTGACTATACTATGTGTTCGGTGTCGTTATTTGTGCTACCGAATACGATTGGGCCGGCCCTCCTTGCTTCCTCTTCGTGCGAAGGTTTCTCGTGACCGACCAACCGTTTATTAGACCCTTTATCCCCCGCGCCAATTTCCTCCCTCAATATGAGGCTCTAGCTCAACAACCATTGAATATAGTCCTCTAATTTAAGAGAGACATATGTTACTGTGTTCTTTGACTATCTAGATGCACCAAAATATTTAGAATACCTTGGTCCTGACCAAACTATGAGACATCTTTACAAGAGGGGCTTCTTCCGGACTGGTCCGATCTCCGGTCTGTTCCGGGTATAGCATTTCACCATTCAATGGTCTCCCTTATTTTATAAAAAATCGCTGGAGAGAGGGGGGTGGGGGTGCATAGAAATCACTGCACAAATACCTGTATTACTGCTTTTCGTACATTCGGAACGTGCCGCCACGGCTGAACGGTGCGTGCAATTCACGGGCCGTTTTTTTTCGCGGACTTCCAATGTCATCCCGTGTGGCATCCATGAGCGCAAGCCTGCAATACTTATATCCTTTGTTGTTTCTTTCATTGACCTTCAGCTGCTGTGGTACTGACTACCGAAAAAGTTTATAAATAATATCACGTGTTGTTGCTCACCCTCCATTGCCCTCCGTTGTTAACAGGGCCATACAGTGTGCCTCTTCCCTCTCGTTCGGGTGCGGAATAGTTGCTGTCAGGCAGGTGCGGGATTTGATACTCCTAGGCTTGTCCAGAGCAGATTACTTTGCCTTGTGAATGCCAATTTGATTCTTATGTTTCGTTGCCTATTGCACTTCAAGTTCAGCCCGAGCGAAATTAAAATGACTATTGGCATTTATAAATTAAAATGAAGGTAGTTAAATGATTGCCTACTCGGCTACTTGTTCGGTGTTGTTTAAGAAGTTAAAAATCGGCCGCTTATTAGTGTCTTGGTCCTCCCGGGCCATCCGTCTTGTCCGACGAGAGCTGCCTCCGTTTGGTACTCTCCGCGGGTTTTATGCGAACCGTCTGTATGCTCATAGCCACCATTCTCTCGGCCACTCGAGCATCCTGTGAATGATTAGTATGGGTGGCAATTTGAAGGTTTGAATATATATCAGCATGCTGCGTGCAAAAAAAAACGACATAAGGGTGCAAGAATTACCTTTCGCGCAGTATTACTCAGAATTCTTGAATTTCTGTATACTGACACATATGCATATCAAAAGCTATATGAAAACTAGGCCAAGTAAAATTAACAGCTATTTTCTGGAAGCCACGATTCGGCGACAAGAGAGCTGATGAACAAATAAACAGGCAGCACCTTACAGATGAAAAGTCATTAAACATATATCAGTCTTAGCAACCTGAAAGCTCACTACTGCAAAAATTCCGGCTGCAAATATCTCATAGCGCGGAAATTGAGAATTATATTTAAACATAACGAGGTAGTTAAATTCAGGGTGCATGTTGAAAGCGAAAATAGATTCGATACATCAAGAGATAAACGAGCGGAATATAAATAGAGACACATATTCCAACATAGCTGGCTACTGAAGTGCATAACCTATCAGGTTATGGGCGCCCCCAACTAGGAGGCGGTATATGCGTACTCAGTACAAAGGACAAAAAAAAGTAAGTACGAGGTCATGCCGGGCAAAGCCACGGCCCTTTACCTCAAGTTGGGTCAGCGCTTAACGAGCGCTTAAATGAGTAAAGCAATCGATCGGCTGCTGAAAGATGGATCCTAATGGCCGACTGACATCATAGGAGTGCTAAGTACTAAACAGTAGTCTCAGTCCTCATCCAGCTCATCCTCTTGGCTGATTGAGCTGTCACTGTCACTGGAGCTTCCTGATCCGGAAGACTCGCTGCCGCCGCGACGAGTTCTGAGGCGTGAAAGTCCAGCCACAGGAGCCTCAGTCTCATTCGTGGCGCCGAACTGAGGCTTCAGCGTGCCAGCGGGTCCTGATGCTCGCGTTCTCGGCCTTTCGCTCCTGCTCCAGTGCCTTCCATTCGTCTCTCAGCTCTGGTGGCTTTCCTCCTCAACAACTCGGCCTACTTTGCCTGCGCCGTGAAAACGATTCAAGACGGAGCGGGCGACGTGTCGTAATAACGACCGAACAATTTACGCGAGGACCGAGCGCATTTATAGACTCGTAACCAGTCTGTAACCGACATCCAAAAAATGTGGCGAGCACTTGTAACCACCAAAAGTGCACATTTTTTGGATGTCGGTTACAGACTGGTTACGAGTCTGGCGCATTTCAATGAATGAGATGAAGAACTTGCGGAAGGAATCTCAAAAGCCAGGCACGAATTCCGATGCGCCAAAGGTGTTGCGCTGAGACACGGTATAGGCTGCTCGAAGCGTGTGGCATGGGTGGATGGACTGATTATTCTGGGAAATAATAATCACATATGAATTTTAACCGAAGCTGAGGCACCCCACGGACGTGGTTTTCGAGAGTATCCGGCGCATCTGCAGCTGCTATCCCTTTTGTCAGAAGGTTTACGTAGTTCTGCCGCACTGACGAAGCGGTGGATAAACGGAAACAAATGACTGTGTTGAAATGACCGAAAAACCCAGATAAATAGTACTGGTCGTCCACGATCAAAAACCCACCAAATATGCCCCCTCCCGTTGTTGACTCGGTTTCCCGTCCCCTAAATATTGCTATCGTTGGCGCGGGGCTGGCAGGTCTTGCAACTGCAGTTTCATTGCGAAGGGCGGGGCACATCGTGAATGTACACATCTATCTTCTGTTGATAGATGGAGAGACTCACACATCATCCAGGTATTTGAAATTTCTGCCTTAAACAAGGAGGTTGGAGCGGCTATTATTGTACCTCCGAATTCAAAACGTATTCTGGAGAGCCTGGGCTACTCGAAGGAAAATTTGAGAGCAGTAGACTATGTAGGGGTAAGCAAAAGTCCGCAATTCATGCGGGGACAAAGGCTCAAGGATATCACAGATACTGCACTTCAGCGGAGACAGCGAAGAAGGGCGCCCTATCACGATTCAAAACGGAAACAAGTACGATGGTTTGGTGAGTGTGTTGCCTGGATATTCCATTTCAATTAACATTTTCGTGTAGCAAGCATGCACGTGTCATCGAAGGGACTTCCATGATGAACTCAAGCGTCTTGCGTTGGAAGAAAATGGTGCCGGCGCTCCCGTTCGGTTGCACCTGTCAACACAAATCGTGGATTGCGACCCAGAGGCTGGAATTCTGACGAGTAAATCAGGTGAGAAGTATGAAGCAGACGTCATTATCGCGGCCGATGGAATCAATGTGTGTGCCGGGTTTCTCAGTTTTTCTCTCAGCGCGCCAACTAAAGTTGTAGTCAACACTTCGAGCCACTGTGGTGGGAGATCGTGTGCCTCTGCCGCCGTCGGGCATCTGTTCCTTCCGCTGGGTTCTCGACGCCTCAAAGCTAGAAGGCCGTCCTGAATTTGATTGGGTGCACAGAGAAGGAATTTCCGGGCCCCGCCTCATCTCAGGAGCCACAGCTGCAGGTTCAACACGCATAATTTTTCTGTATCCCTGTCGCGATCGAACCCTCATCAATGTGGCTATGCTACATGAATACAAGGGGGAGCTGGGTGAAGATCGTGCGCGTGTTTTCCAATCAATTTCCAATTATTTATACTTTGACTTTGATTTTTTCCCCCAGTCATCCGTAGGAAGGCGACTCGCGCCGAGATGTTGGACGAATTCAATGATTTTATCCCAAAGTTTAGATCTTTCATCGAACTGGCCCCGGAGACGCTTAGCATTTGGGACATGCGCGCGCTACCGAAGCTCCCGACCTGGACCAAGGGATGTGTTTTGCTCCTTGGCGACGCCGCACACGCGACGTTCCCTACACTCGGGCAAGGAGCAGCGATGGCCATGGAAGAGGCGGCGACGATTGGATGTTTACTTCCTTTCGGCACCACTCGCGAACAAGTGCCTAGTCGGTTGGAGGCGCATCAGATCCTTCGAAAACAACGGGGCGAATTCGTGGGACAAGAATCCGCCGAGCAAGTGGTGATTCCGGCCAAACGAGGATTGTATTTTCGCTGTAAGCATAGCTTCTCGCATAATAATATTTTAGGGACTTACAGTGATATGCAGCTCCCGACATGCAGGATTATCTCTTAGGTCACGATGCCATTCAAGTAGCGCAAGAATATTTCGAGAAGAATTTTGCATCGGCCTGACTACACTTGGAAAAATATCCAGTACCCTAGACTAATACAATACCTCGTGCGTCGCTATTGATAGTTGGAATATATACCGGAATTCATACGTAGTAAACTTAAATGCGACGATTTTAATGAAACGCGTAATTTCCGGTTATTTCCCAGCTTGATTCCACGTTCTTTATCACAGCTCACTTGATGATTAATTCGTATGTTGGATCTTTGCGAGCGTGAATGCACTGTGGATGTCGCAAATCTGACCACCCTTTAATAAGTTGCCGTTCCGTTCTGTGGTACAAAATGAGTGGCTTTTCCCAAGACACAGCCACAGGTTTTGTACCACAGAACGGAGGGCCAAACTAATAATTCCTCGGTGCAACAATTAGTTCCCCGCTGCAGTATGAGGGTCCAAATGCACTTTTATTCATCCAACACATATATAGCATTTTTTGACATTTCCGACACATATATTGCTCAAATGAAGGTTTTCCAACACTTATACAAGGTTTAAAGCAATGAATGTATGTGTCGGAAAAAGCGAGGTTTTCCGACACATACATTCAACACATCTGAGTTTTCCACACATATTTAGGTCAACTTTGTTTCCCGACACATGCTTACGACACGTTCAGATTTCCGACACATTTATGTTGACCGTTCAACTTCCGACACATATATATTGGTCAATTTTTTTTTCGACATACATACATTCCATTAGCGTCCCGCACCTGTTGACACCTTTTTGTTTAGCCAGTGCTGACTAGTTCAGTTCATCTGAGAATCTCGATCATCTGTCATCTCCTTTCTGTCAACCAAATCGTTCATATTATTAAAGCCCTCCGGGCATCTCTGGTACTGTTCAACAACCTTTCAAGCCGGATCAGACTCAGGATTGTGGACACTTCGGCAATCTCAGCTAGCAACTGAATGCGCTTACAGGCCTACCATATCGACTAGGTGTCGGCTTTCGCGCGACTTTTGGATCTCGTTCTCCTGGCGTGAATACGGCGTAAGGAAGTAAAATTACGAGTCCTAATTTATTTAGGTAATCGTTCTTTATAAGCACTTCCAGCGCAGAATTTTGTACATGGTTCAGACTCAAAACTTTGACTAGCCGTGGGAATACCATTGCCCTGGTGTGATGGCGGGAAGTCGGTGCGCTCTATTATAACTATTGCTTTTATGATGCCAAGTTTTTTTACGTGTGATGGATGACGTTCGAAAGTTTTTGTCAACTTGTTTTAGTCATTATTTTGCTGGGCCTTCACTTGGCTTAGCTTCCTTTTGGTCATATAGGTGTCTGTCGGCCATGGCTTTAGTGCGACTCGACACAATTTCGAGGTGAGTGTACGGTGTCGCTGGTGTATAATTCTTGATTTTTTTTGGGGGGGGGCTAGATATCGTCGGCTCCGCTTTCTGACGCATAGGTTCGGTATGACTCCTTGCGTCGATCTGCAATCCATTAATATCAGCAGAAGCCATGAAGGAAGGTGAGTGTCTGCGTCGTTTTATTGATTGGTTTTTGTACAAATATTCACAGGGGTCACGATCTATTGTCTACCGGATGAGATCGTGCTTATCTGTCGTTTCATGTTGATGCAAAGCGGCGAATTTGAGTAGAATTTTTTATTGGATTGACATCGGCTTGCCCAAGTGTCAAATGGAGGACCATTGTATTGGATAATGTCGAGTTTTGGCGGCATATTCAGGTTCATGTGGCTGTTCCTCTGGCTTTCCTGCGCTCTTGTTTGCTTCATAGCAAGCAGACTTCCCTGTTTGTCCGACTTCATCTTATCGGCGTGAAGAGGTTGGTGGATGTTGCTACGGGTGTACACATGAACTGTTCAAGTTCCGTTGGAATCCTCCGCGCTGTACGACCCTTCCTCTCCAAGTTCGAGGTTCTCTGTGTTGTCTTCCATGGCCGTCGCGTCCTAGAGGAACTGCGCTACTTGTTCGAAACGTATAATTTCAGCAGGCTCCGCGCTCTGAACATGGACTTCAAACCTTATCTTCCTCGTGGACCGTACCGACTAACCGAGGACGCTATGCTTGGGTTCCCACTTGATATGCGTGGGCTTACTGCGCTTCGCTTGCGCGGAGTTGATGTCGATTGGTCGATATCCAGCCCCTTCCATCACCTGTCCATCTTGGTTCTCCAGGACATGGGCCATCGCGTCCCTTTTACTTGGGCGGATTTTCACGACTTATTGGGGGGGGCGCGCCGTGGTTGCAAAAACTGGCAGTCCTCAACATCCGTTGTTCGAACGTGCCAGTCGCGCCGCGCGAAAAAGGAACGGTGTGTTGAATAATAGCGAAGTCTGATCCACATCAGTCGTGCCGTATAACCCGATGGATCGATCTGATTTTCTTTCTGTGTAGACGACGGTTGTGCTCATTCGTGGTGTTCAGCTGCCGTGCATTTATCCGATATTCTTTCTATGTCGGCGCTGTGTTCTTTCATGGCGTTCAGTTGCCGTGCGTCTTATAAAGACCTCGAATATTGCTTGTGATGGCTCCCCCCCCCCAAGGTAAGCTATTAGAATATCGAGTGTCGCGTCTGATGCTGGTCGTCAAGGCTATTGTACAAGACTTGCCGGTCGAAGTGCTTTCCCGGGTACTTAGGATTGCCCTCGAATTCCTCGTCGCTGGATGGCCACTGTATGCGGGCGAACTTACTGTCCTGCAGGGCGTGTGCAGGCACTGGAACGACGTTCTTTCGGCAGATTCTGCCGTCTGGTGTAGGATATATATCGATCCGTGGACTCCTCTACACAGGGTAGAGAAGTGGTTGCAGCGGTCGAAGGGGCCCAGCCTCTTTGTCTACATCAACATCACTGTCGGATGGCCTGCTCCTAGCTCGACATATTCCCCGTCGGTATTTGTCGATGCTGTTCTCAATGTGGTTGGCAGGTCTTTTTGTCGGTGCGTTCACCTATACACGGCATCAAAGGACGCAGATGCAAGTACTCGTTTTGTGCCGCCTGTCCACGGTGGAAGCCTCTTCGCCTACTGTACTATTTCGACCAAAGGTTCATCAATTTGGAACTTTTGGATGTCCGGGATGGCCGATAAATTTTCTTTTGATTTAAGGCAATTTTTGCATACATCAAAAAAAATGAGTGTCACTGTCACCTGAACCTTTGGTTGAAATGGTACAGTATTCCCAGATTACGTCCCTCCGTTAGCGGCTTTGGAGTCCCTTACCTCCAACATTGTCTCTTTCCGAGCAAGGGCGGATATGGATTTTGTCGGAATTTAGCGGAGCTTCGGTTGCAGGACATGTGGGACCCGATTGATGTTCGCCAGTCGGAGCTGTACGCTGTCCTGCGATCGGTCCCTCGTTTGGCCCGCCTACACCTCTTATTTGTCGATTGCATCGATTTTAGTGATGTTGCCGTCGACCCACTGGTACTCTCACATCTGATCCATCTGGAATTTGCACCAGTGTCCATGGGATCTTGCCCGTTGTTGGGTCGTGTGGTCATGCCCATTCTCCAGACACTGGTTCTGGCGTTCGAGCCGTTGCGTCTGGTCATACCTGTGATTTCGATATGCGGGCCCGCATTTTGAACGGTGGTCGCAGCTGCTTTGACTTTACGCGGGGCAACTTCGATGGAATTTGATGCGATCATCTGCGGTATGCCGAGCCTCTGCCGTTTAGATTGCAGAAGATCGGGGAGTGGAACTGCCGAGAGTCTTCTCGAAATCGGGGAGTGGCGTGTATGGCTGGTTTCCTCTCCTGTCGCTTGTAGTTGCGGACTCTTGTACGCGGAATAGCGGATCGGAATTGGCCAAGTTGCTGCTTGGTGGCGGCGTCTTCATGTCATCCTTCGATGTCGTCTTGCGCATTGGTGGACTGGATGGTGGCACGTTCGTCAAATATTGTTTGGAGGGATCACGGTCGAAACCGTTGTTGTAGATTCATCTCACTACGGGCTTGATTAAATCCGGCATGTGTATATATATATGTATAGTTAGCTGATCGAAGCATGTTATGTTTTACACCCGCTACACACGAATCCACTCGAACTCTCGGCCGGTTAAGCTGACTTGCGGTGTATGATGATGCGGTGTAGGCTCAATCCTTTCTACAGGAGGAAACAGATACTTTGCCTGTTCCAAAATGGTCAGGTCGTAATTATATATGTCTGTGGAGCCTACCTGGTGGGCTGGACCGGATAGTGATATGGCGCAATGAATCATTCCACTCCCCCCGCAGCCCGGTCCACCAATACTCCAGATGGAAGTGTGGTCCTCATCGTAAAACCTACCTCGAACATCATTCCTGCCATCTACGTCTCGACTCCTTGGTTCTCCAGACCCCGTACAACGAGGAATGGGACCAGCGCAATGCGACAGCGCACGGTCTCCTCTTCGGAAACTTGATCAATCCGGTCCCCTTAGGCTTGGTTCGGACGGAAACTACTGCCGAGTCTTGGCAGAAGCTTCAGACGATTTTTGGGAAGACTACCAGCTTGGGTCTTGTGGATGCACAGCGTAAACTCCGCAACACATTCTGGAGCTCAGTTTAGCATAACTGAATGTTTTTCAGAAAAAAATCACGCTTATCCATTGATACAAGAGCATATTAAATATTCTAGAAGGATTCACAAAATATTTTGAACACTGGTACTTGTGGTCTGCGGGCTTTTTGTGCCATCAGTTGTCAGGGAAGTTGAGTCAATACCGTGTTGAGGTGGTATTTTTTGGTATAAAAGTGGTACCCAGCTCTTCATATAGCAATAATAAAGGTGTCTCTCGACTTGATTTTGTTTTGGTGTCCCAGACTCTCTTCCATTTGACGTTTTACACTTCGGAGATATGGTCACAGATGTGACTCTGCGCCAAAATGTGACCGCGTGACTTGGGATCTCGTCTGATCCCGCCCATCAATTTTAGCAAGTTTTCACATTACTCTCTGAAATCTGCACAGAATATTAAAAGTACTTCTTAAACAGCCTTCTGAAATTGAATTCAAAGTATTCCTACTCTAAAGAATTTTCTTTCCTGGGCCTTATAGTTGCAAAAACAGCTGATTTATATACTTCCAAAATTGTCCGAAAGCACACCTTGAGCGCTTCGGAAGTTGACGATTCCTTCTCAAAATATTATTCTGGATAGCTGTAAATTTAAGTTTGCTTCCTACGTATAACTTTTTGTTATATATGCAATTGTTTCGCTCATGAACTAAAGCTGTAGGACGCGATGAATATCTCCCCCGATTTCTAGATCTTGATACAAGCCCCTTCATTTGTTTTGATACCAAACGATGCCCGCATCACAAAATAATGAACGGCTGGCTTGATCCGAACCTATCATCCACCATAATCCTGGAGCTCAAAATTTCCCAACTTGTGTAGGATCATGAACTGCATAAAATTAATGTGTTTTGTGTACTCAGATCAAGAAATGAAGCTCTAGATGCACAACTACAAGCATTCTTTATTTGTTTGTGTCATTGACCCGTAATATACTGTGGCGCCAGCTCACAATAATGCATATAAATGCATCGTCCGATGTCAGACGAGATGAGGGCGTTGGTCGCTGGATTTAATCAGGCGCTCCTGAGCCGGTTCACTCTGGAGCATGGCAGGGACGTAGTATGTCGCATGCTTCATACTAAGTCGCCTGAACATTTTCCTTATGGTCACAGCAATGCCAGTGTCGATTGACTGATAGATCACATATTTCCTGGGAGTTAATGGTGATGTCATTACATGTTGTGATCGCTGTGGATTCTGTACTGAGGGTACCGTACAGACTTTCGGTCACCACGTCGTGGTGACTCTCCCTCCTGCGCTTCGCCACGAGTCTGGGCAGGTCATTAGTATGGGTAAATGGTTTCGGGATCATTTGCGGCACAAAATGGGTCCCTGTCGTCGATGCTTGGATGATCGGGTATCTCATCCAATGTACAGGAAGACCACGCTTACATCCGTCCCTGCCGTTTTGTGTTTGTCTATCACTACTAAGCAGGTCCGCTTGGATCCGGTGTTGCGCTTCGATTGTAATGGTCGTAGTGTCGTCACCAAGTTGCATGGAATGATATATCATGGAGATGCGCATTTTTTCAGTCACATGTTCACTACTGATGCCGATATATGGTTTCATAACGGGATAACGACGCGGTCTTCGACTAGATTCGAGGGCAACTTGAAAAAGGTTGATCTGGCACCTCTTCATGCGTATCGCGGTAAAGACGCCATGCTCGCCGTTTATGCTACGAGCATTTGATGAAAATGAAGGTGCCGTCCCGAAATTAGAGCATATTTACTTGTATGACATGTGCGGGAAGAATAAACGAACTGAGGCTGGGCAGATTAATACGATAATTGTATTGCGTAATAAAGGCTTTGCTCTTAATTATATACCTGGGACTGGACTCGTATTGCCATGCGAAGCAATGGCCCACATGCCAAGTATCAAGCAAGCAATCCATCCCTGACTGAAATAACATTAAACTACGGACTCCAGATCTATAGCTCTGCTATGACCTTGTAATCCGACTGCTTGTTCCTTTTAGGGACCTCCGCAGTAATACATCCTCCTCCTCCTCCTTCTCCTCCGACATGGTTGCGTGACAGCAAACTGTCTATAAGGTTTATATACTGCAAAATGGTTGCGAAAATGAATTGGAAATGAACAGAAAGTGTTTACTGTACTATTTCGACCAAAGGTTCAGGTGACAGGTGACTGAGGGTTGTGAACTGAACAAATTTGAGGAGGGTGACGGTGACTTTGCAGAATTTTGGCCCAAATAGGCCACAAAACTGCCAAAAAACCGAACCGGTCCGGACGTCCCCTTATAGTAATTTCTCACGCTACGTGAGGAATAAACACCTTCACACCGCCAAATGCAAGATTTCAGGAGGCCTGTAAATATAACTAAATTTTATAATTTCAGAAACAACATTAAGTCCGCCCTAAAATGTACTTTAAATAATTTCTTTCAGGATGTCTGAAATTGAAGCTAAATACACTAGATTAAGTTACAGCTTTAGGAGGTCTGAATCTTTGAGTTTAAGTAACAATTTCTCAACGACTGAATTTGTGCCTTAAATTATAAATTTCAGTTGCAGATTCAGCACAGGTGAAACTAATAATTTAAGGGTGCCCCGAAAACAATAGTTTCAGGCAGCATTTACGTCCACCCGAAACAATAGGATTAATGCGCCGGTGAAGGCTGAAACTGTGCCAAAATCTTATTGTTTGGCTGAAATCGTACCTTAATTTTATTATTTCAGATGGACTTAAATGCTGCCCGAAACTATAGCTTTCGGGGCACCCTTAAATTATTAGTTTCACCTGTGCCGAATCTGCAACTGCATTTATAATTTAAGGTACAAATTCAGTCATTGAGAAATTGTTACTTAAATTCAAAGATTCAGACCTCCTACTTAATTACAAGTCCTAAGTTTACTTAGGTAATTGTTCTTTACCAATCTTTCCTACCCACTTTTCTTCACATCATTCAGACAAAAAAGATTGACTTGCCGTGGGATTACCATAGCGGTGGTTTTGATGCCACGGCTTCAATTTCAGACATCCAAAAAAAAAATTTAAGGTACATTTTAGGGCGGATTTATTGGTGTTTCTGAAATTACAAAATTTGGCTACATTTACAGGCATCCTGAAATCTTGCATTTGGTGGTGTGCTTGCAAAAAATGTTCACGGAGGTGAAAGCGACATGGCGTGAACCTTTGGTCGAAATAGTACAGTAGCATGAATCCACACTTCATTAGAAAAATTATATCGTCCAAGAGCAGGTCGCACAGACGCGGACAATGAGCCTCGATTCCTGAACTTCAACGAGATTAGGGCAGAGTCGGAAAAAGCCGTAAGGAAGGCGGTAACCGGGTCAGACCGGCAAATCACATGACGATGTACAAAATTTTCAGCAAAATTGAATTATGAGAGGGAGACCTGGACCTAAATCGGTACCAGGAATATTTTAATTTAATCTGCCCCGCCCTCCGAAGTTCAGCGGAGATCCCAGATTCAAGCTACTGAATACTGTGTGATTAAATTATGTTAGGAGCTGGGGTCAAAAAAGAAACTACATTGAATGTCTTCGGGTGGACTCGAATCACCCACTCTCCAATGCAGAGTAATCATCGATAATTTGATATCCGTGCATTTATTCAAATGTAAACTGTTTCATAAGCTAACTCCCATGGCCTTGGCCTTGCAAAAAATAATCTGATCAACATAATTTTAAAAGGTGACCAAGTAATTCAATTGTTCTACACTCCGTCTACATGATACGCATTTTTAAAATCATAAAACGAAATTAATCAAGAATTTGGATTAAGTATACTTCCAGGGAGCCCCACTTTAGTCTCAAGTCTGAGTCCCTCAACATAAAAAAATAAAAAGAAAGGAAGTATGAGTTCCATGCCGGGCACCGCCATGGCCCTTTACCCCAAGTCGGACGCACCATTCACACTGTTGAACTGAGGCGGTGACCGTCATGTGCCGCGCTATATATATTCCATTCCGTACTTTTGCGGATTCATGGACTACGATGTACAGTCTGTATCTGATCCGCTTGCTCCCTATTTCTGCGCCACCTGCCAGTTCAACACATCTTCGATGTTAGACCACACACATACTTCAATTCACGTGTTAAAGGAAAAAAAGAAAAAAAGGGCTGTGATATGTATGCCCCGTCCCGTTTCCGAGGTGCGCACAGTCAAATAATAGCCCAATATTCCCAACGGAGCGGCAAAAGCATTTTTGTATGCTTCAGTGCGATGTTTCTGGCTCATCTGTGTTGAACAGATCAGGAAGGGAGGAAAGCATCGCTGGTTCCCACAAAATAGAAATGCTGGGGAGACTTACTACCGATAGGGCGTGAGGCTGTGACTCTTCCTTGAAAGTCTGGTCTGGGGGAGGATTTTTGAAGGTATTTCTTGACCGTAGGAGGGAGACAATGAAGCATCGGTGGTGCGAGGTGACCCCCGTCGAACCATATCTAGATATAGGGTAGGGGTTCGAATCCCCGCCGATACATGAGCCCAAACCATGCGAATTTTTGTATCCTAGCACTGATTTTCCCGATATTGATCTATAGCACCGGGAAGGCACGGCGGAAAAAAAGAAGCGGTCGTGAGCGGTACACATGCAGTCAATTCATACGCCAAAATGTATGCCTGGTACGGGTTGCATCCCCCAATTCTTTTTGTCCTTAGGTGCTCCCTTTTCTAACGTATTTATTGAGGGGAACGCGAAGGAAAGTAAGCATTGGTGGTGTACGGTGCACTCCATCGAAATATGTTGAGGCTGATTGTCCACTGTCAGACGGGTAAGGGGTTCGATTCCCCGCTGTGGTGCGCCTGGCGGCTTGCCGGAGCTGGATGGGGATATGTAGTTGTTATATTCCGAATGTCGTAGATTAGTCACAACTGGGTCTTTTTCCTCCGCTTCCACCCTCCCCGCTGCGAGCCCCGCTGGCTCATCTCCCTCAAGAGGCCCCAGGCCCTCTCCACCGCCGATGCCTAAACCCATTTTTCCGAGAGTTCTTATTGGGCCCCCTCCTAGCTCAATTGTTGCTGGATTTATTAGGGATAGGAGGGAGGAAAATCGACATCGGCGAACTATAAGTAATCCGTCAGACGGGTAGCGGTTCGACTCCCCGCTGATGTATGAGCCCGCTGTCGGAGTCGGATGTTTTTTTTTGGTTCTTAGAATAACTTTCATGGTTGTATGTAATATCTAAGGCAATGGGGAGCAATCAAAGGAAAGCATCATGCGGTGGTTCTAGTCACGCCATCGAGCAAAATGCATCAACAGTACCCACCGATGCCGCTCGCGTCCCCCAATTTCTGTCCTTGGGTGCGATTTTCTTGAAGGCATTTATTTTCAGGAACCATGAGGGAAAGAAGGCACGCACATCGGAGGTATGGGCGCACTCCGTCGCACGAGCGTGGGCTACCAACGTAATTCTTTTTATGTCCCACCCAGCTCGTTTCTTGGCGAATATATTGTGGAAACAAGAACATACGGTGGTGCACGGTGCACAGCGTCGAACTATATTAGAAACTACAGCAGGTGATTAGACGGGTTGGGGTTCACCTCTCCGCCGATGCATAAGTTTGTGACCTGACTCCTTTTTTGTTCCTTACATTCCTTCTTGGTGGATTTATTCTGGAGACAGGGATGTAGAGAAAGTATCGGTGGCGCGGGGTGCACTCTATCGAACTATCGTGGCGATCCCACTAATTATAAGACGGGTAGGGATTCGACTCCTCGCCGATGCATGGAAGTGGACCCCATTTCTCAAATTCTTTTGTTTGGCCTTACAATTTTATTTGGGTGGATATATTATGGACAGAGGGATATAAAGAAAGCGTCGGTGGTACGCGGTGCACACATGTGCACAGTCAAGTAGTATATGCTGACCAGCGACACTATAATGAGACCGGTGACGGGTTCAACTTTCCGCCGATGCATGAATTTGTGCCCCGGCTTCTTTTTTGTCCCTTACATTCCTCCCTGGTGCACGCACTCCATCGACCCATAGTCGGAAAAGCTGGGTATTATAAGATGGGTAGGGATTCGACTCCCCGCTGATGCATTACTTGGTATTTGTGGGGTTTTTTTTTTGATCCTTGCAATAATTTTCAAGAGTGTATGTCTCACGAGCGATAGGAAGGAATTAAAAGAAAGAATCATGATTCGGTGGCGTGAGGCGAGCACAATCAATAGATATGTACGCCATCGAACAAAATGTAGTAAGAGTACGGGTACGGGTTCTTTCTGTCCTTAGGTGCCCGTTTTTGAGCGTATTTAGTGAGGGAAACATAAAGAAAAGCAAGCATCGGTGGTGCACGGAGCGCTCCGTCGAACTATCAACTGAGATGTTGCATACAAGACCGCTAGGGGTTCGACTCCCCGCTAACGCATATCGCCTGAGGGAAAAAATTGCTCTTTCTTTTTTTGCAAAAAAAGACGGGTCAGAATTTTACCGATGATACTATGCGCAGGGTCGATGCAGGAAGCAGCTGAGATGCATGGGAAAAAGTCTGAGTTTGCAATTGAGCGCCTGTCAAGGAAGGGTCTAGAATTTCATGAGCATTTAAAAAAAAATCCTTCTCACCGGAATTCATTTCTGGAAGGTGTGCATACATGTACATGTGAAGTCAGTTTGAGCGCTTCTCACCTCACTTCTTTGCTGCTTGGCTGGTGCCGAGTTGGTGCCGCGTCCGAACATTCGATGTGACGTGACCTGAAGTCACATCGTGTCTTCTTCCGACGCCCATCCTCGTCTGCCCGGCCAGTGCCCGGCCTACCTCTACCCTCCCGACGCCGAGTCCCGCCAAGTCCCTCCTTCCCTCGTGCTTTCCTTTGTCCCTCGCACCATCTTCCCTTTATACCCACCTCTCCAGGACTGCGGCTCACAGATTCCTTGGACGTCGAAAACCGGGGGCGCCACCCAGCCGCCGATCACACGTTTGGGGGACGCCCCACTTCCGTTCTTTGCGCGACGCCGCGCCACCGCCATCTGCGGCACGCCCCGATCTCGCCACGGCGTCATGCTGAGGGAACGCTCGCCACCCCTGCTTGCGTCTTCGTCCCCCGTCCGCGCGCTAGCGCACTGGTATAGCCTATGCATGCGTGAGGCGCCCGCCATAGTCGCACTCGCCGATTGCGTGCGACTCAGCCCTGGGCGGCAGCTGCTGCTGATACAGATGGATACAGTGGTGTCCCAGCTCCTTTGCCGGGTTGTCCTGCCCGCGCGACTTTCTCGCGGCGCATACTGTTCTCCCAGGACGCAATCCCCTGCCTACGTGCAGCCCTCGCGATCGACTGGTGGCAGTCGCGCTTCTGCTGGTGCTCGTAGAGAGGCGCCTCCTTCACCGGCGTGGTGTACTTGTCGTGCCCGCTCGACGCCCTCGTCCTTCCCGCGCTCCGGCTGGCCGGGGTTTCTGCGCGCCATGGACCGCCGCCATTGTGAATGTGGGCGCCGTGACTGCGTTGCGCAACTTTCTGCTGGTACACGGACACGTCTTGCGCTCTCTTCTCTCTTTCTTCTTTTTCCATTTCGCGGTCAGATGTGCTTCACGGTGCACGTGGAGTGCACCGCCCTCCCCCCACCTTGTCCTGGCGTATATAGACGGCGTCGAGCTCGCTCGGCCGCATACGCACTCTTCGCTGCTGCAGGCTGGGCTGCTGTGGTGTACCGTGGCACTCTCCCGGCTTTTCCTCGCTGCCTTATGTAGGCGCAAGGACGTACGAATGCGCGCCGAAGTCCGTGCTGTGGCCTGCAAATAATACAGAGGCACTGCGCGCCGTACGCCCCCTTGTCATGTCCATGCTCGGCTTGCGGCCATATCCACGCTCGGCTTGCGCTCCTTGTGCGCAGCCTTCCTCCCTGCAGATTTTCTTTGCGCGCGGTTCGGCATACGGACGGCTGAGGGCACTGCAGCTTCACAAGCCCCGAGCGCGCTGCCTCGAATCGGGTGGTTTCTCGTCTCGCGTGATAACGTCGGTCAAGATCGTCGCACGGAATGATAACGACGCCGGCGGGGGATGATGAGGCGGAGACGCTGAGAGCGGGCTCGCGGTACCGTGGGGCGCGCGGAAATTACTGCGACGCCGGTGCGTCTGGGCTTCTTCCTCGCAGGTGGCCAGGCGAAGTGCGGGGCGAGATATACGCGCTTGTCTACTTGTGTGCGATTTATGCGAATCACTAGGTGGTCGGCCTCGCTGTTCAGTA
Source organism: Mycena rebaudengoi (assembly GCA_029282285.1). NCBI lineage: Eukaryota > Fungi > Basidiomycota > Agaricomycetes > Agaricales > Mycenaceae > Mycena > Mycena rebaudengoi. Next base: position 218,215 of record JARJCX010000160.1, on the reverse strand, counting down.
CTTTATGTCCATGGATATCATTCTGTGTTGTCGAGCATCCGACTATCATGGCCAACTTCTTCGAAAGCTCTCTTGGTGCGAATCCCCCGCTATGAAACTGCCGTTAGCACACAAAATTTCGGAATTAAGGTTTCTGGGAGCGCGATGAAGAAGTAAAGGTTGGTCCAAGCGAGGACCTGAGAGTGCCTAGGTCGTGCTGAGAGGTGGATGGAAGTGTGCAGCAATATGTGAGTGTATGAATAAGAAGAATAAATCTGAGGCTAAAGCAATTAGTATGAATGAGAAATGGATAACTCAGCTCAAGCGTGGCTCAGGATAGTTCAGAATCGTCGAAATCTGCGCAGGAGAGTGGGTATATGGTGGTAGTCAAGAGCAAGGAGAGATCCCCCTATAGTGTACAAACAATGCGTAAATAAAGATGTCCGTGGATATGCCGCTGCTCAGAACTGAACTCTCGACAAGTCAAGCGATCCAGGGAGATACGCAAAGACGGAATAGGGAGAGTACGCTGGCCTGCACAACGTTGACAAGTGGGGGCCCAGACCACTGTCAGCTCGATCCCCTGGCGTAGTCCGAGAAAGTCGATGCCTCGAGTCCAGCACCTCGCGTAGGCTGTACGTAGAGAGAGAAATAAATGTCTGTGGTAGGTAATGTAAGTAAATCTGTGAGATGCAATCGAAAAGCTCAATAGGCAATGATTCCTCCGTGATCGAGAAAGCTAACTTGACGCCTCATGGGAACTCCTTCGGCGGTGGAGCGGATTCGAATGCTCTCGCAGAGCGATGAAGCAAATCTGGAGGTGAAATAGAGAGAAGTGAGTGTGTACGAGTGGAGTGCTCGATAAGGTGGAGAGTATGTGAGGATAAAATAATTAATGAGAGTGATATCAAATCTGCCTCGAGCATATAAATCGTGAGAAGGGCTCTGGCCACGAGGCTGGACAGAGTACACTTCCACAGAGGGGGTTACTTTGGATTTCGCCCTCGGAATCCCGCTCAAAGAAGCATTCAGGAAAGGAAATGGGAAATCAGGGTATGTGGCTCAAATAAAATTGAAACACTCATCGGGCGCCAATGGCTCAGCAAGGAGTGCGGATTGCGCCGAATTTGAGATTGTGGACTTGATTCGGAGCTCGAAATCCAGGAGTGATGCCAAATCCGCTGAATACTTCGTCGTTCTTGCTGGAATCTAAGGTTTCAAAATTATGATCAGCGAGGAAGTTGAATCCGGCGTGAAAGTAATAGATGAGAGAATAAATAAGCGAGAGGAAAGCAAGGAGGATGTGGTGGATAATAGTGGAACATAAAATCGAGAGGAACTCAGCTCTGATTCTGGGACGTGCATAAGCAAAACTCCGATTGCTGCCAGAAATAGACATGATATAACTCGGCGGATCATCGGGTGGGGTGAACGACTTTTGTTGGGACTGGAATGACTCTGGAAGGAATTCGTCGACGCAAGATGTGTGCAGAAAGAAATTGGGGGACTCAGCGTGTTTAAAATACTCGGTTTGGCTCGGTTGCTCGGATATCTCGGTGTAAAGTTCAAAAATGGTGCACAGATCTTCGTCAGAATTGTCTGGAACAGTAGTCAGTGATTTGAAATCATTCTGATCGTTCGCGGCAGTAGCAGGTTCGATGGATTGTTCCTCAGCGAAAATCTCTTCTAGAAATAATTCAGTGATGGAATCGGACTCGGAATCGTTGGAGGTAGCGGAAAGTGAAGGGAAACTCAGCTCGGGAGATGTAAAATCACGATGTTCGGATTCATTAGCGCAGTTGGAGGGATATACCAGCAAGGACTCCGCAGAATTCGTCGAATACTCGAATTTAGTCACGAAATTCCTCGCAGAATTTGAAAAGGTAGCCTGAATGTACTCAACATCTGTGTATAAGTCGAAAATATTGTCGAGATCGTACTCGGAACTGTCGTAAAAATCCAGGGGATCGGAGGATTCATTGACGAATGAGAAACTCAACTTAGAAGTATCAGAAATCTTGTAATCATCCGAAAGATCGCACGGAACGAAGGCATGCGCGGTGGTTGGGTTCTCCGAAGAGGAATCGGTTGAACGGCTTGGAACGATGGATGTTCGAGAAGTATCAACGGAATCAGTCAATTGCTCGGAGTAGCAGTAATAAATTTGACTTTCCTCGAATATGTTGCGGTCAGTGACATCCTCCTGCGCCGAATCAACTTCATCGTGGACGTGATTTGGTGCTCGAAGTTTCGGAATTGTTCTGAGTATTTCGTCGTACTTGCTTGAGTCTAAGGTTTCGAAATTATGATCAGCGAGGAAGTTGAATCCGGAATGAAAGTAATAGATCAGAGAATAAAAGAACGAGAGGAAAGCGAGTAGGCTGAGGGTGATAGTAGTGGGAATTAATTTGATGAGGAACTCAGCTCTGATTCTGGGACGTGCATAAGCGAAGCTCCGCTTGGCAATTAAAACAGAGTCTTGGTAACTCGGCGGACTATCTGTTGGCTCGATTGTATTGAATAATTCAATGCTTGAAGCAATCGACTCTGGGACGGATTCGTGATCGTAAGATGTGCGCGAAAGGAAAGGTTGGTACTCAGCTCGTGTAAAAGACTCGGTTTGGCTCGGTTGCTCGGTTTGCTCGGTGTAAAGTTCGAAAAGGGTGCACAGATCTTCGTCAGAATCGTCGGGGATAGAAGTTAGTGAATCTAAATCGCTAGAATGGCTCTGGATGCTTGTAGCAGGTTCGATGAATTGTTCCTCGGCCAAAATCGCATCTAGGAATATCTCAGTGATTGATTCGGTCTCGGAATGGGTGGGAATCGGAGATTGAGCTTGGAAACTCAGCTTAGGGAAGGAATAATCGGGTTGGACGGGTGTAATATCACCACGGAACGGATGCAGCTGCGTAGACTCAGTAAAATCGGTCAAAAGCGCGGTTTTTGTGCCAGTCTCCTGCCGTAAAATCGGAAAGATAGCGTGAATGAACTCAACATCGGTGTACAAGTCGCAAATGCTGTCGAGATCGTACTCAGATCTATCATAGTAATCCACAGTATCGCATAAATCAATGGTTGAAGTGACACTTAACTCGGATCGCTCGGCTGCAGGGCAATTGAGCATGCGAGCCTCATCAGCGGATGTAGAAGATGTGGGAGAGGAATTAGTTAATTGCTCAGTGCAACAATAATAAATCAGACTTTCCTCGAAAATATCGTCGTAAGTATGGTCATTCTGCGCGGAATCAAAATGCGACTCGATAGAAGCAGCGTGTAGCAATCGGCAACGCGGTTCTTGGTTCAATAATGGCGCCGGAATTGTGGTTGAAGTCGTAGAAAGTGGATCCAATCGGCGGCGGAATTGAGGAGCACTTGGAGGAATTAATGGAGTGGGCTCGGGAACGCTAGGAATAGAAGGAGAACTTAGCTTTGAGGACGTCGGAGAAGCTACTTCGGCTGCATTTGACTCTTCAGGCTCGCTCCAGAGGTTGGGGAAGAGGAAATCATCGTCCAATAGTTCGCGCAAAATAGCTACAGAATCGGTTAGTGGAATGGGATTAGATCGCGTACTTTGGTTGTCCGGAACTCGGGAGATGAACGTGGACTTCATGCGACTCGGAATACCGCTCACGAAGTAATAATCGCGTTGAGATTCGTTTATATCACCTTGCTTAAGAAGCGGAGCTGCAATTGAAAGAAAAGAACGTAAGTAATGCTGAATGTCCGAAATATTGCGCAAGGAAGACGTAGCGGAGCGGTCTTGGCAAAACTTGAGCAAATCCTCGAGGCGTAGAGGCGGTTTCTCGTCGAACGAGCCATAAAGATTGAGTAGAGTGGTCTCGGCTTCGCTCCAAGTCTTGTGGGGTATGTCTGGATCGAACTCCGGCATGTATCGAATCAGGTCTCGGACACGGTCAGACGAGTAGCGCTCGATGAAGGGGACGAGCGAATCGATCTCGGTGATGCCTGCATTCGCTCCATGGATCAAAATCAGCTGCAGAAACTCGCGGACATTGGAACAATTGAAGTGTGGAGCAGTGGGAGTTCGAGGAATTGGCATGGGAATAAGAAGGCGAATCGCGGAAGGAGGAGCGCTCGGAGCGAGCATAGAAGGGTAAGGACTCGGAGGGTAGTTCATAGACATGGTGGGGAAGCGAAAAGCATGAAGGGAATCGAGGAATTGGCGGAGGAATGAAGATAGGGGCTAAAGAGCGAAAATGAAGAACTGCAGCACTCAGCTAGAACCCAGCAACGGAAAACCTGCACCCCCTAGCTCGGTCACCACTGAAGAAGTAAAGGTTGGTCCAAGCGAGGACCTGAGAGTGCCTAGGTCGTGCTGAGAGGTGGATGGAAGTGTGCAGCAATATGTGAGTGTATGAATAAGAAGAATAAATCTGAGGCTAAAGCAATTAGTATGAATGAGAAATGGATAACTCAGCTCAAGCGTGGCTCAGGATAGTTCAGAATCGTCGAAATCTGCGCAGGAGAGTGGGTATATGGTGGTAGTCAAGAGCAAGGAGAGATCCCCCTATGTGTACAAACAATGCGTAAATAAAGAGTCCGTGGATATGCCGCCGCTCAGAACTGAACCTTCGACAATCAAGCGATCCGGGAGCTACGCAAAGACGGATAGGGAGAGTACGCTGGCCGCACAACGTTGACAAGTGGGGGCCCAGACCACTGTCGGCTCGATCCCTGGCGTAGTCCGAGAAAGTCGATGCCTCGAGTCCAGCACCTCGCGTAGGCTGTACGTAGAGAGAGAAATAAATGTCTGTGGTAGGTAATGTAAGTAAAATCTGTGAGATGCAATCAAAAAGCTCAATAGCAAATGATTCCTCCGTGATCGAGAAAGCTAACTTGACGCCTCATGGGAATTCCTTCGGCGGTGGAGCGGATTCGAATGCTCTCGCAGAGCGATGAAGCAAATCTGGAGGTAAAATAGAGAGAAGTGAGTGTGTACGAGTGGAGTGCTCGATAAAGTGGAGAGTATGTGAGGAATAAAATAATTAATGAGAGTGATATCAAATCTGCCTCAAGCATATAAATCGTGAGAAGGGCTCTGGCCACGAGGCAGACAGAGTACACTTCCACAGCGAGCGGATGAGCCCTGGCTGCAAGCGACAGACGCTGTGGTATTTTTCCTATCTCTCTCGTCTGCAGGTGTCGGCGGTCTGCGGTGCATACTTGGTCGCAATATTACAGTCAGTATGGAGGTCCAGTCGAGTGTGGGACTTCCTTTCTTTCTTATGGACGACTAGACCGCATTCACACAGGAAATTCATATATATTGTGGCGGTTTTGTCACCGATGATGTTTATTTATCGCATGTACGTCGTACACGCTGAGCCAATGCTCCAGCTCAGCGGTTATTTCATTCCTTCCTGCTTCCTTCCCTTTTTCGGACGGCGGCAACAATGTCTCTCCCGTACTGTGGATTTATTGCTGGCAGCAAGAAGAATAGTAAGCATAGGCGCTGAGAGGTGCACTCCGTGTATATCGAAAATCAACTCAGATTACGACGGAGGGGGTTCGATTCCCTGCTGATGCATGCGTGCGGTCGATTGGATCATTTTTTGAGTCCTTACAATGTGATATTTCGTGCTAAGTCGAAGCGAACTATGAAGTGAAATGAACGGGGGTTGTTATAACATTCCCCGCTGATACCTGACAGATTCAATTTTATTCCAGCTTGCTACCATCCACTTGAAGGCGCCTGTAAGTGGACGACTCCCCGCCGGCCCATACCTTCTGCGTTTACAACACATTTCTTTTCCTTCACACGAGCTCGAAATACATTCAGGATCAAATAAATCGATGCACATCCATCCTCTCCATGCAGTAAATCAAATGCACATCCATCTTCCATGTATTTTCTCCGCGCCCACCACTGTGCGCGGAGGTCTTATTTTATATTATCCCGCTGAGTATTAGGCAAGAAAATTATTGGTATAAACCCAGCCCAAGATGAACGGTATAAAAAGTCGGTGGTGCAGCGCGGCGCACACGGGCCTTCCGTCAAGAAACATCAAGAGAAGCGCGTGAGACTAATCGGGGTTCGACTCCCTGCCGACGTATTTGACGGAGGCCGGTTTCTTTTTTCTGTGGCCTTGCGAGCCGCCCGCCCCCTTGTAAATATGATAGAAAGACCACTTCAGCGCATCTCAATTTTTCTATTCCCCACAAGTGGTGTATTTACTTCCTCCGCCAACCAGAAAAATTGGGCTGCAAGCGAGTCGTATAAATTCGGGATACGAGGAATGATAGAAGCGTCGGTGGTGCGCGGCGCACGCAATCATTATATTAAGGATCCATGAACTTTGAAATGAGACTGAGCGGGGTTCGACTCCCCACCGACGCATTACGGCGATTCGATACCATTTTCCCTGCGTTCATCTTTCATCATGGAAAGAAATACTAGGGGCGCTCAATTCTTAGTTCAGTTCGTCCGTTCGTCAAATTAATTCATTATTTGTTCATGTAAACAAAGTACAAATAAAGTCACGCCTGCCGGTCCGGGGCCCGCAAACAGACGGAGAAAAAATCGGCGGACTTGGGTATCACGTTATAGGCCCCCCTGAATCCAGTGTTTGCCATTTCTTCTGCAATTGTGATCCAATTCAGAGCAGAGAGCTCGAGGATCTCGGAGTTATCCTCTGCTATCAAACTCATCTTCATCAATGAATAGATCAAGATCAGGGGCGTCTTCGAGCGCGATTGAGGCCGCAAGAAGCCCTTCCACAACATGGCATCCGATTGAGTCTGCGCTTTCGTTGGATGCGGCATCAGAGAAGAGCGTGGCTGTATTTGTACTTTGTTTACACGAACAAATAATTAACGGACGGACGAACTGAACTAAGAATTGAGCGCCCCTACTGGAGCACAGAGCATTGAAGTCTGTTTTTTCTCCGTCATAATGTTAAAAGTGCGAGTGGTTTCAAATAATTAATACATTCCGGTCAGATTATTCGGTCTGAAATAAAAAGTGCGTAAATTAAGCCTCAGAGGAGGGGGATGAAGCGTCGATGGTGCACGGTGCACGCAGTCCTTCTGCACAAATGTATAATTGTCCTGAACGTAGAGTGATGCTGAACGGGATTCGACTCCCCGCCGACGCATTGAAGGTGCAGATGGTTGCTTTTTTTGTACCGACTTCCACGCAGTTCAACCTCGCGCGCGAGACATTTGCTCTCCGCTCTTTTGATTTATTTACTTTTATCCTTATTTTCCGCTTCCCCTGAGTTTGTCCGCTATTCCTTCTCTCCCAGAATTCGTGTGACGTGACGTGACATCACCCACCCATCTTCTTCCGACATCCCACCCTCATCTGCCCGCCTTCCTCTTCCTCCGAGTCCCTAACCTTTTTTTTTGGTCTTTGCGCCATCCTCCCTTCGTCCCCGTAACCATAACCTACGACGATGCCCCAAGCAAGCCTTGCGACCCGCGTTTGCGGCGCGACGTTCGGGGGAGTCGGCGCTCACCCGCCGGCGTCCCCGCGAAACGCATGCACCTGCACCATACTTGCGCTCTCAGCTCAGGCTGCGTGGCCCCCGTGGCCCTAGCGATCGGATCCAGCGGCGCTCCTCTAGTTACTCGTGCTCGAGCGAGAGCCGTCACATGCCCTCCTTCAATTGCCAGCTCGTCGTGGAGGGGGACGCAGTGTGCTCTCCCACCTTCTTCTGTCGTGGTGCATGCGGATGCCGTCGCTGATCCAGGACTCCTCAGGTTCATTGGGCGCAGTGCCGACGCCCCAGCCAGGTGCCACCGTAGCCATTTCCACGTTTGAGGTACGTTCTCCTCATTGCTTTCCAGCGATTAGGATGCTGACCGGGACCTCGATAGCTCGACATCTTCTTCGCACACGGGAATTTGAGTTATATTTACCCGAACCGTGCGTTGTCCTCCTCTTTGCATTTCCATCTCTGGAATTGGGGCATGATACGGGGGGGGCGCTCGCACCCCAGTACCTTACTCTGACACCGCGCCATCACCTCGATCTCGTTACGCTACCACACCTCCCGCGCCATCTCGTTCCGTGCCCGCGTCTTCGACCGTCACATGTGCCTGCGCCTGCGCCTGCGTCTGTGTTATCCGCCATACCCTCTCTCTGCCCTGACGCGCTTTCACATACCGTGCTCGACGAGAGGCGCGTATCGCAGTTCATTTCGCCATGTAGTCGCGAGGACGTACTGATCACGCGCGCTGCTGTTGATGCCCGACCTCTCTGCCTGCGGATTCGGCGCGGGCTTCTGCGCACGGAGGAAGAAGCGGCACGACTTCTCATGCCGGCTGTGGGCGCATGCGGCAACTTGCAACATTCTTACCCGTCGCCCCAGTGCCTTTCTTTACGCCACCCCCGCCCTTTCGATCACTAAGTTGAAAGCACGGACGATTTCTTCCGGATGATTTTAAAAAAAAAAAAAATAAAGGTGCGTACTCGCTGCTTGTGGCACGCCCCGATCCCGCCATCGGCGCTCTGCCGTTCCGTGCCCGTGCCCGTGCGTCCTCGCCTGTGCCCGTGCGTCCTCGCCCGCCGCACGCGTTGTCGCACGGCGCATGCATGCCGCGTGATCCGCCTTATTCGCGCTCGCCGCGCAGCGGCTGCTACACTGACGTGCTTCTAACCGTGCCCGACGAGAGCCATGTGTCGCAGGCCGTCTTTTGCAGGCACGGCGTACCCGTCCTGCCAGCGCCAATGTCGGTCGATTTTTCTGCAACGCATGCAATCACCACGGGCGCAGGATACTATATGTAGGTGGGCCTCAGCTTCCGTTAGCGCTGTCGTCTCGGAATCTAGAGTACGTAGCAGGTTACAGCGCCTTATAATTAACTCCGATGCCGAATGACCGATGGGAAATGAAAATGCCACAGACAGCTGTATCGTTGAGGGGTTGACGCGACGCTTTGTATTTTGGGTTTGCCAGGACGTGGTGTTCGGCAACACATCACCAGTGTGAGGTTTGTAGATGTTGGTGCTGGAGGAGTTTACAGAGATTTCGAACAGTGGGAGAGTCGCCTTTCCGCCGTACCTTGTCCCCCGGGTACGAGATAGGCGCTGATGGAAGCGCTGAGAGCGGTGACACTGCGAATGCACGTTGCATGAAAACGCCACAGACAGCTGTACCGTTGGGGGGTTAACGCGAGGCATTGTATTTTAGGTGGTTTGGATAAGTATCAGGATGTGGTGTTTGGCAACACACTACCAGTGAGGTTTGGCGACGTTGGTAGTCAGGCTATTTACACGGAGGTATTGAACAGGAGAGTCGCCTTTCCGCTGTACCTTGTCTTCCGGGTACAAGATAGGCGCTGATGGAAGCGCTGGGAGCGGCGACACCGTGCATGCACGTTGCATTGCCAATTCGAGACATGTGTGGTGCCATGCCTTTACAGCACCTTGAAGCCACGTTGCGGTGTGGAGATCTGATATATATAAGATTGATTCGTTGCCTTCAAGCTTCTCAACCCTTCCCCTCACAACCATGTCCAAGTTGAAAACAGTGTGAGTACCCCGGACCCCCTCTCGAGACTTTCAATTTCAATTAATGTCTTTCAATCAGCATTCAGCTTCACAGTAAGCATTTGCCTATGTCGACGCCGCCAAACCATACTTAGTCCTCTCTCACAGGTATCCGTGTTACATCATTGACTAACCCCCATGCCGATCTTCCGGGTGACATGAAAATGTTTGCCCAGCTCATTGTTGAGGATCAAATTTTCCTGCAAGCGTTGCCAGTGGCATCGGAGGACAATCAAATGAGTTGGAAACTCGGCTTTGGGTGCAAAATGTGCGTGTGTTATATATAGAAATGGGATTCACTGCAACTCTCACTTCCTCTCACAGCCCACCCCATGCTTCTACTTTCTCAGTGACCATCTTGTGGGAGAGTGAAACTGAAGGAACACGACTGGTAGGCTATGTTGAAATCGGGAGAGGCGAAGTTCTTGAATCTGTAGAATCAAAGAAATGTAGGAGCACCGTCCGATAGTCTCAGCACTGTCACTCAAAATTACAATGTAGCCTTCCAACTCAAGTGCAATAAAGTGAATCCCGATGGCCCTTCTTTGAATTTCAATGCTGGTTTCTCAGTTTCTGAGTTGCCATACCACAAGGTATCTGGTTTAGATCTCAATGGTATGCCAGAAGATACAAGTGAGATTCCCTATATATTGCTGGCCTATTCTCTGAATTTTCTACAGTTGCTTCTATCAAGGGTCCAGGGATCAAAAGTGAAGTGCAGAAGATGTATGAGGACTCAATGAAAGCCCAATTTTCGATGGATGCTCTGCAGCGTTGGGTGATGCATGAGAGGATTCTACTCTGCCTCCAAAGCAATGAGAACAGGGCTGGGTGTCTCAATATCCTCGGGGATATTCTTTTACAGTCGTACGAGGCATCTGGGAATGTGGATGACCTGAAGCAGGCAGTCTGCGCATATAAGGATGCCGTTCGGGATGACCCAAGGTCTATCAGCCATCTTACAGATCTTGGAAGGTCCTTGCAACAACACTTTCAACAGTTTGGTAACTTGGCAGATATCAACCAATCTGTTGTGATGCTCGAAGCGGCTGTTGAGCGCACTTTGGAGGTAGATCTGCAGAAGCCCTCAAGGCTGAATGACCTCGGGATATCACTCCTCATACGGTTTCGGCGGCTTGGTGATCTTGATGATCTCAACCAGTCTGTATTGAGATTTGAAGCAGCTGTTACTCTCACTCCTGATGGCCACCCTGACAAGCCTGCAATGTTGAACAACCTTGGCAATTCGCTCTTGGGTCGCTTTGAGCGGGTTGGTGACCTCAGCGACCTCAACAAGTCCATCATGATGTTTGAGGATGCTGTCCGGCTCACTCCAGATGGCCACCCCGACAAGCCTGCAATGTTGAACAACCTTGGCAATTCGCTTTTTCGTCGCTTTGAGCGGCTTGGTGATCTCAGCGACCTTAACAAGTCCATCATGATGAAAGAGGATGCTGTCCGGCTCACTCCAGATGGCCACCCCGACAAGCCTGCAAGGTTGAACAACCTTGGCAGCTCGCTTTTGGGTCGCTTTGAGCGGCTCGGTGACCTCAGCGACCTCAACAAGTCCATCATGATGTTTGAGGATGCTGTCTGGCCCACTCCAGATGGCCACCCAGACAAGCCTGGGTGGTTGAACAACCTTGGCAGCTCGCTTTTCCGTCGCTTTGAGTGGCTCAGTGATCTCAGCGACCTCAACAAGTCCATCATGATGTTTGAGGATGCTATCCGACTCACTCCAGATGGCCACCCCGACAAGCCTGCAAGGTTGAACACTCTTGGCATCTCGCTTTCCCGTCGCTTTGAGCGGCTCGGCGATCTCAGCGACCTCAACAAGTCCATCATGATGAAAGAGGATGCTGTCCGACTCACTCCAGATGGCCACCCCGACAAGCCTGCATGGTTGAACAACCTTGGCAGCTCGCTTTTCCGTCGCTTTGAGCGGCTCGGTGATCTCAGCAACCTCAACAAGTCCATCATGATCCTTGAGGATGCTGTCCGACTCACTCCAGATGGCCACCCCGACAAGCCTGCAAGGTTGAACAATCTTGGCATCTCGCTTTCCCGTCGCTTTGAGCGGCTCGGCGATCTCAGCGACCTCAACAAGTCCATCATGATGTGTGAGGATGCTGTCCGACTCACTCCAGATGGCCACCCCGACAAGCCTGCATGGTTGAACAACCTTGGCAGCTCGCTTTGCCGTCGCTTTGAGTGGCTCGATGATCTCAGTGACCTCAACAAGTCCATCATGATCTTTGAGGATGCTGTCCGACTCACTCCAGATGGCCACCCCGGTAAGCCTGCAATGTTGAACAACCTTGGCAATTCGCTTTTGGGTCGCTTTGAGCGGCTCGGCGATCTCAGCGACCTCAACAAGTCCATCATGAGGAAAGAGGATGCTGTCCGACTCACTCCAGATGACCACCCCGACAAGCCTGGGTGGTTGAACAACCTTGGCGGCTCGCTTTTCCGTCGCTTTGAGCGGCTCGGTGATCTCAGCGACCTCAACAAGTCCATCATGATGAAAGAGGATGCTGTCCGACTCACTCCAGATGGCCACCCCGACAAGCCTGCAAGGTTGAACAACCTTGGAAGCTCGCTTTTGGGTCGCTTTGAGCAGCTCGGTGATCTCAGCAACCTCAATAAGTCCATCATGATGTTTGAGGATGCTGTCCAACTCACTCCAGATGGCCACCCCAACAAACCTGCAAAGTTGAGCAACCTTGGCGGCTCGCTTTTTCGTCGCTTTGAGCGGCTCGGCGATCTCAGTGATCTCAACAAGTCCATCATGATCTTTGAGGATGCTGTCCGACTCACTCCAGATGGCCACCCTGACAAGCCTGCACTGTTGAACAACCTCGGCAAACCGCTTTCCGGTCGCTTTGAGCAGCTCCATGATCCTCAGGACTCTGAGAAGATGCTACTTCACTACACTTCAGCCGCATCCTCAGCAACAGGCCCTGCCAGCATACGATTCAATGCAGCCAAAAATTGGGCAAAACATGCCCACATTCATGAGCCCTCATCTATACTCCATGCATATACTACGGCCATCGAACTTATACCTGAAATGGCATGGCTTGGGCTGTCTATAACCGATCGGCATCATCTCCTCTCACAGGCAGGCCAAGTTGTGAGAGATGCTGCCTCAGCTGCAATTGCTGTGCATGACTACAAGAAGGCTGTGGAATGGCTTGACCAGGGGCGTTCAGTTATCTGGGGTCAGCTTCTCAACCTGCGCACACCAGTCGATGAACTGAGGAAGAGCCATCTTCACCTTGCTGACACACTTCTCTCTCTCTCTACATCATTGGAAACTGCTGGCACCCGGAGCAATGCTGTTACCCATGCTGTCAAACCACAATCACTTGACTCCATCGCACAGCAATCTCATGATCTTGCTCTTAAAAGGAATGAGGTCCTGCAGCAGATCAGAGAGCTTCCAGGGTTTGAGAGGTTCCTGTTATCCAAGCCAATCTCTGAGCTTTTGCATGCTGCGAAAATGGGCCCTGTTGCCATCTTGAATATCAGTGCATATGGATGTGATGCACTGATTCTTATGCCGGGCCTTGGAGATGAGGTCATCCATGTCTCACTGAGTGACTTCACAATTCATGAGGCACAGGCTTTCGCCAAAGTTCTGGCATCAATTGTGGGAACTCCTGGAAGAAGTGATAGGTTATTTGGATTTCAAGAGGGACATATGGCTGCAGATGATATCTTTTGCTATATTCTCTCTGTCCTCTGGCTTAAAATTGTTCACCCGGTCCTCAAGGCACTCGCAATTACGGTAAGCTAATTTAATTGACACATCCAAATCACATCCTAATGATTTTTCTAGACTCCAGTGAGGCAAGATTTGGGACGTATTTGGTGGTGTCCAACAGGTCCACTAGCATTTCTTCCTATCCATGCAGCAGGAGTCTATGGTGAAAACCAAGCCTTTGGCTCGAAATTATCGGACTTTCTGATTTCCTCATATACACCATCATTGACCACCTTGATCCAAGGGTTTCACCCACATTCTGGATCCCAGACAGAACTTCAAATCCTTGCTGTCAGTCAACCATCAGCCAAGGGGCAGTCCTACCTCCCAGGAACTCAGGAAGAAATAAAATGCATCCAGCAACATGCTAGGGGAAAGGCCCATCTTCAGTGGTTGGATGAAGAAATGGCAACAATAGACAAGGTTCAGAAGGGAATGACCAATTCCAGATGGGTTCATTTTGCCTGCCATGGTGTGCAGAGTGATTCTCCAACCGAAAGTGCCCTCCTCCTTGCTGGAAGCTCACAGTTGACACTCTCAAACATTATCCAGCTTTCTCTCCCAAATGCTGACCTAGCATTCCTCTCTGCCTGTCAAACTGCTACTGGTTCCCAAAAGCTCCAAGACGAGTCGGTTCATCTCACCGCTGGGATGTTACTAGCGGGATACCGAGGTGTCATTGGGACAATGTGGTCCATCATGGACAATGATGCCCCACAAGTTGCCAGTGATGTCTATGCCCATCTATTGGAGGCATCACCTGCAGATCCAACGAGGGCAGCTCATGCGCTGCATCTCGCCGTTCAAAGGCTTCGAGAACAGCCCGGAGCAGAGAAGGAATTTTTACGCTGGGTGCCCTTCATACATTTTGGAGTTTAACATGGGGGATATAGCATTTGTAGAATATGAGTAGATATAGAGGTAGTTTGATAGCAGTGTGTGTTACAGTCTTTTCTTTTCTCTTCACAACCTCTAAGAGCATCTCAATCTGGATTGGTGAGTAATGAAATTTGACCAGAAATTTAGGTAGACTCAGTATCAGCACGGGCAGTGAGAATTGACTTGCATCAAGTGCCAAGCACAATAGCGTCAATAGTTTGGAACCAGAGTTCACCCAAATCCCTGACTTAACGTAAGTAAGTAATTTTTTTCTCACTGGTTGAACATTTCGAGTTTTTCAGTGAAAAAATTGGTGAAAGACTTTGAAAATTTTTTCACCTATTTTTTCAGTGAGAAAACAGGTGAAAAATATAAAAGTATCTTCACATTTTTTTGACTTGAAATAAAAATGAAGTGAAAAATTTGAAACTACTTTTACATTTTTCACCTGCTTTTTTGCTGAAAACTAGGTGGAAAAAAGTTCAAGTCTTTCACCAATTTTTTCACTGAAAAACTCGAAATGTTCAACCAGTGTCTGGTCATACTTAGCAATGCCTCGGCACCTGCATAACCCCTATCTTTCTGCCCCTTGGTTTGAATAAGATGTGAGTACTGTAAAAAGTCAAAGAACCTCGCTTTGAAGCGAGATGTCCCTATAGTTCCCAGTACTTGTATGCGATCGCCGATTGGCACTGGTGCTGGGAATGGATACCAGCAAGTATTACATTCCTCACCTAGTTATGTGGGTGTGCAGTTGACAGGAAAAATTTACCCTTAAATACATTGCAATCCCCTAACATATCTGCATCTCCTGAAAATACCACTGACGCAAACTCACAGACTGATTCCGGTGGCAGCAAATAATATTAACGGATCTAAAGTTCTACAAAAGCAAAAATAAGGTATTACAGGACCCTATCGACGAATCCACTGCAATTCATTCTGCAAGCTGATGGACCACACCATCTTCTTGTTCCCACGTTGAGGGACATTCCACTGGATCCCCTAGTCTGGACTTCTGCCCGATTTTTTTAGCGACTCTCTCGAATCCGGCGGATTGGCTGAATGTAGTAGATAAGGATCGAGTATAAAGCACAGCATTAAATATGTGCATCGTCCGACACCATTCCGCATGCATTTTACATTGCCAGGTCCCGATTTTTGTTACTGACTTCTTGATTTTCTTTTATGAAGGGAGCTCAGAGTGCATGATCCCATATTTTTGGCTTGCATTTATTTCAAAGGCTCAACTAAAACTGAAGTTACTTGAGTTGAACTTGGAAGTGAATGGAGCTTCAACCTACGGAGACCATGATAGACACACAAATGCAGCTTTTTCAGGTTACAACTTATTTTAAGAGCTCCTCAGGCTATAGACTGTTAACCCTTGTCTCATATGAAGACTTTGGCTGCCTCACGATGTTAATTTCTCTTGTACCTATGGATGCGGTTTCGAATTGGAGTCTGGACTTGTCTGTCCTGCCGCCTCAAGCACAAATATCCTTGTGGTGTGAGCTTCACGCTATATGTTGAGCAGCGAGAAGGGAGGAAAGCATCGGTGCAATCCGTCGAACTATATCAGGAATATGCGGTCATTATTATAAGACGGGGCTCGCCGATGCGTTAATCACTCTCCTCGTCGCAATCTTTTTTTTGTGTCCTAGGTGCGCGTTTTCTTTTTTCTTGGGGAATTTACTATATTCTCTAGACTTCAGACTGGACGGTGTTGAATCAGTGACACGATGTATATATACCAACATCCAGCGAAAGATGTTTGACGGGGAACTTCTTGAAGGCGGTCCTATGTAGATTCCGAATTGTTTTTTCCTCTTTTTTTTCTATTTCCTGGAAAATCCAGGAGAGTATACATTCATTCCACAGTCCTTGCATTTTCTGTGGCCCTTGCATGTTATTTTTTTTCTGAGCCTGGAGTCCATATTTTGAGCTGTTTTCTTCGCCTATATCCCTTCATATGATGTGAGTGCACCTCCCACATTTTTCTCAAGACTCGAGCTTACGTCAGAATTGGGGAATGTGCAGTTCAAAGGGCATATTTGCATTGTCGATAACCGGGGCTGGGAAACTGGGCTAATTTCAACTGGAAAAAGTGCCTAGGATGTGCTTTCGAGTCGTCTGTGTTGATTACAAAAAACTTGAGGTGAGTGGCTGATCAGGTGGTGTGGAATGAGACGAGGAAAGGGGCCATGTTCATGTGATGTCATTATTTGGACAAACAACACAGTCTAGTCACTCTACCATGGCCCTGAGTGGCACAGCGGAGTATGTAGAGGCCAGGGAGCATAAGTAGGACGAGATGAAGGAAGAAAACTTTTTCATTCATGCTTCACCAGTCGGATTTGGAAACCTGCCAATTCCGCAATACTTACAAGACAATATTGGAACATGGCTGGGAGGTCTATGAGCAGCTATCTGGGTAAAATGGTCCGGAGAGACATTAAAGGTCATAATGTATGGAAGTTTTTGTTAGGTTCTTGGTTCCGGTTTTAGGTACCAGGTCTCACATGTCCAAATGTCTGTCCGTACGAGATACACTGCTTATTAATGATCCCATCACTCTTTTCATTGCATCAGGCGGAGTTTGAAATAACATATGACTTGCCAAACATGACCACTTTTTAAGAACACGTCCTCCCATTAACCGTCGACGTCGTCAGGGCCTGCTTATACCACTCTGGCTGGGCACATTCTACACCCCCCACTATTCCGCCAAATCCTCCGCACGCTCCAAGCACGCTCCCCAATTTTGACCCGCATCACTAACAACTCGAGGGAATCTGTAAAGTTCTGGATGGAGTAGACCTCTAACATGCATACCCACCGGCAAGAGGCAGAAACCTCTCTCTATAATATATTGCATAAGAGCACACCAGACTTTTTCCGGGGCCCCGAGCCCAACTTACCACAAGATTATGGCTTATCCAAGATTACAGTACAATTCTGAAAAGAAAAAACTGTGGAACACATTTCTGGATTGCCAGAACCTGTAACCAAAGGCATTAGCCAGTGGAGGAACCAAGGCTGCCCGGAGGGCTTCTGTATGGTAATTTCTTCGCCATTTTTACACAAAAATGCAAAGACCGATGATGGCCAAAAAATTGGCCCGTACCAATTTGGCCCAAAAAAACAAAAAAGCATTGAATTCTTCCAAAATATTTTGTGGGTCCGTGGTCTACACGTTTATACACATCCCGAAGGTACTTGACCTCAGCTCAGAACCTTCATTTTGTGCAAAAAAACCAGATTTATAAAAGTTCATGCAAGGACCGTGGAATGACTGTATGTCAACTCCCTGTCAGCGTTTCATTCCGCTAAAACCTTCTGCTGTTTGTGTCCTGTCGCTGTGACGTGACAGGACGTCACCCATCCGTTTTCTTTCCGACGCCCATCCTCGTCCTCTTCCTCTCTCTTTCTCCACCTCTTCCTTTCCTTTCCTCCTCGCGCCATCCTCCCCGTTCCCGCCCACTCGCTGATCGAGGACTCACACATGCATTAGCCTTCTATATCCGACCATCGACAATGCCACAAGCAAAAGCCTGCGGGCGCCACGGAGCCGATCCATGCTTGAGGTGCGTTCTCCTCCCCTCCTTCTTTACATTTCCATTATACGGATTTAGGGTCTGAGCTACGTCGCCGCGCCCCAGTGCCTTTCTTCACGCGACGCCGCACCTTCGATCTCGCCATCTGTGTCGTGTTGCGGGAGCGCGTGGACCACGCCTCCCCGCGCCATCTCGTTTCGTATCCCCATTTTCGCCTGCCGCTCCCGTTTGCGCGGACGCATGCCATTTACGCCTGCGTGAGGCGCCATGCTCCCGCTCGCCGGTTGCGTGCCACGCAGGCGTGATACGGATGCAGTGCCACGTTTGTACTCGTGCGGCGTTACGATGCTCGAGGAGAGGTGCGTGCCGCATGCCCGCTTTGCAGCCGTCCTCGTCCTTCCCGCTCCCAAGCCCCTCGATTTTCCTGCCGCGCATGGCCACGGGGGATGCCGCAGCTGCCTTCAGCTCACGTCCCACAGCTCTTCCCTACCCCCTTTTCTCTTTGATTTTGTCATTTCGGGCGCGAATGTTCTCTGCGTTGCGCGGGGGGCTTCACATTCGAAGTTTTTTCGCTTCAGTTCCTCCTAGAAGTTCGTCTCCCGGATTCTGCGGCCACCTAATCGTCGAGGGGGACGTAGCGTACTCCTCCTCCTTGTCCTGGCGTATGGGTCGCTCGCCCGCGTACGCGCACCCACCATGCGGCCGGTTCGCTGTCGCAGACTGGGCTGGCGCGGTGTACCATGGTGCTCTCCCCCATCTTATCCTCGACGCGCCATGTAGTCGCGAGGACGTACTGATCGCGCGCGCTGCTGTCGATGCCCGACTCTCTGCCTGCGGATTCGGTGCGGGCTTCTGCGCGCGGAGGAAGAAGCGGCACGACTTCTCACGCCGGCTGTGGGCGCACGCGGCAACTTGCAACATTCTTCCCCGTTGCCCCAGTGCCTTTCTTTACGCCACCCCGCCTTTTTCGATCACTAAGTTGAAAGCACGGACGATTCCTTCCGGATGATTTTTTTTTTTTCAAATAAAGGTGCGTACTCGCTGTTTGTGGCACGCCCCGATCCCGCCATCGGCGCTCTGCCGTTCCGTGCCCGTGCGTCCTCGCCCGCCGCACGCGTTGTCGCGCGGCGCATGCATGCCGCGTGGTCCGCCTTATTCGCACTCGCCGCGCAGCCCGGACGATCGGCTGCTACACTGGCGTGCTTCTAACCGTGCCCGACGAGAGCCATGTCTCGCAGGCCGTCTTTTGCAGGCACGGCGTACCCGTCCTGCCAGTGCCCACGCCGGTCGATTTTTCTGCAACGCATGCAATCACCACGGGCGCAGGATACTATATGTAGGTGGCGTGTGGGAGATGCCTACGGTACCGCGCTCAGATGGGCGAAGAGAGCGGGGCTGGCGGCGCATCGGAGTCTCGACACGGCGTGATTATCATCTGCGTCGGGATTGAGACCTGGACTGGGCAGCGTGTAATTGTGTCTTGAATAGAGTGTTGGAGTGGTGTAAATGTAAGCCACTCGATTGACCGCAGACTCTGCCGCACTTTTCCGAGTCGTGCGAGCGTACGTGTTGAATAATTGTTGCAGTGTTACTGGGGTATTTCTAAAAATACATCCAGAATGGAATTGCGATTTGCAAATGCGTTTGAAAAGATGCAGAGGTGCACAGAAGTGTTTATAAACGAATCAGTCCATAAATCGATGTTCCATGGAAAAAATGGCACATTTCCTATGAAAATACTCTTGCACAAGGGAGAACGACTTCAGTGAACCAGACGCTGATCGGATTCGGGTTTATTTGAGCTCTGGGCTTGCCTGCACGTAATAGCACGGTAAGTGCATTCCGCGCTTGCACACCATCTGCGCGCGCTGGACGACAAATTTTGCTCGGTGTTCATTATCGGCGCCTGATGCTGACTGGCGCCTAATTCTCCCTATCTTCAATCAGCTTCCGTTAGCGCTGTCGTCTCGGAATCTCGAGTTGTAGTATCCAGGCTTCTACGTAGCAGGTTACACTTACAGCGCCTTATAATTAACTCTGATGCCGAATGACCGATGGGAAATGAAAATGCCACAGACAGCTGTACCGTTGGGGGGTTAACGCGACATTTTGTATTTTGGGTTTGCCAGGGTGGTGTTCGGCAACACACCACCAGTGTGAGGTTTGTAGGTGTTGGTGCTGGATGAGTTTACACAGAGATTTCGAACAGTGGGAGAGTCGCCTTTCCGCCGTACCCTGTCCTGCGGGTACGAGATACGCGCTGATAGAAGCGCTGAGAGGGGTGACACTGCGAATGCACGTTGCAGTGCCAATTCAAGACAAATGAAAACGCCACAGACAACTGTACCGTTGGGGGGTGAGCGCGAGGAATTGTATTTTTGGTAGTTTGGTGTTTACACGGATGTGGTGTTTGGCAATACACCACCAGTGTGAGGTTTGGCGACGTTGGTGTTTGGAGGAGTCAGGCTATTCACACGGAGGTTTTGAACAGGGGGAGAGTCGTCTTTCCGCTGTACCTTGTCCTCCGGGTACGAGATAGGCGCTGATGGAAGCGCTGGGAGCGGCGACACCGTGCATGCACGTTGCATTGCCAATTCGAGACATGTGTGGTCCCATGCCTTTACAGCACTTTGAAGCCACGTTGCGGCGTGGAGATCTGATATATATAAGATCGATTCGTTGCCTTCAAGCTTCTCAGCCCTTCCACTCACAACCATGGCCAAGTTGAAAACATTGTGAGTACCCCGGACCCCCTCTCGAGACTTTCAATTTCAATTAATGTCTTTTAATCAGCATTCAGCTTCACAGTAAGCATTTGCCTTTGTCGACGCTGCCAAACCATGCTTAGTCCTCTCTCACAGGTATCTGTATTACCTCCTTGACTAACCCCCATGCCGATCTTCCGGGTGACATGAAAATGTTTGCCCAGCTCATTGTCGAGGATAATATTTTCCTGCAAGCGTTGCCGGTGGCATCGGAGGACAATCAAATGAGTTGGAAACTCGGCTTTGGGTGTAAAATGTGCGTGTGTGATATATAGAAATGGGATTCACTGCAACTCTCACTTCCTCTCGCAGCCCACCCCATGCTTCTACTTTCTCAGTGACCATCTTGCGGGAGAGTGAAACTGAAGGAACACGACTGCTGGGCTATGTTGAAATCGGGAGAGGCGAAGTTGTTGAATCTGTTGAATCGAAGAAATGTAGGTGCACCATCCGATACTCTCAGCACTGTCACTCAAAATTACAATGTAGCCTTCCAACTCAAGTGCAATAAAGTGAATCCTGATGGCCCTTCTCTGAATTTTAATGCTGGTTTCTCAGTTTCCCAGTTGCCGTACCACGAGGTATCTGGTTTAGATCTCAGTGGTATGCCAGAAGATACAAGTGAGATTCCCGATATATTGCTGGCCTATTGTCTGAATCATCTACAGTTGCCTCTACCAAGGTTCACAAGATAAGAAGTGAGCTGCAGAAGATGTATGAGGACTCGAGGAAAGCCCAATTTTCGATGGATGCTCTGCAACGTTGGGTGATGCATGAGAGGATTTTACTCTGCCTCCAAAGCAATGATGGCAGGGCTCGCTGGCTCAATATCTTCGGGGATATTCTGTTACAGTCCTATCAGGCAACTGGGCACGTGGGTGACCTGAACCAGGGAGTCTGTGCATATAGGGATGCCGTGCGGGATGACCCAGGGTCTATCAGCCATCTTACAGATCTTGGAAGGTCCTTGCAACATCACTTTAAACAGTTTGGTAGCTTGGTGGATATCAACCAATCTGTTGTGATGCTCGAAGCTGCTGTTGAGCGCACTTTGGAGGTAGATCTCCAGAAGCACTCAAGGCTGAATGACCTCGGGATGTCACTCCTCATACGGTTTCAGCGGCTTGGTGGTCTTGATGATCTCAACCAGTCTGTATTGAGATTTGAAGCAGCTGGTACTCTCACTCCAGATGGCCACCCCAACAAGCCTGCAATGTTGAACAATCTTGGCAACTCGCTTTTCCGTCGCTTTGAGCGGCTCGGTGACCTTAGCGACCTCAACAAGTCCATCATCATGTTTGAGGATGCTGTCCGGCTCACTCCAGATGGCCACCCAGACAAGCCTGGGTGGTTGAACAACCTTGGCACCTCGCTTTTGGGTCGCTTTGAGCGGCTCGGTGACCTCAGCGACCTCAACAAGTCCATCATGATGAAAGAGGATGCTGTCCGGCTCACTCCAGATGGCCACCCCGACAAGCCTGCAAGGTTGAACAACCTTGGCAGCTCGCTTTTGGGTCGCTTTGAGCGGCTCAGTGACCTCAGCGACCTCAACAAGTCCATCATGATGAAAGAGGATGCTGTCCGGCTCACTCCAGATGGCCACCCCGACAAGCCTGCAATGTTGAACAACCTTGGCAGCTCGCTTTTGGGTCACTTTGAGCGGCTCGGTGACCTCAGCGACCTCAACAAGTCCATCATGATGAAAGAGGATGCTGTCCGACTCACTCCAGATGGCCACCCCGACAAGCCTGGGTGGTTGAACAACCTTGGCACCTCGCTTTTGGGTCGCTTTGAGCGGCTCGGTGACCTCAGCAACCTCAACAAGTCCATCATGATGTTTGAGGATGCTGTCCAGCTCACTCCAGATGGCCACCCCGACAAGCCTGGGTGCTTGAACAACCTTGGCAGCTCGGTGATCTCAGTGACCTCAACAAGTCCATCATGATGTGTGAGGATGCTGTCCGACTCACTCCAGATGGCCACCCTGACAAGCCTGGGTGGTTGAACAACTTTGGCCTTTCGCTTTCCGGTCGCTTTGAGCAGCTCCATGATCCTCACTCATCTATACTCCATGCATATACTACAGCCATCAAACTTATACCTGAAATGGCATGGCTTGGGCTATCCATAACCGATCGGCATCATCTCCTCTCACAGGCAGGCCAAGTTGTGAGAGATGCTGCCTCAGCTGCAATTGCTGTGCATGACTATGAGAAGGCTGTGGAATGGCTTGACCAGGGGCGTTCAGTTATCTGGGGTCAGCTTCTCAATCTGCGCACACCAGTGGATGAACTGAGGAAGAGCCATCCTGACCTTGCTGATACACTTCTCTCTCTCTCCGCATCATTGGAAACTGCTGGCACCCGGAGCAATGCTGTTACCGATGGGATTGAACCACAATCACTTGACTCAATTGTACGGCAATATCATGATCTTGCTCTTGAAAGAAATGAAGTCCTGCAGCAGATCAGAGAGCTGCCAGGGTTTGAGAGGTTCCTGTTATCTAAGCCAATTGCTGAGCTTTCGCATGCTGCGAAAATCGGCCCTGTTGCCATGTTGAATATCAGTGCATATGGATGTGATGCACTGATTCTTATGCCGGGCCTTGGAGATGAAGTCATCCACATCTCACTGAGTGACTTCACAATTCATGAGGCACAGGCTTTCGCCAAAGTTCTGGTATCAATTGTGGGAACTCCTGGAAGAAGTGATAGGTTATTTGGATTTCAAGAGGGACATATGGCTCCAGATGATATCTTTTGCTATATTCTCTCTGTCCTCTGGCTTAAAATTCTTCACCCAATCCTCAAGGCACTCGCAATTACGGTAAGCTAATTTAATTGACACATCCAAATCACATCCAAATGATTTTTTTAGACTCCAGTGAGGCAAGATTTGGGACGTATTTGGTGGTGTCCAACAGGTCCACTAGCATTTCTTCCTATCCATGCAGCAGGAGTTTACGGTGAAAACCAAGCCTTAGGCTCGAAATTATCGGACTTTCTGATTTCCTCTTATACACCGTCATTGACTGCCTTGATCCAAGGGTTTCGCCCACAATCTTGATCCCAGGCAGAACTTCAAATCCTTGTGGTCACTCAACCATCAGCCAAGGGGCAGTCCTACCTCCCAGGAACCCAGGAAGAAATAAAATGCATCCAGCAACATGCTAGGGGAAAGGCCCATCTTCAGTGGTTGGATGAAGAAATGGCAACAATAGACAAGGTTCAGAAGGGAATGACAAATTCCAGATGGGTTCATTTTGCCTGCCATGGTGTGCAGAGTGACTCTCCAACTGAGAGTGCCCTCCTCCTTGCTGGAAGCTCACAGTTGACACTCTCAAACATTATCCAGCTATCTCTCCCAAATGCTGACCTGGCATTCCTCTCTGCATGTCAAACTGCCACTGGTTCCCAAGAACTCCAGGATGAGTCGGTTCATCTCACCGCTGGGATGTTACTAGCGGGATACCGAGGTGTCATTGGGACAATGTGGTCTATCATGGACAGTGATGCACCACAAGTTGCCAGTGATGTCTATGCCCATCTATTGGCGGCATCACCTGCAGATCCAACGAGGGCAGCTCAGGCACTGCATCTCGCTGTTCAAAGGCTTCGAGAACAGCCCGGAGCAGAGAAGGAATTTTTACGCTGGGTGCCCTTCATACATTTTGGACTTTAACTTGGGGGATATAGCACTTGTAGGATATAAGTGGATATAGAGGTAGTTTGATAGCAGTATGTGTTACAGTCTTTTCTTTTCTCTTCACAACCTCTAAGAGCATCTCAATATGGATTGGTGAGTAATGAAATTTGAACAGAAATTTAGGTAGACTCAGTATCAGCACTGGCAGTGAGAATCAACTTGCATCAAGTCCCAAGCACAATAGCGTCAATAGTTTGGAACCAGAGTTCACCCAAAGCCCTGACTTACTGTAAGTAAGCAATTTCTTTCTGGTCATACTTAGCAATGACTCGGCACTTGCATAACCCCTATCTTTCTGTCCCTTGGTTTGAATAAGATGTGAACACTGTAAAAAGTCTATAATTCCCGGTACTTGTATGCGATCGCCGATTGGCACTGGTGCTGGGAATGGATACCAGCAAGTATTACATTCCTCACCTAGTTATGTGAGTGCGCAGTTGACAGGAAAAAATTACCCTTAAATACATTGAAATCCCCTAACATCTCTGCATCGCCTGAAAATAGAACTGTCGCAAACTCACAGACTGATTCCGGTGGCAGCAAATAATATTGATAGATCTGAATTCTACAAAAGCAAAAATAAGGTATTACTAGACCCTTCGCCCCCGGTAATCGACGAATCCACTGCAATTCATTCTCCAAGCTGATGGACCACGCCATCTTCTTGTTCCCACGTTGAGGGACATTCCACTGGATCCCCTAGTCTGGACTTCTGCCCAATTTTTTTTAACAACTCTCTCGAATCCGGCGGATTGGCTGAATGTAGTAGATAAGGATCGAGTATAAAGTACAGCATTAAATATGTGTATCGTCCGACACCATTCCGCACACATTTTATTTGAAATACATGCCCAGGTCCAGATTCTTGTTACTGGCTTCCTGATTTTCTTTTGTGAAGGGAGCTCAGAGTGCATGATCCCATATTTTTGGCTTCCATTTATTTCAAAGGCTCAACTAAAACTGAAGTTACTTGAGTTGAACTTGGAGGTGAATGGAGCTTCAACCTACGGAGACCATGATAGACACACAAACGCAGCTTTTTCGGGTTACAACTTATTTTAAGAGCTCCTCAGGCTATATACTGTTAACCCTTGTCTCACACCAGGGGCAAGCACCAAGGCATTTGAAAGTCAAGTGCCTTACATGCATGTGGTTCGCATGTGGTGAAATGGATGACAATGAGCAGACAAAGTGTCTTTTGTAGACAAAGAAGGGACAAAGGGTAGACAAAGGGCAAGTGGAAATCCCCAGGCACCCCAGGATTTCCACCTGCCCTTTGTCTACCCTTTGTCCCTTCTTTGTCTACAAAAGACACTTTGTCTGCTCATTGTCATCCATTTCACCACATGCGAACCTCATGCATGTAAGGCATTTGACTTTCAACTGCCTTGGTGCTTGCCCCTGGTCTCATATGAAGACTTTTGCTGCCTCAGGGGGGGGGGGGGGGGGGATATATTATACTCGCGCGGTCCAACAAGTGAACAACAAGTTTACGGAAGACTAACAAGCAGTATTGTAAGGGTGGTTATCCATCCAAGAAACTACGAGAAGCCAACACAACATCATTCCAGGGGGTAGAAATGTTAATTTCTTACCTATGGACTTGGCAAGATGGACACGGTCTTGAATTGGAGTCTGGACTTGTCCGTCCTGCAGCCTCAAGCACAAGTATCCTTGTGGTGTGAGCTTCACGCTATATGTTGAGCAGCAAGAAGGGAGGAAAGCATCGGTGCAATCCGTCGAACTATATCAGGAATACGCGGTCATTATTATAAGACGGGGCTCGCCGATGCGTTAATCACTCTCCTCGTCGCAATCTTTTTTGTGTCCTAGGTGCGCGTTTTCTTTTTTCTTGGGGAATTTACTATATTCTCTAGACTTCAGACTGGACGGTGCTGAATCAGTGACACGATGCATATATACCAACCTCCAGCAAAAGATGTTTGACGGGGAACTTCTTGAAGGCGGTCCTATGTAGATTCCGAATTGTTTTTTCCTCTTTTTTTTCCATTTCCGGAAAAATCCAGGAGAGTATACATTCATTCCACGGTCCTTGCATGTTATTTTTTTTCTGAGCGTGGAGTCCATATTTTGAGCTGTTTTCTTCGCCTATATCCCTTCATATGATGTGAATGCACCTCCCACATTTTTCTCAGGACTTGAGCTTATATCAGAATTGGGGAATGTGCAATTGTCGACAACCGGGGCTGGGAAACTGGGCTAATTTTAACTGGAAAAAGTGCCTAGGATGTGCTTTCGAGTCGTCTGCGTTGATTACAAAATACTTGAGGTGAGTGGCTGATCAGGTGGTGTGGAATGAGACGAGGAAAGGGGCCATGTTCATGTGATGTCATTATTTGGACAAACAACACAGTCTAGTCACTCTACCATGGCCCTGAGTGGCACAGCGGAGTATGTAGAGGCCAGGGAGCATAAGTAGGACGAAATGAAGGAAGAAAACTTTTTCATTCATGCTTCACCAGTCGGATTTGGAAACCTGCCAATTCAGCAATACAAGACAATATTGGAACATGGCTGGGAGGTCTATAAGCATCTATCTGTGTAAAATGGTCCGGAGAGACATTAAAGGTCATAATGTATGGAAGTTTTTGTTAGGTTCTTGGTTCCGGTTTTAGGTACCAGGTCTCACATGTCCAAATGTCTGTCCGTACGAGATACACTGCAAATACCCCCTCCGGATGTGGCGTGCTCCCCTTGGATTGTTCTCGACGATGCCTGGGACCCGGACCGCTCGCATTTCAGGATGCTCACTTATTTCAGAGCAATGCCTTGGACCGGGATGGACACTGGCCGTGACGAAGACCACGACGGAGGGCGCGACTGGATTGACAGCGGTTTGCTGGCAGCTTACGTGGACGGAAACGTGGTGCCTTGGACCGGGATGGACACTGGCCGTGACGAAGACCGCGGGATGGACACTGGCCGTGACGAAGACCGCGGGATGGACGCTGGCCGTGACGAAGACCACGACGGAGGGCGCGACTGGATTGACAGCGGTTTGCTGGCAGCTTACGTGGACGGAAACGTGGTATACCACCGGCCCAACTCGTACCCAGGATGCGTGGCTGAAAATACCCCGCCTCGCGCTGCAGGCTCCCCCGCGACGACCGATTTCTTTTCTGCGCACGGACCATCGACAGAACTCGGGAATCTCGGAACTGTCCCCGTTTTCTCCCGGCCAATTGTCCCACGCGGTCTTTTCGTGACGGGTCTGATTTACGTGCTTCTCGCGGCGCTCGCGGTATTTTTGGCCCGCGCTTACCTCCGGTTTTTGGCTCGCGCTTACCTCCGGACCATGGCCGTTTTCTTGGACGTAGCCGCGACGTGCAGGTTTATGCTCTTGCGCGCTGACGCTGCATCTTGCCGGCCGCTGCGGGTGGCTGCTCACACCCACCATCCTCTGGCGGGTCCTGTATACATAAATGTACAGGATCACGGTGCGCAAATGGCGAGACAGAATGCCTCCATGGGGACTGGCAATGCCACGCCACAAAAATCCGACCACGGTGTATCAGGAGGGACAAATGGAGGCCACGACGTAGGACGCGGATGCGATGGCAACGATGGCAACCCTTCCCGGCGTACAGGCGGCGCAGATAGTCCCGGCATCTCAGGTATATTACAGCAGCGCGTCGACGGTTCACATATCCCGGACGTAACTGTCATGTATTGGAATGTACACCACGATTTGACGTTAAAACTGATCAGCGCGGAATTTCGTGACCTCCTCAAAGGGAACGACATCATTTTCTTGGCTGAGACCGACATGCTCCCAGGCGAAGAGGATGCAGTGGAAGTTCCCCCTGGCTACTCCCTAGTTTCCTTACCCCGGAAACCCCTTATGGATGGAACCAGGCGCGGTGGAGGGATCGCCCTATTGACCCGGGATAATATAATTTTTGTTAAATCACATCTCAGCTCTCCCGACATTCTGGTATTAGATATGGGAACAATGTGGCTGATTGGGGCGTATATTCCACCACAGAGTTCTCGATGGCAGGGCTGGACCGATGTTGACCCTCACGATCAACTCTGGGAGACAGTTGCGCTGTGTACTCAGAGCGAAGATAAACCTGTGGTGAAATTGGGCGACTTAAATGCTAGAACTGGCTCATCGCAAGCACCAGGTGTAGCTAGTTCCTGGCCCAGACTATCCGCAGACCCTGATAAGAATACAAACTCACGTGGACGTTCGGTCGTAGCTAACTGTGATTTGCACAACCTGTGTATTCTGAACGGCACCTCACTAGAAACGGCATCGCCGGGGCGCTTAACATCTTGGCAACCGGGTGGACAGTCGGTCATAGATTATGGGATCGTCTCTCGGGGTCTCCTACCCTTGGTGAAGAATTTTCATGTTGCAACCCCCACCCCAAGGCCAGAGGACGATTGGGCTGACCATATGCGTATTTCCATCACTTTTCACGCGGCGGCTTTTACTCGGGCACTGGCTGAACAACGGCCACGGCAAGAGGCATCAACCTTCAGGGGATTTTCAGCAATTGATGATCTCTACCAGGCAACAATGGACTCGAAAGAGACGAAAGATCAAGCGCTCGACTCTTTCTGGGGACCAGTATTAGCCGAAACGATTCCTACCCATATTTATATTGAAGGTACCTATTTTAAAAACAAATCTGCGGGCGGTGGAATATACTTCGGTCCCGGGTCTCCAATGAACACGAAGTTGCTCCTTTCAATGTTAGAGCGCCCAACCGCAGACCTTGCGCGCCTAGTGGCTATCCAAGAGGCAGTAACGATGGTACCACCCGATAGAAGCTTGTTAATTTTCTGCACGTCGAAATACGTGATCAGACAGCTGTGCTACTCGACGGCAAAGAACAACTCGCTCGGATGGCCGGGAAAAAATGGCGAGGCCTTCAAGTCCGTTGCAAAACTACTAGCTTCACGACATGGAACTACCTGCTTCGTATACATTGAGAGCACAGCCCACAACGCCTCAAAAACAGCTGCCTACCTACTCGCAAAGTCAGCTCTGACAAACC
Organism: Mycena rebaudengoi; assembly: GCA_029282285.1. NCBI lineage: Eukaryota > Fungi > Basidiomycota > Agaricomycetes > Agaricales > Mycenaceae > Mycena > Mycena rebaudengoi. The sequence continues at coordinate 189,023 of JARJCX010000160.1, read as the reverse complement.
CACCCCATCAGCCGGAGAACGCTCAACAAATAATCACCTGCAACAGCGACCACAGTGCTTCCGAATCTCGCGCGGGACGAAAGGTCTTCACGGCCCTGGAGGAGATATCACCTCCCAAACCAAAGCCATGGAAGTTGGGTGAAGATTGTGATGAGGAGGAACCAAACCTCGCCCATCGCGGTCGCGCCAAGGTGCATGCGCTGCAGTACGCCCTCAGGATCAGCCTACTGGGATGCAAGACTATAAAAGAGTTTTGGGACTTCGTACGGAAGCTCACCGATCCCCGGCCCAAAAAGGCAAAAGTTTCCGTAGAGGCCCTATCGACGGATTTTGAGGCGCGGCTGAACTACCCAGAAATAACACCCGCATCTTTTAATTCGGACCAGCTGGCGTTCAACGCCAACATGGCTCAGCAGCTGAAACCTGAGCCAAAAGATACATCGCCCCGCCAGTCGTATAACCGCGAGATCTGCCTCGAGGAAGTCGAATGGATGAAGCGCCACATAAAAGACCACGGACTGGATACTGCCGTTGGAGTGGATGCATTTTCGAACGCGGACTGTCTTGCAATACCCAACGAGAAACTTCTTGCCTTCTTCTTATTTTGTCTTCACAATCGAGACATCCCCAAGCTGTGGTTAATATCACTCCTCATTGGTATCCTCAAAAAGATAAAGATGCTGCGGAACCTTCCAGCTATCGGCTTATCGCATTGGAGTGCTGCATGTTGAAAATGCTCACACTTATTATCGATCGCAGGCTCAGGGAGGGTGCAGAAGACATTGGTGCTGTACCAGTTACCCAAAACGGATTTCAAGAAAAGCTCCGTACCAACGACAACCCATTTGTGCTCACCTGCCTAATTGACAAAGCGGCATATCTCAACAAGCCCTTGTACGTGGCCTACTTGGACCTCAAGAACGCCTTCCCAGGAACGGATCGGCCCACGTTATGGGTGAAACTCGCGTCTTTGGGTATTTCAGGCCCCATGATTGACTGGCTTAAATTGTTTATATGATCGCATTCGTTACATTGTGCGCCTTGACGGACGCTTCGGACACGAGTTCAGATCGTTACTGGGCATTTTAACAGGCGATCCCGGCTCTCCCCAACTCTGGAATCTCTTCATGTCTGACTTCATACTGCCGTGGCATCCTGACGATCTTGAACTCAATGGTGTTCCTATCTCGAATGTGGAACATGCCGACGATGTTATGACACCGTCCTCTTCACCATCAGGCTTCCAAACGCACCTCAATGGAGCACAGACATGGTCCGACAATAATGGTTGCGAAACCTCGGTGCCGAAGTGCTTGTACCAAATATTTGGGCGAAGACAAAAAAAGGTACCCGTCATTCCACATGAGGGGGAAGCATATCTTGCAAGTGCAAAAAGCCTCATATCTGGGAATATGGTTCCAAACTGGTACGAAATATATGTGGAGGGAGCAGTACCAAGTCAAGTCAAAGAAAGCTTCCAAAGTTGCCAATGTTATACTGGGGCTCGGACGGTTCTTAGGAACACTACCGGCATGGGATGCCAGAACACTGTACATGGCGCGAGTGGACCCATACCTCACGGCGGGTTGTGATATATGCCTCGATGTCGATGTCAAAGGCCTAGAAATGCTTGAAAAGGTCCAATGTAAATTCCTGCGTCGGATGCTCGGTGTTGGATCACGGTGCATCAAAGTGGTGTTATTCTCGGAGACCGGGATATGGCCCATTAAATACCGTCGAATATACCTGGCTCTGAAGTACCTCGCCTATGTGCTAAAGCTCGACACACGACGGCCCGCGTGGAACGCTCTGCAGGACTCCCTGACTCTTGCTCGGGATCAAAAAATGTCGTGGATCAATGACCTCCGGATTGTTCTCTCTCGTCTCCATGTACCTGTGAATCTGGATATATACGAGGATCTTACGACCGATGCCATCGAGTCAGCTATGCAGGAGGTTAAACGGTCAATGGAGACTTGGGTGGATGATACAATAAACGCATCCTCCCGGCTGAAGGATCTGCTTGTGGGTCGCTTGGAGATGGACAGTGACACAGGAAAGCTGGTCAAAAAGCCCCTGGACTTTAGGCACTACCTCAGGGTCAATGTTCCAGACCATCGCGTGGCGCTGACACGGATGGTCTTGTCAAGCCACAGTCTCGCAATTGAACGGCGCCGTTGGAAGGAACGTGGAAAGAAACCGGTCCCAAAGGAATGGCGCCTGTGTCGTTTTTGTCAAGTGCACATCGAGGATCCAGCACACGCTATGTTTGTTTGTGACCACCGGGCGCTCATGGAGATCCGCGAAATCTTCCTCGTCAAACTATATTCGCAACTCCCAGATATTCGGGGGAAATTCTCCAGCGCACTGGATTTCTTCCGTGGGATCTTACCTCGGAGAGAGATAACACCACTTCTGGCAAAGCTGGCATTTGACACACTGAAAATCTACGATGCGGTGGAAATATTGCGCGTGGAGCCGCCTGATTCTTGAGCGCTCCCAGCACCATCTCTCCCGAGGGATAATTCTTGATACAGAACTCTCTTCGAGTTTTTTGCCCTATCACTGCTTCGGCAGTTGCATGCACCTGCAAAGGGACAGACATACGACAGCTGCTGTAAACTGGTGGATAGCGGGGATTTATACCTGGGAGGAGAGTCAAGCTCCTCCCGTACACTTGCGTACTCCGCTCGTGGTCAGGTCCTACGGGTTTTAACCGCATATCCTGCCATACAAGCGGCCAGCCAGTCACAGTAAGCCAGCGTCTTGTGTGATCGACCCCCTGGAATGGTGTTGTGCTCGGTTTACATCTTGTAGATTTTCTTGACGGATAACCACCCTGATAGTACTACATGTTTGTATCCCGTAAACTCGTTGTTCAGGCTTTTGGACCACGCGAGTATAATAAATCCCCCCCCCCCCCCCCCCCCCACTGCTTATTAATGATGCCATCACTCTTTTCATTGCATCAGGCGGAGTTTGAAATAACACATGACTTGCCAAACATGACCACTTTTTAAGAACACGTCCTCCTATTCACCGTCGACGTGCCATGACTCGTCAGAGCCTGCTTATACCACTCTGGCTGGGCACATTCTACAACCCCCACTATTCCGCCAAATCCTCCGCACGCTCCAAGCACGCTCCCCAATTTTGACCCGCATCACCAACAACTCGAGGGAATCTGTAAAGTTCTGGATGGAGTAGACCTCTAACATGCATACCCACTGGTAAGAGGCAGAAACCTCTCTCTATAATATATTTCATAAGAGCACACCGGATTTTTTCCGGGGCCCCGAGCCCGACTTACCACAAGATTATGGCTTGTCCACGATTACAGTACAATTCTGAAAAGAAAAAACTGTGGAACACATTGCTGGATTGCCAGAACCAGTAACCAAAGGCATTAGCCAGTGGAGGAACCAAGGCTGCCCGGAGGGCTTCTGTATGATAATTTCTTCCCCATTTTTACACAGAAATGCAAAGACCGATGATAGCCAAAAAATTGGCCAGTACCAATTTGGCCCAAAAAAACAAAAAAAAACATTAGGGACAGTCAGAGTAGACGTTTCAGATGTGTTTCACGCAAGGGTTTCGAAAGCGCTTCATCATTTATTAAAGCGTGGGAGAAACCCTTTTAAATCGAAACCCTTTTGAAACGCCGAAGCGCCTCTGGAGGCGCTTCACGGCGCTTCAGAAATGTGCTTCAGAGATTTTATTCTGTTCTTTAAGGCACTCATCCCGTGTTGCTTCCCAAGTATTAGCAAGTAAATAAAAATAATTGTTCTTGACTCTCCTCCTTTACTCCTCCTCCTCCTCCATTCGTCCTCCATGATATTTATTTATTTGTCAAAGTCCCATTCTTGCTGCCACCCCAATACAACCTCGTTGCGTAACTGGAACTGGGCAGCCGCACATCGATGTAGAACGGTGTGTTGTCGGCGACTAGCACAGTATCGAGCACGCCCTCAATTTACCTTGCAAGTATTTCGGCACGTCATCTTGTCAATACTTATTTATAAGCCAGAAACACATCTGGAGCGCAATTTGGAAAGGGACGGTCAGGCTTCATAAGCGTTTCTCGCACGCTTCTGATGCTAAATTAATTCCAGAAAACACATCTGAAGCACCTATTTAAAAATGCCTGAAGCACATCTGAAACGTCTACTCTGACTGTCCCTATTGAATTCTTCCAAAATACTTTGTAGGTCCGTGGTCTACACGTTTATACACATTCCGAAGGTACTTGACCTCAGCTCAGAACCTTCATTTTGTGCGAAAAAACCAGATTTCTAAAAGTTCATGCAAGGACCATGGAATGACTGTATGTGAACTCCCTGTCAGCGTTTCATTCCGCTAAAACTTTCTGCTGTTTGTGTCTTGCCGCTGTGACGTGACAGGACGTCACCCATCCGTTTTCTTTTCGACGCCCATCCTCGTCCTCTTCCTCTCCCTTTCTCCACCTCTTCCTTTCCTTTCCTCCTCGCGCCATCCTCCCCGTTCCCGCCCACTCGCTGATCGAGGACTCACACATGCATTAGCCTTCGATATCCGACCATCGACAATGCCACAAGCAAAAGCCTGCGGGCGCCACGGAGCCGATCCATGCTTGAGGTGCGTTCTCCTCCCCTCCTTCTTTACATTTCCATCATACGGATTTAGGGTCTGAGCTACGTCGCCGCGCCCCAGTGCCTTTCTTCACGCGACGCCGCACCTTCGATCTCGCCATCTGTGTCGTGCTGCGGGAGCGCGTGGACCACGCCTCCCCGCGCCATCTCGTTTCGTATCCCCGTTTTCGCCGGCTGCTCCCGTTTGCGCGGACGCATGCATTTACGCCTGCGTACGCTCCCGCTCGCCGGCTGCGTGCCACGCAGGCCTGATACGGACGCAGTGCCACATTTATACTTGTGCGGCGTTACGGTGCTCGAGGAGAGGTGCGTGCCGCATGCCCGCTTTGCAGCCATCCTCGTCCTTCCTGCTCCCAAGCCCGTCGATTTTCCCGCCGCGCATGGCCACGGGGATGCCGCAGCTGCCTTCAGCTCACGTCCCACAGCTCTTCCCTACCCCCTTTTCTCTTTGATTTTGTCATTTCGGGCGCGAATGTTCTCTGTGTTGCGCACGGGGCTTCACATTCGAAGTTTTCGCTTCAGTTCCTCCTAGAAGTTCGTCTCCCGGATTCTGCGGCCACCTAATCGTCGAGGGGGACGTAGCATGCTCCTCCGCCTTGTCCTTGTGTATGGGTCGCTCGCCCGCGTACGCGCACCACCACGCGGCCGGTTCGCTGTCGCAGACTGGGCTGGCGCGGTGTACCATGGTGCTCTCCCCCATCTTGTCCTCCACGCGCTATGTAGTCCCGAGGACGTACGGAGGGCGCGCGCCACGGTCCAGACCCGGCTCGCTGCCTGACGATGCGGCACGGGGTTCTGCGAGCGGAATGGCGGGGCACGCCGTACCCGCGACGTTGCGAAATCCACACTGCGTCTCCGCTTCATACCCTTGAGTAGTCCTTCCAGGCTTCGTTCGCAGCGACGCGCACCCCGGATGTGCGTGAGCTGTGTGGCTGCGCTATGTAGTGGTGGGGACATTCGGATCGATCGCCGAGGGCCACGCCCGGCTCATATGCAGCGCAGGGGCCTCTGCGAGTGGAAGGCGCGACCATCTCATACCAGCTGACGGCCCACGCTCCCCGCGCACCCTGCCTCGCTGTGGATTTTCCGCGGGCTCGGATTGTTTGTGACGATAGCGCGGTTGCGCCGGCTAGTCGCGCGCTGCGTACGGGGCATAGGGTTCGCAATTCCTCCCTGCCGATTGTTTCTTCCCGCGAGCTTAGTTATATGTAAGTAGGGCTGCGGCCGAGGGCGCTCCCCCGGATTGTCGCGATAGCCCATGTTCGGGTAGCGCGTGTGGAGTACATAGTCGAACGGCGCGTGGGGTGTAGGGGGCGGCTGGCGGAGACATCGGCGGGGTTTTACGAGGGGGCGTGCTCGCGGTGTCATGGTGCGCGCGCGAAAATCACTACAACGCTACACGACGCGGGCGCGTGTGGGTTTTTGCTGGAATGTGGGCGGGCGAGCGGTGTACTGCGGGGTGAGATAACCACTCGCAGGTGCGCGTCGTGGAAACTCCGTTGTAATGGGCCGTCGAGACGAGACGAGTTGTGGGCACTGCGGGAGTCGCGCTGTCACTGGTGTGCGCGCTGCAGCTGGTGTCTGCGCGGGGCGATCCGGTTCTTTCTGCTAGCCCGGTGGATATCATTCTGTGTTGTAGAGCATCCGAATATGAATACCGATTTCTTCCGGGAGCACGAGACGATGAGCCGGGTCTGCAAGCGAGAGATGAACTTGGCTCGGACCAATGCGAGAGATGCTGCGGCTTTTATCTTGCTTTCATCTCTCTTGCTCTCCCGTCTACCGGCCGTTTTCCAGCGGCCTGTGTTGCGCAGTCGAAGCATTTGTGGTTTCGATGGACTTCAATATGCACGACATGAATTTTGTAGACGGCATTCACAGTAAATTTATATGTGCGATTCTGCGGCACTGATGATATCGCATGCAGATCGTACGAACCCATCCAATGCTCCAGCTCCCGCCTCGAGATCTTCCCACCGCCAGTATAGAACACGAACGAACTCCCAGCATCATAACCGTGTCATCACAATCCACCAATCCACGGTAAGTAAAACTCATTCGACCCGGTCCGTCGGGCGTAGGCTCAAAGACCACCGCCACGATTGCCCACCTGCAACTTGGGTACGCGACAAGAATACTTTAACGACCGTTCACAATGCGGGGCTGTGCGGGTTGGCGTTGCCAAGGCTATCACCCTTAGGATAAGAAGCATGGACTCCGACAAGTCGTAGGGACAGGTAGACTGGTTTTATGCATATGGAGCCATTCAAACAGTAAATTATGGGGTAATGTTCCCAACTAACGCCGGGCACCTGGCCCTGTAGGCTCAGCGATCTGGGTGGAGGGGCTGGGACTATCTCTTTGCGTCAGCCTTACATTTCAGCATGGCCAGCAGTAACTCACGTAAAAGTGATCGTGGTGGTACGGTCGACTATGAACGGCGCAATATCTGTGATGAATTTCTCGACCCGAATTGCTGTGAAGACCGGAGGGGCCTCCTGGGGCTTTTTGGCACAAGTGAGTCCAATATCCTAAACGCCGATGGTGGTGCTCACCACAGCTACGGCAAGAACGATGGCAGAAAGGCAAATGAGCGCTTTGAAGAACATGGGTAAGCAAATGTTGCAAGTGTGATTGTCCTCTTTACCCCCGTCGCTTCTTATATCTTCTTCAGGCTTCTCAGTGACGATCATAATATGGACTGCGGAATTCCCTAGCGTCTAAATTTAAAATGATGAGATGCAGTGCCTGCCTTCGCTGATCCTAATACAGTTTCAATATGTGCACAAACGAGGTCAAGGCAGCTACCGAACTTTGGGCCCAGACCTAAAATCTTCGAAGGCAAGCATCCCAGAGCTCGGTCCGTCGAGAATGAACAACAACAAGTCCAACCATCCTGCAGCAGGAACATTTGGGTGAACTGTAGAGTCCGATTGTCCGCCTCCGCAGTCTCAATTGTTGATCTCCGAGAGAGCGTGGGTGACACTGTACAGTCCGATTGTCGGCCTCCGCAGTCTCAAGTGTCGATCTCCGAGAGAGCGTGGGGAATATCCTCCTGGAAACGTGTTGCTTTATTTGGAACCAAGACTGCGGGTGATCTCCACCAGCATATAAACGGCTCAGCCCATTCAACCTTCTTCAGATTTACTTCCTTTCTTTTGAAACATGACTTTCACTTCCCTGAAAATCACCTTATTTTTCGCTTCCGCTGTCTTCGCTTCAATTGGCCCTACAGCTGATCTGACCCTCACAAACGGCGAAGTGTCCCCCGATGGTTTTGCTAGACAGTACGCGTACCTTTCTTCGTTTATTCTGGAAAGTATGGAATAATTGGGTTTCAGGGCAGTGCTTGTGAATGGGCAGGTCCCTGGTCCTCTGATTGTCGCCAACAAGGTAAGTCATATACATAATAATTTCGAGGAAGCTGAACTGACCCTCTTCGACAGGGAGACGAATTCAATTTGAATGTGGTCGATTCCTTGACCGACACGACGATGCTGACAAGCACAAGCATTCATTGGCACGGGTTCTTCCAGAAGAACAGCAGCTGGGCCGACGGGTATGGGAACCACTTTCTTATACTTCAATCTTCTGAATTCGCGCAGCCCCGCATTCGTCACTCAGTGTCCTATTGCTCCCGACAACTCATTCCTTTACACTTTCGCGACCGCTGGCCAAGGTATTTCTAACCCCACTTGCCTCACATACCTACCTAACCACCCGAATCATGATAGCGGGCACTTTTTGGTACCATAGCCATCTCTGTACGTGTCCCTCGCACCGGTGGTGGAACATGGCTTATAAGAAAACTTAGCAACGCAATACTGCGATGGGCTTCGTGGCGTAAGTCTTTCTTTTACCTTGCTTGTCGGACACATCGCTTATCTGATGAATAGCCCATAGTTGGCGCGTATTAATCAATCTGTCCCCTTATTTTTGCTTATTTCCTTCTAGTTTACGACGAGAATGACCCGCACCTTTCTCTATATGGTGTGTATTATTATTCTTTTGGTGCAGCATAAACTGATCTTTGTGTAGATGTTGACGATGGTGTGTAGCAATCCCGGCCTGTATTATTGGACGCTAATTATCCGAACAGAGACTACGGTGCTTACGATTGCTGATTGGTACTTCGGTTTTATTTCTCCATTGAATCAGTTTATCACATAAATCCACAGGTGTAAGTTGAATAAGGCCTCAACTCGGCTCTGATAATTCACACTTACCTTATGTAGACCACGGCGCCGCTAGCACGTTAGGAGCCATTCCAACTCTGATCTCCACTCTATTCAATGGACTGGGTGAGCTTTTAAGACATAAATCATCGCAATTCTCACCGAGCGACAATAGGACGCTTTGCTGATGGAGTATGTCATATGGCTGCGTTTTAGGACCCCATCTAATGTTTATGTTTAGCCAACCTCACAGCTAGCTGTCATCAGTGTGGAGTTAGGGAAACGTTACAGGTGTGTACTCAGATTCTAGCTTTCAACATTCAAAAGCCGACTCCCCTTCTTGTGCTCAGAATCAGACTTGTGTCGATTTCGTGTGGTTGGTCGAATATTTCAACCTTTCGGTCGACCTAACGTGTCCACAGATCCCAACTTCACAGTTACCATCGATGGCCACAACATGACTATAATCGAAGTCGACAGTGAGAATGTTCAGCCGCTTACTGTGGACTCAATTCAGATCTGTGAGACCTCTTATTCTCGTCGGTTTTCATCCTGGACTCATTTCAATAGTCGCGGGCATGCGCTATTCATTTGTGCTCAACGCCGACCAAGCTGTAGACAACTACTGGATTCGCTCCGTCGCCAATGGTGGAACCCAGGGCTTTGCCAACGGCATCAACTCCGCGATCCTCCGTTACGTTGGCGCCGCCGAGGTTGACCCAGGTATTTCTAGCTCTCAGTTTGCATAACCACTCTAACCGTTATGGTTACCGAGATCACCACCTCGACCACGCCCTTGGTCGAGACTGACCTTCACCCGCTCAATCCACCCGGAGTCCCTGGCCTTCCCGTTTCAGGGGGGGCAGACGTGAACCTCAATCTGGTTATTTCTCTCGACTTTACCTCTTTTACTTTCCAAGTCAACGGTGCCGTGAGCAATATATTTTCATTCATTATTTTTCATTATTAACAAGTTGCATTGCAGTCGTATACACCCCCCACTGCGCCTGTGCTTTTACAGATATTGAGTGGCGCCCAGACTGCGACTGACTTGCTCCCCACCGGCAGTGTCTTCGTGCTTCCTCCGAACAAAGTCGTCGAGGTAAGCCTAAGCCTTTATCGCTGGCATTCCTAACTCATCCCATTATTATGCAGATTTCCATACCTGGCGGTAGCCCAGGTACAGTACCTGCTTGCTCCTTTTAGAGACCACCGCTAACCCTCCTCTAGGCGCCCCGCATCCTTTCCACTTGCACGGGGTATGCCCCCGCGTTGACAGACCAGCCAATTCTCACCTCATTCCTTTAGCATAACTTCCATGTAGTAAAAAGTGCCGGAAATTCAACCTTCAACTTTGTAGACCCGGTACGGTCTGCTGATCTTTCTGGGTGCACCGTGCTCAAGTAATGTTAGGTTATTCGGGATGTCGTCAGCACCGGCGCAGCTACCACGTACGCATTTCCTCTGCACATCGTTCTGCTTCCATCTGACCCGGTTTCAGTGATAACACCACCATTCGGTTTGTCCCGTCTCAACATCTAGCTCTTTGGAGCGCTGAACTTCTCTCGCCATAGTTTCGTCACAGATAATGCTGGCCCGTGAGTGTCTTTGACATTCCTAATTTTGGTGCTAATGACACACTCCCAGCTGGTTTCTTCACTGGTACATTGTCTGTTTTTTCCTTTGGCATCTATTCTGACAGCGTTGTGATCCAGCCACATCGACTTCCATTTAGAAATGTATGTTCCGTTCCTTCAATGCACTCTTCAATAAATATGACTCATCTTCCATCAGTGGTCTTGCAGTCGTCTTCGCGGAGGACACTGCCACCGTAGCGCAATCCACTCAAACCCGTGAGTAATGTTCAGCTATCTGTATATTGTCGCTCCAAATGCGCCTCCAGCTGCCTGGGACGAGCTGTGCCCCACATTCAACGCTCTCCGGTAGATGCCGGCACCACCGTACGACTACTTTCGAGTCCCTCGGGCTGCCTCTTCCGGGGACGGGGCCCTTCCGTTATCTTCAGTTCACTCCACGCGCACACTTAATATCGCAAATGTTTTTTTCTTCTTCTCGGACCTTCGAATTGTAATTGGGAGGTTCGCTTGCTTCGAACCAATGAAACCCGTCCCTTCTAAGTTTCTGTGTGTGGACCACGTTGGAGCACGGAGGTTATCTAGATGGGCACTAAGCATGTATCCACATAGGTCCCGAAACTCCAGGATTCCAACGCGTCCTGTCGGAGAGGTAGCTGCGTCGGAAGCACCCGAGCAGGCATCCTGACAAATTCGATGATTTTCACAGGCGCTTTTGATGCATCCGCCCGCTCCGTGACGTAAACCCCCTTGACTTTCAGTTTGCCCCCAGATTTCACCAAATTTGACCCACCATTATAGAGGCAATTTACTATTGTTTTGTAGAGCAATAGTTCAATGATCATCCCTCCCTCACATTCTACGTTCGGATCCAGGACAGAATTGAGCCTGGGAAAATCGAAGTGTTGAACTAAATGCGCAGATAAAAAGAACCCCCCCCCCAAGTTCCTGTGCTCCAATGGTAAAAACAATCAAATATGTCGAGCGACATGTTCGGAGTCACCAGGCTGAGTTTATTCGTTTCGGTGGCTGCCTTTATATTTATTCAACCGGCCTGGCAGGTGTTTCACAGGAGCAAACCGCAGAAAGCGGTGAAGGGTAACGCATCGTCACCTGGCCTTGTAGTGCGAAACTGAAAAGATGATTGGATAACGGACACCCAAAGGGATACAAAAGTACCCAGTGTACCTATTCTATTTGCTATTTTATTATATAGCTACGTAGCGCCGCCAAAGCGGTCGGGTGACACCGGCCCCAACAACGTCATGCCGATTGAAATCCATTCCCGCCTGTTGAAAAGTCGGGAGGAACCGTAGATGAGAATCAAAGGTAAGTGTATAAATAGTGGTGTGGCGTGACAGAATGTGCGAGCGACCTACAGACCCATGTCCCAGTATTCTCACCTCTCGCAGCCCGATCCCGGGTTCCAAGATCTCATGACGAAGTTGCCGTGGCTGCAGGCGGACCCGGGGCCCTTCACGCCTGAGGGTCTGCGCGGCGGGATGAAGAACTTTTTCATCCCGCAAATAATGGAATATCAGCGCCCCCTGCTTCCGGCTGGTGAGTGAAAATAACAGTGAAATTGTGTTGGTTCGTTCATCAAGTCCGGTCAGCCGCCGCATATTCTGTGGCGAATCACACTGTCGGCGTTGACGGTGGTGAAATCACTGTGCGTTGCATTAAGCCGACCCCGCTGAGCGGTGAACTGGACGAATTCCCCCTGCTTTATTGGATGCACGGCGGTGGCATGTCGTTTCTCCTTCTCCCTCTCTTTCCCGGTGACCAAGTGCCTCTCAGGCTGGATCGGCGGCGATCTGGACATGGACGACTTCCACCTCCGAATCCTCTCCGTTGAGCTGAGAATTTCCATTGTCAATGTCGACTACCGGTACGCTTGCATTTTAAGTTGTCGTATATTATCCTCATTTCGTCTTCTGTGCATGCAGGCTCGCCCCCGAGTTCAAGTTCCCCACAAGCGTAAACGACTCGTACACCGCTCTCAAATGGGTGCGTGCTCCACATACACACACACACACATATATGTATATATATCATGCCTCAGACCGTCGAGAACGCTCACAAATTCGGCGGCGCCACGTCCAAAGGCCTCATCGTCGCTGGGGCGTCCGCGGGCGCGAATCTGGCGGCGGTGTTGGTACATCGCGCGCGGGATGATCCGTTCTTTGCCGAGCACAGTATTACAGGCCAGCTTCTGCACGTCCCCGCTGTCGTGCATTTTGAGGATTACCCTGAGGAGTGCGTGCATTCTCCCTCATACCACAAACCCAGACGTGGACTCACCACTCTGAGGACAGATTCAAGTCTGAACTGCTGTCGATGGAGCAGAATAAGGATGCGCCGCTGCTCACGAAAGCGAATATTCAGGCTATAGCCGGTGCGCGGAATCTTCCTCCCAGGCTGCGCAATAAATACTAATTCAATAATGCTCCCCCTAGAATGCCTCCAAGTCCCGCCCGGCCACCCCGATTTCTCCCCGCTCCTGTATTCGCACGAGAACCTCCCGTGGACGTACATTCAGGTCGCCGGGCTTGACCCGCTGCGCGACGAAGCCATCCTCTATGAGCGCCTCCTCCGAGAGGCTGGGGCGCAGACCAGGATCGATATGTATGTATGCTCCAGTGTCCTTCATGTCTCTGAGGCTGATTGCGCTTTGGCAGATATCCGGGCGTGCCACATTCTTTCGCTTCGAGCTTTCCGCAGTTGAAAGCGTCGATAAAATGTGAAGCAGACTTGCGCGCGGGCCTGAGGTGGCTGCTGCGCCAGTGAGGAGGCCCGGGAGTGGCTGTCGATACATATTCAGCATGTGGTTTGAGATGGAATGAATAACCCCTTCTCCCATTCAGAATATATTGAACTTGCGCAATTTGGCAAATTGTACGCATCGCGCGATTCGGTAGGGATTAATTGTACGGCGGAAAAAATGCCAGCTGGTGGCTACGGGGCGGCATTGAAAAAATAGACATGCCGCGCATCACGTCCTCATATATCCGTCTGAGCTTTCCTTCCGCCAACAATTATATTTCTGCTGTTCGGCAAAGTATCCGTGTTTTCGCCGTGACGTGACATGATGTGACCCATCAACCACCACCACCTCGTCTGCCCGCTCTCCTGTCTTCCAATTCGCTCCTTTCACACTGGCTATCATCTTTCCTCCTCGCGCCACTCGTCCCCGCCTCGAGGACTGTCAAATTCACTGGGTGTCGCATCCGACATGGGAACCTCGACGATGTCCCAAGCAAAGTGCCACCGGACCCTAATCCCACGTGTGAGATGCGTTTTCCTCTCCCTAGTCTAGGCTACGACGGTTCCTTGTGCCTGCCTCGCCCCCGTGCCTTCTTTCCGCGACGCTGCGCCACCGCCTCGATCCCGCCATCGGCGTCATGCTGCGGAGTGCGCAGATGAGGCCGTTCGCCATCTCGTCCCAGTCTTCGCTCGCAGGACTCGTTCCGGCTGGTTGCGTCATCCTCCCTCCTGCGTGCGCGGCCGCTTCGCTGCCTTAAGATGGGCTGTTGCACGTGGGGCAAGATGGCACGCACTATAGCGCTTACCCACCTCGTCCTCTCCGCACTATGTCCTCGCGAAGGTGTATGGACCCCGCGCACTGGGGTCCACGCTGCCCGCGGATACGGCCCGGGCTTCTGCGAGTGGAGGAACAGCGCACGCCGTATGTACGACCTTGCCATATCCGCACTGCGCCTCTGCTTCTCGCGCGCACCTTCCCTCCCTCATGATTTTGCGAGCATATGCAGGCTGCGGGCGATCCTTCCCGGCTCGTCATATCCACGCCTCGTGCACCCCATCCCCCCTGTGCATTTGCGCTCTTATGTAGCGTGGCGTCCCGCGGATTGTGTGCCTACGCTCCTCGCGCACCCTTCCCCCCTGCGTGATCTTGTTCAGGGTTCGATCTTTTGTCGTCTGTCGTGATAACTCAGTGGAGCGGCATTTACGGGTGTACTGGAGCGGCGCAGGGGGCGCGGCTGGCGGAGAATTCGGCGGGGGATGACGAGGCGGTGGGCTTGCGGTACCGTCGTGCGCGCGGAATTAGTGCGACGCGACGCGGGCGCGTATGGGCTTCCTCTTAGCATGTCGGCACCGTGTATCCCGGCGCGTGACATATGCGCTTACTGCACGCGTTCGGCCGGCGCGCGCTCGAACATCCGCCGCACTGATGATATTTTTTCGTCGCCTGCATGTCGTACGAACCAATCCAATGCTCCAGCGCGGTTATCTTATCCCTTCCTGGCCTTCACTTTTTGGCGCGTGCCGCAAGTGACACATCACTTCGTCGTGTCATATTATAAATGTATTCATCGCTTTGCGACTGGTGCCTGCGAATTCAGATAGATTTTTTTTTCGCATACGGAAAACAATCCGAGAGTGCATCTTCTTGCTGGTGCAATTTTCGAGCTCCCACCCCTTCTTCCACATACAGGATTCTCGTCACCTCACCCTCACACTAAATGGGCCATACCCCCCAGAACTGGATCATCGCTCATGGGCCCACCACAAATCTGGGGTAAATACTTGACGTCCGGCGTGGAATTGAGCGCTTTGCGCAGCAAACATTCCATATGAATCCTGCGAGCGGCTAGCTCACCGATGAGTTCCCTGCGAGGTTTCGTCGTAGATTTCACCCCCATGGCCATCCGTTCCTGTGAGCAACCAAGTGCGCACCTTTTCTTTTTCCTACACTGATGGCTGGATAAGTTGAATCCGATCCCCCCGCGTCAATTGAATCTTGTCGGACGCACCTGTTGATCTGAGGCGGTGACCGTCAGGCGCCGGCTTCATGCATCCCTCGCTAGCTCGCGCAATGCGCACGATATATATATGCTCCATTCCGTACTTCTGTGCATTCATGGACTACGATGTACACTCTGTATCTGATCCGCTTGCTCCCTATTTCTGCGTTACCTGCCAGTTCAACACACCTTCGATGTCAGACTACACACATACTTCAATTCACGCGTTAAAGGGAAAAAAAGAAGAAAAGGGTTGTGATATGCCCCGTCCCGTTTCGGAGGTGCGCATGGTCAAATAATAGCCCAATATTCCCGACGGAACGGCAAAAGCATTTTTGTATGCTTCAGTGCGATGTTTCTGGCTCATCTGTGTTGAATAGATCAGGAAGGGAGGAAAGCATCGCTGATTCCCACAAAATAGAAATGTTGGGGAGACTTACGACCGATAGGGCGTGAGGCTGTGACTCTTCCTTGAAATTCTGGTCTTGGGGAGGATTTTCGAAGGTATTTCTTAACTGTAGGAGGGAGGCAATGAAGCATCGATGGTGCGAGGTGGCTCCCGTCGAACCATATCTGAAATAGGCGCTCATGATAAGGGGTAGGGGTTCGAATCCCCGCCGATGTATGAGCCCAAACCATGCGAATTTTTGTATCCTAGCACTGATTTTCCCGATATTGATCTATAGCACCGGGAAGGCACGGTGGAAAAAAGGAAGCGGTCGTGAGAGGTACACGCAGTCAATTCATACGCCAAAATGTATGCCTAATACGGGTTGCATCCTAATTCTTTCTGACCTCAGGTACCCCTTTGTTGAAGTATTTCTTGAGAGGAGCACAATGGTGCGAGGTGCGCACAGTCAATATACGCCATCGAATGACTGGTCCTAATTATTTCTGTCCTTAGGTGCCCCCTTTTCTCTATTGAGGGAAACGCGAAGGAAAATAAGCATCGGTGGTGCAAGGCGCACTCTGCCGAACTATACTAAGAATATAATCAGACGGGTTCACGCCGATGCGTGTACTTCCTGGAGAACAGCATTTTCTTTTGGACCCATCCAGCGACGTGTTGTTTTTTCATGAAATATTGAGAGTAGATAGAGGGGGGCATCGCAGGTGCGAGCTGCACTGCACTCCATATAACTAGGAGACGAATGCGCGGCGATTGTTAGAAGACGTAGGGTGCGAATCACTGTCGATGGATAGCCTGGGAAAGCGTTAACAATTCCGTCGGGTCCTCCTTCAGCTCTAGTCTTTCCTTTGGTGGATTTATTATGGTTAGCAGGAATGCAACAACGCATCGGTGGTGCGAGGTGCACTGAACCTTGTCGAACTATATCAAGAAATTGAGTTTGTGATAAGACGGTTTGGGGTTCGAAACCCCTCTGATGCGTGGCCTGAACCGGTTCCCACTTTTTCTTTCGGTGCAACTTGTTTCGTGCTGCAGGTGGGATAGAAACCATTGGTGGTGCGCCGTGCATACGGTCAAGGTATATGCTGCCGCTATAGTAAGACCGGTGATGGGTTCGACTCCCCGCTGGAGCATAAGGCCTGTTCCGCTTTCTTCTCTTTCTAAGGTGTTTTCCCGTGGCAGCAAGAAGGCAAGAAAGCATCGGTGGTGCGAGGGTGCACTCAGTCGAACGATATTCCAAATGGCGTGTATTATGAGGGTTTGACTCCCCGCCAATGCATGCATGTCAATTCTTTTTGTGTCCCCTTACATTTTTGGGGGTGGGTTTATTGTGGAGAGAGGGATGTACAGAAAGCATCGATGGTGCGGGCTGCACTCCATCGAACTATGATGGATGTTCATTATAAGACAGGTAGGGGTTCGACTCGCCCACCTAGACTTGAGCCGATACACAATCGAACTCTTTTTGTGTAGTGCCTTTTCTTTTGGGTGCATTTATTTCGGGCAGAGGGATGTACAGAAAGTGTCGGCGGTGGGCGGTGCACACAGTCAAATACTATATTGACCAGTGCCGCTATAATAAGACTGGTGAGGGGTTCGACTCCTCGCTAATGCCTGGGTCACACTTCCCGAGCGTTTCCATGGCCCGTTCGTTTTTTGGTGGATATATTCTGGACACAAGGATATACAGAGCGAATCGGTGGTGCACGGCGCACTCCGTCGGCATATTAATTAGCCATTTCCAGTATGAGAAGGGTAGGGGGTCGACTCCCCGCCGATGCCTTGTTGGCATCACCCTTCTTTTATCTTTGGCAAAGACCGATGCCTCAAATTTTGCCGATGAGTCTACATATGTACAGAATTAATGTACATGGGTACAAAGCTGAGTTTGCAATTGTGAGCCTGCCATTCCGCATTCAAGGAAGGTGGTCGCAGAATCAAGCTTGATCAAAGCAGAAGTTCATCAGTATTTTCAAAGTATTTTTATGCCGGCGTTCAATCTCTCTGGAAAGTTTGCGCGCCATTTGTACTTGCATGTGAAGTCTGTTTGAGCGTTTCTCACCCCACTTCTTTGCTGTTTGGCTGGTGCCGAGTTGCCGCGTTTGACATTCGATGTGACGTGACCCGACGTCACGCATCCCTTGCGCCCATCCTCGTCTGCCCGGTCCTCCTCAGGCTCTGCGCCGAGTTCTCTTGCTTTCCTTTGCTCCTCTGCCCTTTTTACGCGCCTCTCCAACACTACGCCTCACCGATTCCTTGGACGTCGAAAACCGGCGGGGGCCACCCACCCAGCCGATCCCACGTTTGCGGTATGTTCTCTTCGGGTCTAGGGCCGCCCCACTTCCGTTCTTTACGCGACGCGCACCACCGCTGCTTGCGGCACGCCCAGATCCCGCCATCGGCGCCATGCTGAGGGAACGCCGCTCGTGCTTGCGTCTTCGTCCCCCGCCCGCGCGCTTGCGCACTGGCATAACCCTACGCCCGCGTGAGGCGCCCGCCATAGGCGCACTCGCCGATTGCGTGCGACTCATCCCTTGGCGGCAGCTACTGCTGATACAGATGGATACAGTGGTGTCCCAGCTCCTTTGCCGGCTTGTCCTGCCCGCGCGATTCTCTCGCGGCGCATGGGGACGCCACGGCCGCACTGTTCTCTCGGCGCGCATGCACCTGCCTACGCCCTCGCAATCGGCTGCTGGCAGTGTGTGCTTGTCGTGCCCGCTCGGCGCCCTCATCCTTCCCGCGCTCCGGCTGGCCGGGGCTTCTGGGCGCCATGGCTCCCGGGGGACCGCTCCCGTTGTGCACGGGGACGCCGCGGCCGCGCTGCGCAGATATTCTGCTGTTATACGGACGCGTCCCATAACGCTGTCCTACGCTCTTTACTCTCTATCTTTTTCTTTTCCAATTCGCGCTCAAATGCGCTTCACGGTACGCGTGGCGCGGAGCGCGCTCCCCCCCACCTCGTCTAGCCTATGCGGATGGCGTCGATCTCGCTCGTCCGCGTACGCACTCTTCACTGCCGCCGCGGTGTATCATCGCGCTCATCGTGCGCGCCGACGTCCGCGCTGTGGGGTTGTGCAAATATTTACACAGGCACTGCGCGCAGTACGTCATATCCATGCTCGGACCTTGTCATGTCTACGCTCGGCTTGCGCTAATCGTGAGCACCCTTCCTCCCTGTGGATTCTCTTTGCGCGCGCTTCGGTATATATAGGGCCGACGGCGAGCGCGCTGCCTCGGATCGGCCCTCATCTGGCGTGCTACCGCGGGTCGAGATCGTCGCGCGGCGCGTATAGTGGATGACAGCGACGCCGGCGGGGGACGATACGGCGGAGACGCAAAGAGCGGGCTCGTGGTACCGTGGTGCGTGCCAAAATCACGAACCCCGTTTCTTCCTGGCGTATCAGCAGGTGTGCTGCTGGGCGATATACGCGCTTGTATACTGCGGCATTATATCTACGCATCGCTGTTCGTGATGGGTGCGGAAGCGGGGCTTCTTCTGTGCGACCACTCGCAGGTCCGCGTCTTGGAAGATCCGCTGTCGTGTGCCGTGGAGGATCCAAGACGAGACGAAGTGCGGTCAGTGTGGAATGGTGCCTGCGATGTAGCTGGTGTGCGCACTGCAGCTGGTGTCTTCGCGGGGCGATCTCGGGCTATCTGCTATCTCAGTGGATATCACTCTGTGTTGTGGAGCCTCCGAATACGAATATGAATTCTTTTCGAGAGCACGAGCGGGAGACAGATGATGAGCTCGAAGTGGCTTTCATCTCTCTTATTCTCTCGTTTACCCGCCTTTTTTCAGCGGCCCGCGTTGCGCAGTCGAAGCAGTTGTGGTTTCGATGGACTTCCATATGAGCGACATGAATTTTGTAGACCGCGTGCACGGACAATTTATATGTGTTGATATTTATCTTACCGCATGGATACTGAGTCAATGCTCCAGCTCAGCGCTCAGCGGCTATTTCATGCCTTCCTGCGTCCCTTTTTCAGCCGGCGCTGCAACAATCGATGTCTCATCCGCGCCCGCTCGTACTGTGGATTTATTGCTGGGAGCAAGAAGGATGGTAAGCATCGGCGCTGAGAAGTGCACTCCGTGTATATCGAAAATCAGCCCAGATTACGACGGAGGGGGTTCGATTCCCTGCTGATGCATGAATTCGGATGGACGGATCAATTTTTTGGTGTCCTTACAATATCTTGTGATCTTTCGTCTCATCGGGGCTGCGTCGAATCCAGCTATGAAGGGAAGGCGACTGTAATTATTATACATAAGACGGCGAAGGGGTTCGGCTCCCTGCTGATACATGAGTGGCCTGTATCTTGGCGTTTGTGTGTCCTTCCAACGGGATTTCTTATTTGATGGCATTTATTGAGAGCAGCGGGAGGGAAATGAAGGCATTGGTGGCTTGAAGTGCAATTTGTCTGAGAACTTTAAGTTTTATTAAGGCAGGTGGATGCTCAGATTTTTTTTCACCAACTGCTCTTGTTCCTTCTCACGAAGTGAATTACACTCAACTGGATCTAGCGGTGTCTAACTCTTCATTCTTCGCATTGCATAAATTTATGCGACTCGCATCCCCCGGAATGATTATTCCCCACATACAGCTAGCTAAACGAGGAAGATCTTCTGCGGAGTGGATGTCCTTCCCCTCGCCATTGATTGCGAGAATTCTCCACCAACATCCCCGCCTCCCGCAGATGCTTGGTCGTGGGTCTCTCGACGGTTGTAACCGCGCTTGCAGGGCCGGCCAAGAGAGCAAAGAAAGGCCGAAAATATGAGGCTTATGCATGGCATAAGTTTCCATCCAGTGCAAATATTTTGGTGGTATCTATTGTCGGGAGCGCGTTGCCATGGTCCGCTTCAGATCTGGCTCACACCAAAAAATGGTGACTCCGAACTGGATCCCCGTCAAAATGCATGGGTCAAAATTTTCGTGGTTTTTTTTCTGAAATTACTCAGTGCAGAAGGAATGAACGAAAGCATCCGTCACCTATCGATGTACCAGGGGCTCGGCTCCCCGAAGATACGTCATTAATATTGTGTTCGTCCCGGATTTTCCTTGTCTCTCCAGTGGGATTCCTTTTTTGTGGCATTTATTGAAGGCTGCAGGAATGATATAAAGCCAGTGAACCGGTGGTGCGGATGTACGCAGTCAAATAACGGTGCATTATGCTGACGCTAAGACTAACCATCTTCGCTGATGCATGGGTCCTGTGATTTGATGCCCTCCACGTGTTTTTTTTTTACTGGAATTCATTGAGAAATGGAAGGGAGGAAAGCGGCGGTGTTACGACGTGCACTCCGAACTATCCTTAAAAACCATCAGTCATTATTTCCGGATGTAGGGCAGGTTTTTGACTCCCCGCTGATATCTTCTGGACGCAGGGATATACGCGATGCGAGGTGCACTCCATTCGAATTATGTGTGGAGTGCGCTGGTAATTGTGAGACGGGTAGGAGTTTGACTCCCCGACGATGCATGAGTCGGAAACGATCTCTTGTTTTGTCCCTTCAATGCTATTAAGACTTGTGAGGGGTCCGATGCGTGGGCCCTTTCCGAGACTTCTTTTTTGTGTCCCCATGCAATGTTTTGGGGGTATCCACGGATATATTCTGGACAGATGGATAAACAGGAAGCATTGGTGGTGCGGGGTGCACTCTGTCGAACTATGGTGTGGATCGTAATCATTACAAGACGGGTAGGAGTTCGACTCCCCGTTGATGCATGGCGCGAAGTGACTCTGGAATAATCCCTTTTCTTTTGTGTCCCTTGCAATTTTCTTTGGGGGGATTTATTCTGGACAGAGGGATATACAGAAAGGGTCGGTGGTGTGGGGTGCACTCTGTCGAACTATCCTGCCGATCCCGCGATTTGGGGTTTGACTCCCCGCCGATGCATGGACAAGGACGTCTACATTTGTCTAATTCTTTTTGGGTCCCCCCTTACATTCTTCCTTGGTGGATTTATTCTAGACAAAGTAGTTCATTGACCGTCTTGGTTTTCAGCCTTTTATTCCTATATTTCCACACGCTTCATGGCCACGTCAACATCCTTGATATCCATGTCCTTGGATATTGCGAGCGGAACGGGGATATAGAGCTGGGACAGCACGACACGGAGATCATTAATCCACGAAATTCTCTGTCCAAGGGCAAGTACAATAGACTCTTGTACCGCATTTGAAGCCGGGCGTGCTGAATCCAGCTGAAGAGTCTCTTGGGAAACCACTCTATGTCGCATACCTTGACCTGAGAAAGGTGTTTCCAGGGACGGACAGGTCGACGCATTGGGTTAAACTTGCTACGATGGGAATTTCAGGCCCAATTATTGAGTGGCTGAAGAAACTCTATGAGCGCATCACTTATATTGTGCGCCTTGACGGCCAGTTTTCTCCTGCGTTCAGGTCCCTGCTAGGAATCCTCACAGGCGACCCAAGCGACCCACATCTTTGGATAGGTGGATTCTCCAGCATGAAGATAAAGGTAGGTGAGTTGAAAGTTACTAACACAAATATATGTAGCAAGGCACACCACCACAATCATATAACACTCTACAGCCCGGTTTTTACCTCCGGATCCGTTCCTAGGCCTGTCCAACCCGCGGTGGTTATCCTGTCGCAAATTTGAATCAGTATGTCTGAGAAAAGAAATGTGAGTGTTAGAATATCCCAGAATTTTATTTGATCTATCACAGACCCCCTTTCTTTAAATATAATGACGCTGCATTCGAGAGAAACCTGCTACGACCTCGTTTTCTATAAATAATCCGTCATGACGACGTCACCCGTCCGTCGCCCAGCCTTGGGAGTCACCTCAACGGACGGGTGGTCCCCACGGTTCACCCGTCACAGGCCGTCCTTTCGACGACCAGCACGTCAGACGTACGGACCGGAGCCCTCGGGGCTTGCCAGAATGGCTCGATTCAAGTTATGGGGAAATGAATAATTTCTGGAAGCTGTGAAAAGAAAATCCCTGTATTGAACGTAATGGTACAGTAAGTACATACCATGGTCGCACGACCATCTGCGCGTGCTGGACGACAAATTTTGCTCGGTGTGCATTGTCGTTGCCCAATGCTGACTGGCGCCTAATCCTCCCTATCTTCAATCAGCTTCCGTTAGCGCCGTCGTCTCAGAGTCTCGAGTTGCGGTGTCCAGGCTTCTACGTAGCAACTTACAGCGTCTCAACTCCGATGCCGAATTACCGAGTGGGAGATGAAAATGCTACAGACAGCCGTACCATTCGGGGGTTACCACGAGGCATTGTATATTTGGGGGTCTAGTCTTTGCCAGGACGTAGTGTTCGGCAACACATCACCAGTGTGAGGTTGTAGACGTTGGTGTCTGGAGGAGTTGACACACAGGTTTCAAAGTCGCCTTTCGCCGTACCTTGTCCTCTGTGTACGAGATAGGCGCTTATGGAAGCGCTGAGAGCGGTGACACCGTCCACGCACGTTGCTGCCAATTCGAGACAAATGAAACCGCCACAGACAGCTGTACCGTTGGGGGGTCAACGCGAGGCATTGTATTTTTAGGGATTTGGTGTTTGTCAGGACGTGGTGTTCGGCAACACACCACCAGCGGGAGGTTTGGCGACGTTGGTGTTTGGAGGAGTCAGGCTATTTACACGGAGGTTTTGAACAGGGGAGAGTCGCCTTTCCGTTGTACCTTGTCCTCCGGGTACAAGATAGGCGCTGATGAAAGCGCTGGGAGCGGTGACACCGTCCACGCACGTTGCCTTGCCAATTCGAGACATGTGTGGTCCCATGCCTTTACAGCACCTTGAAGCCACATTGCGGCGTGGAGATCTGATATATATAAGATCGATTCGTTACCTTCAAGCTTCTCAACCCTTCCCCTCACAACCATGTCCAAGTTGAAAACAGTGTGAGTATCCCAGACCCCCTGGGGAGATTTTCAATTCAATTAATGTCTTTTAATCAGCATTCAGCTTCACAGTAAGCATTTGCCTATGTTGATGCCGCCAAACTATGCTTAGTCCTCTCTCACAGGTATCTGTGTGACATCCTTGACTAAACCCCATGCCGATCTTCCAGGTGACATGAAAATGTCTGCCCAGCTTATCGTTGAGGAGAATATTTTCCTACAAACTTTGCCGGTGGCCTCTGAGCACAATCAAATGAGCTGGAAACTTGGCTTTGGGTGTAATATGTGCGTGTGCGATGGTATTGCACTATAGAATTGCTATTCACTGGGACTCTCACTTCCTCTCACAGCCCACCCCATGTGTCTACTTTCTCAGTGACCATATTGCGCCAGAGTGAAACTGAAGGAACACGACCTCTTGGCTATGTTGAAATCGGGCAAGACCAAGTCCTTGGATCTGTGGAATCAGAGAGTTGTAGTAGGTGCAGTCCCTGTAGTCTGAGAATTGTCACTGAAGATTACAATGTAGCCTTTGAGCTCAAGCTCAATAAAGTGAATCACGATGGCCCTGCTATCAAGCTCAAAGCTAGTTTCGTGGTTTTTGAGTTGCCATACCATGGGGCATCCCGCATACCAGATAATCCTTGTAAGACTGCCCAGATATTGCCGGACCATTAGCTGAGTTATCCACAGTTACCTCTGTCAAGGTTCGCAGGATTAAGGCTGAGTTGCTGAAGATGTATGAAGACTCCTGGAAGGCCCAATTTTGTGTGGAGGTTCCACAACTTTCGGTGATGCATGAGAGGATCCTACTCTGCCTCCAAAGGAATGAGAACAGGGCTCAGTGTCTCATTATCCTCGGGGATACTCTTTTACAGTCCTACGAGGCATCTGGGAATGTGAATGACGTGAAACAGGCGGTCTGCGCATTCAAGGATGCCATGCGGGATGACCCAGGGTCTATCAGCTATCTTACAGATCTTGGAAGGGCCTTACAACAGCGCTTTGAGCAGTTTAGTGGCTTGGCGGATATCAACCAATCTGTTGTGATGCTCAAAGTTGCTGTTGAGGGCACTTTGCAGGGAGATCTCCAGGAGCCCTCAAGGCTGAATGACCTCGGGATATCACTCTGCAGACGCTTCAAGCGGTGTGGTGGTCTTGATGATCTCAACCAGTCTGTATTGAGATTTCAAGCAGCTGTTACTCTCACTCCAGATGGCCACCCTCACAAACCTGGGAATTTGACCAACCTTGGCAGTTCGCTTTTCTGTCGCTTTGAGCGGCTCGGCAATCTCAGCGACCTCAACAAGTCCATCATCATGGATGAGGATGCTGTCCGACTCACTCCAGATGGCCACCCTGACAAGCCTACAATGTTGAACAACCTGGGCAGTTCGCTTTTTGGTCGCTTTGAGCGGATCGGTGATCTCAGCGACCTCACCAAGTCCATCATGATGAACGAGGATGCTGTCCGACTCACTCCAGATGGCCACCTTAACAAGCCTGGGAGGTTGAACAACCTCGGCATTTTGCTTTTGGGTCGCTTTGAGCGGCTCGGTGCCCTAAACGACCTCAACAAGTCCATCATGATGAAAGAGGATGCTGTCCGACTCACTCCAGATGGCCACCCTGACAAGCCTGAAATGTTGAACAACCTTGGCAAATCGCTTTTTCCGTCGCTTTGAGCGGCTTGGTGATCTCAGCGACCTCAACAAGTCCATCATGATGTATGAGGATGCTGTCCAACTCACTCCAGATGGCCGCCCTGACGAGCCTGCAATGTTGAACGACCTCAGCGGCTCGCTTTTCCGTCGCTTTGAGTGGCTCGGTGATCTCAGCGACCTCAACAAGTCCATCATGATGTGTGAGGATGCTGTCCAACTCACTACAGATGGCCACCCTGACAAGCCTTGGAGGTTGAACAACCTCGGCATTTCTCTTTTGGGTCGCTTTGAGCGGCTCGGAGATCTAAACGACCTCAACAAGTCCATCATGATGAATGAGGATGCTGTCCGACTCACTCCAGATGGCCACCCTGACAAGCCTGCAAAGTTGGGCAACCTTGGCATGTCGCTTTTCCGTAGCTTTGAGCAGCTCGGCGATCTTAGCAACCTCAACAAGTCCATCATGATGTTCGAGGATGCTATCCAACTCACTCCAGATGGCCACCCTGACAAACCTGGGAGGTTGCACAGCCTTGGCATGTCGCTTTTCCGTAGCTTTGAGCGGCTCGGCGATCTCAGCAACCTCAACAAGTCCATCATCATGTTTGAGGATGCTGTCCGACTCACTCCAGATGGCCACCCTAGCAAGCCTGCAATGCTGAACAACCTGGGCAATTCGCTTTATGGTCGCTTTAAGCGGATCGGTGATCTCAGCGACCTCAAGAAGTCCATCATGATGAAAGAGGATGCTGTCCGACTCACTCCAGATGGTCACCCTCACAAGCCTGCGATGTTGCACAACCTTAGCAATTCGCTTTTTGGTCGCTCTCAGCGGCTTGGTGATCTCAGCGACCTCGATAAGTCCATTATGATGCTTGAGGATGCTGTCCGACTCACTCCAGATGGCCACCCTCACAAGCCTGAGAGGTTGAACAACCTTGGCATTTCGCTTGGCCATCGCTTTGAGCGGCTTGGTGATCTCAGCGACCTCAATAAGTCCATCATGATGTTTGAGGATGCTGTCCGACTCACTCTAGATGGCCACCCTGACAAGCCTGCAATGTTGAAAAACCTTGGCCATTCACTTTCCAGACGCTTTGATCAGCTCCATGATCCTCAGGACTCTGAGAAGATGCTACTTCACTACACTTCAGCCGCATCCTCAGCAACAGGCTCTGCCAGCATACGATTCAATGCAGCCAAAATCTGGGCAAAACATGCCCACATTCATGAGCCTTCATCTATACTCCATGCATATACTACAGCCATCGAACTCATACCTGAAATGGCATGGCTTGGGCTGTCTATAGCCGATCGACATCATCTCCTCTCACAGGCAGGCCAAGTTGTGAGAGATGCTGCCTCAGCTGCAATTGCTATGCATAACTACGAGAAGGCTGTGGAATGGCTTGACCAGGGGCGTTCGGTTATCTGGGGTCAGCTTCTCAACCTGCGCACACCAGTGGATGAACTGAGGGAGAGACATCCTGACCTTGCTGATACACTTCTCTTTCTCTCCGCATCATTAGAAACTGCTGGCACCCGGAGCAATGCTGTTACCGATGGGATTGAACCACAATCACTTGACTCCATCACACAGCAATCTCATGATCTTGCTCTTAAAAGAAATGAGGTCCTGCAGAAGATCAGAGAGGTTCCAGGGTTTGAGAGGTTCCTGTTATCCAAGCCAATTTCTGAGCTTTGGCATGCTGCAAAAATGGGCCCTGTTGCCATCTTGAATATCAGTGCATATGGATGTGATGCTCTGATCCTAAAGTCGGCTCAGGCAGATGAAGTCATGCATGTCCCGCTGAGTGATTTCACACTGCCTCAGGCACAGGCCCTTGCCAAATTGCTGGCATCAATTGCAGGACCTCCCGGGCGCAGTGATAGGCTATTCGGATCTCAGGAAGGAGATATAGCTCCAGATGATCGCCTTCCTCACATTCTCTCTGTGCTCTGGGTTAAAATTGTTCACCCCATCCTTGATGCACTGGCAATGATGGTAAGCTTAATCACCTTCATCCAAATCCCATCCTAATAATTTCCATAGACTCCAGTGAGCCAAGATTTGGGACGTATCTGGTGGTGTCCAACAGGGCCACTAGCATTTCTCCCTATCCATGCAGCAGGACTCTATGGTGAAGATAAGCCCTTCGGCTCGAAATTATCGGATTTTCTGATTTCCTCTTATACACCATCATTGACCGCCTTGATTCAAGGGTTTCGCCCACATTCTGTATCGCAGGCGGAACTTCAAGTCCTCGCTGTCAGTCAACCATCAGCTGAGGGGCAGTCCTATCTTCCTGGAACTCAGAAAGAAATTGAATGCATTCAGCGGCATGTTATGGGAAAGCAGGTCAAACTTCAGTGGTTGGACAAAGAAAAGGCAACAATAGGCGAGGTTCAGAAGTGCATGAGAAATTCCAGATGGGTCCATTTTGCCTGCCATGGTGTGCAAAGTGACTCCAACCAAAAGTGCTCTCCTCCTTGCTGGAAGCTCACGGTTGACACTCTCAAACATTATCGGCCTATCTCTCCCAAATGCTGACCTGGCATTCCTCTCTGCATGTCAAACCGCCACTGGTTCCCAAGAACTCCAGGATGAGTCGGTTCATCTCACCGCTGGGATGTTACTTGCGGGATACCGAGGTGTCATTGGGACAATGTGGTCTATCATGGACAATGATGCCCCACAAGTTGCCAGTGATGTCTATGCCCATCTATTGGAGGTATCACCTGCAGATCCAACGAGGGCAGCTCAGGCGCTGCATCTCGCCGTTCAAAGGCTTCGAGAACAGCCCGGAGCAGAGAAGGAATTTTTACGCTGGGTGCCATTCATACATTTTGGAGTTTAACTTGGGGGATATGGTACTTGTAGGATATGAATAGATATAGAGGTAGTGTGATAGCAGTGTGTGTTACAGTCTTTCTTTTCTCTTCATAGTTCTTGAGCTCAAGTGGTGCGAGGAACGAGTGCTACTGCCAGCTCAAGTTAGGCCTCGCAAAATTGAGAGTGATCAGTATGAAATCTGACCACCGATAAAATTAAGAATAGATTTGATCGGTGGCAGTGTCTGATTTCGGACTTCTCCTCAACTCTCAGAATTTTGTGTCGCCGCAACGTGAATTTTTTGAGAGAGCCTCACTCTCCTTTCAAGTTCTTTGGAAAACAAATACATTAATAACAAAGCAATAAGCACTCCTTTTCCCGTCAAGAAAATGACCGCATTGTCATCTGCACCTAACGGTGCATCGAGTGGCACACTGCACTCCTCGGGGGTGCCGAGATCTGAGAGCTGGAAGAAAGCACAGGCAGATTTCCTGACAGGCAGGACCTCGCTCAGAGCAGCGCGTAAAACCCGCAACGCACAGAAACTCGTGCAGAATGCGGATAGAGCTTCTCGCAGAACTGCAGCTGGAGTAACTGCAGGTTCAGCAGCGGACACGTTCGGGGACAACGAACCAGCTGAGCCGGACTCTGACGATGATCATCAAGTTCCGGAGCCAGCCACTGCGACACCGGCGAACTCTTCTCCTGCCGCAGATATGCAGGAAATTGTCACGCTCCTGAAGGACATGAATCCTGCGTCGCAGCACATGTTTCTGTCCCTCATGACAAAGATGCGAGCTGGGACAGAGCCTGAAAAACCCAAAGACACTATCCCCCTTGCACCCCCAACGCCCGCAGAACCAGCGAGCATCCCGCGCATATTTAATGCAGCTGCAGTACAGCCGGCAAGGAGCGAGGACAACCTCAGAACACCCTTCTCCCCTCGCATCATGGAGCTCGCGCAGGCTGGCGTATACATGCAGAGATCCATCTTCACGAACGAATGCATCCAAAATATGTTCGTCAATCAAACGACCAGAAATACCAGCCGAAAAAGCGCACTGTATTCAATGAAGGGAAGACCATACAGGTTTACACGCTAGACCCCTCAATATTTGACGACGAAACCACGCTATCCCATATTCGGTTCGACGAAGCCCACACAAACTACAGGAGGTGGTTCGTGGAGAATGCACCCATGGGAGCAGCAGCACAGTTGGAAGCCTATGACAACCACAGGCAGAGCTGTCGAGATGTTGTTCTGGAGGACGAGCTAGATTTTGTGATGATCCAGCGATGGGACAGAAGCTGGATGCAGCGTCAAACGTGGAACTCGACAACATGGGATAGGGTACTATACCACAAAGAGTTCGAACTCCACCATGCACGGTACTTCGAGGCGAAGGTGTCAAAGCAGGTCAAGGAAGTCCTGAGACTTAACGGACAGATGTCAAAACAGGCACTGTACGAGCGGAGCCCAGAGAAACCTAGATCCACATAGCCGGAGCGGACCTCTTCATCCTCATACCCTGAGCGTCAGTCCCCCTACTCCCGCGAGAGACCCGACCGGGAACAGCAGCGTTCCTTTCGGAAAGACGCACTATGCCTTAAATGCGGAGACACCGGACACATGGCGCGCGAATGGCGAGCAGAGAAGACTATCAAGGGAAGTCCCCCCAAGATATTCTTCGAAGGAGGAAAAATCTTCTGGATTGCAGAGCCAAAAACCCAAGTATGCGTTGCTTGGAACCTCCACGGAGCTTGTGAGGCCAAGAACGCAAACCTGCATTGCCACGCATGCACTTTATGTGGCACCACCAAACACCATGCCGCGTCCGGCAAGTGTTAAGCCTGGCCCCGACATTGGGGACCCGGTGTATCATGGTGCAAATGCGGCTGAATTCATCTCCGACGCTGTAAATAGGTCGCTCAACTCCCGTTTCATTCATATTGGACCTTCAAATATTTTATCTGACTACAACACAATAATCACTCCCTATTCCGCGAACGCGTTCGAGACCGCTTTAAAAACTCTTAACCTTACTCCTCAATACCCTAATCTCGTTCATCACCTTCGACACGGATTCCCCATGGGAAATTTCGAGCCCATTCAAGAAACCACAATTTTCGCGAATAGGGGTGCTCAATTGCTATCTCGTGGGCCCGTCCCGTGGATTTATTTGTTCGAAACAAATAGAATTCAAACTCCGCCAGACCCGAACACCCATTTTTCGTTCTGTACAGAGATATATTCTGGTCCAAAAATCATAATCGCCGTCAAACGACTCTATAGTGATATGTGAATAAGTATAGACGGTAGGAAAAATTATATAAGGTGTCAATACCAACGGTTTTACTCCAAATCACACAAGTGCTAACTCTGCACATAGCTTGTCACAAAAATTGAACCAAATGTATACGCGACATGATGACGATTTATGGGATTGAATGCAACCCATTCCGAGGGCAATATGGGGCAAAACGAGGGGAAATATTTGCGTTCACCTGGCGGAGTTTGAATTCTATTTGTTTCGAACAAATAAATCCACGGGACGGGCCCACGAGATAGCAATTGAGCACCCCTAATGACCCCTCGGTCGAAACATATCGGATACAGGTCGACAAGTACCTCACAGATGAAAAGGCTTCAGGCCATATGATCGGCCCCTTCACGCAGTCTGAAATGCAACGTGTATGCGGCAGGCCGTTCTGGTGCTGCCCGATGACTGTCGTCTATACGGTGGCAGACCCAACTGCATCACCACCAAAGCCAGAAAAGTTTCGGCCATGTACAAATGCCTCGAAGAAGAAGAAGAAGGGCGGTATATCTGTCAATGATCAGATTGACTCTGATGAGTTTCCTACCCGTTGGGGTTCTGCTGCGCAGATGGGAGAATATGTGAGTAGATTTACTTCCAGGCAGATTGCCCATGTGGACGGACACCGTTTGGTGATGCCGCGAGCCGCAAGTAGAATACTTGCGGGCTCCACCTACGCTGGCTGATAGCCGAGCCCAAGACACTGTGCATTGAATATGACACTGATGGTCGTGTTGTATTCTCATAGGCTGCGACATGCCCGTTTGGGACGCAAGGCGCTACTGTGGATATGATTGGAGTGTATCGCACAGCACCAATTTTGCCTACGCAGAGGAAGTTCCTGGTATGCCAGCATAACAACCGCTTCTGGTGCAACACGGTCGGAGTATTTGGTGTCTCATCAATGAGTGGCGTACACGGAGAGATTGCGGACGCGGTTGTCGACATCTGGAAGAAGCGGGGCCTTCCGTTTGCAATAAAGTGGGTGGATGATGGTGCCAATTCACGCGAGCCGGCTCCGAATGGGCGGTTTCGGGTATGGTACTCCGAGGGCTTGTTTTTTCCAAATTCGGGGAGCCATAATTTCATTGAAATTCGCTATGACTACGACAAAGCGGCGATGCTGGCGATGATCGATGACCTACAAGTCCCATGGCACCTGATGAAAGGGCAGGATTTCGATTTCATTGTGGAATATGTCGGGTTCCTCTTTGACCTCCTATGGCGGACAGTATCACTCCCGGAGCGGAAGCGACTCAAGTTCAAACAACGAGTTTTGGATTTCATCGACCGATTTAAACGCCACCAAGCACCGCTCTAAGACGTTCTGACACTCATCGGATCGTTATCGCACGTCACATATGTCTACGAACATGGATGCTCCTATCTTCCAGCACTGTCAGCATTCTCTGCCTCGTATGGCGACCAACACTCACCAAGATACCCCACACGAGCCGTCATTTCGGATATGAAGTGGTGGAGGGAGGTCCTGGACAAGCCAGGCTTCTTCCGGTCCCTGGAACCAAGAGGCCCGTTGATGGATTTAGGGATTTGGGTGGATGCATCAACGGACTGGGGAATCGGCATCATCTGGGACAACACGCAATGGGCAGCATGGAAACTTCTCCCTGGATGGGATGCAGACCAATGGCGGCATATAGGCTGGGCGGAGGGTGTCGCCGTTGAGCTCCTCGCGTACATTTTCGAGTGGAAAGACATCCGGAACGCAAACATCCTCGTCCGTAGTGACAACAAAGGAGCCATTGGTGCCTTTCGGAAAGGCCGGGGCAAGAACGTTGAGGTCAATGCATGCATTCGACGGGCACAGGTCGTCCTGGCAGCACGGAACATCACGCTCAGTGCGGAGTATGTCCAGTCCAAGGTCAATCTGGCCGACGCGATCTCCCGAGCGGAATTTGGAAGTGATGAGCTCCAGTTTCACCCAGAGTTTGAGCTTCCAGAAGAGCTGACACCATTTATTTCATTACACAATCCTCGAAGGATGCAGAAGCCTCGATTGAATGCACAGTAGTCGATTGACAGTAACGTAGCTGGATTCAATTGTGTATCAATGTTTGCCAACACCGTCTTGTGACGTGACTTGAGCCTGACGCCTTTTCTCATTGCGAATCTCCCAATGAATTCCACGAATGAAACACCTCAGGCGCGTGAGCTAGCACGAGCCATTGCAAAGAGAATAATGTCCACTGGTCATCCACTACCTCCGACAAGTACCCAACCAAACATGAGTGCTGAGAATAGCACGCCAACGTCCAGGCTGCTTCAAGGAAGATACAGGAAACCCAGGAAGCCACGCGCTGGGTGCGAATACTCTCCGTCTCAGTACAGACCCATGGTACTGGCCCACGAGCTGTTGTAGGTCAAGAGTTCAGAGTCACTGCGACCGTTCTCTTCAGACTGATATATTAATAGTGTGTACAGATTACTCACCTGCGACCGTTCTCTTCAGACTGAAGAGATCGGTCGCAGGCCTCCAGTAAATACATAACCCGCGAGAACCAAACACCGCGTAGTCGCGACTAGATAGCGAGGTCAATACTACAACACGAGCGACTTCAGAAATGGGAAACCCCATGCACAGATATATATAGACAGGCGCACCACAGCATTGCGGGGCCAGCGGGATTTCAGAAACTCATAGAAGTCATGCTCCTGGGCTTAGATGAAAACACCAGGACCAACTACGGAGCAGGATTGCTTCGCTTCACACAATTCTGTGATAATTTATCCATCCACGAGCCGGCCCGAATGCCAGCCTCTGCACATTTACTCGCAATCTTTGCATCCGACGCTGCAGGATATAACTCGGACAGCACAGTCAACAATTGGCTAGCAGGGCTTAAAATCTGGCACGACCTCAACGGGGCACAGTGGAATGGGGATTCACCACAAATGAAAAGAGTGAAAGCGGGGATAAAGAAACTAGTACCCCCGACATCCAAGCGGGCGAAACGACCACCTGTTACCATCGAGCACATGTACGCGCTGTACGCGAGCCTTGATTTAACCAATTGCAAGGATGCTGCAGTTTGGGCGGTAGCGTGTGTTTCCTTTTGGGGGTGCTGCCGACTTGGAGAACTTCTCCCAAGCAGCAAAGTTGCATTCCACCCCTCACACCATGCCCCGTGGGATGAAGACGTTCACTTCGAGACCAACGATGATGGACAAGCAATCTCAACGGGGTTTCATATTCCGTGGACAAAAGTTACGAAAGAAGAAGGAGCGGACATATGTGTCAGCGAACCCGAGCCAGTATTATCCACCCAGTACGCCATGCGGCAAACAAGAACGTCCCGGCATACGCATCTTTATTTGCATATGAGAAACAGGGTGGTGGGCACCACAACATGACGAAGTCGGATTATTTGGCCCGGGTCAACGGCATATGGGAAGCAAGAGGATTACTCACTGTGAATGGTCAGTGCTCGTATCGGCGGCACTACCGAATTATTGTTGCGCGGAATCAATCCCGACGTGGTTGCACAGCAGGGGAGATGGTCGTCCCACTCTTTCTTACTATATTGGAGAAGAATTCAGACAATTCTGCCGTTGTTTATCAACCAAGAGTTTGGTTCCAACCGTATTTCTCAAGCATCCAAGGGCATGCTAGGTTTTATAAAGAAGTATGGTCTGCATAATGCACAATAATAATAGATTTGACGTGTGTGGGGAGCCGAACAAGTTCGACTGTTCAGTTTATAATTCACCTGAAAGGTTGGATGATAAACCGTTTTGAGGGGTTAGTCTCACTTGATGTGAGCGCCTCGTCAGAGTATTCTCCGCTCAAATCCACTGGTCCTTGCCAAGCAGAAGGTGACCTAATGGTAGACGCGTTTCGCGACACGTCGAGGTCATGTACTGGTTTCATCAATTCAAGGCCCAGCGATTTTTCCCCCACCCACGTTTTCAGTATTCACTTGACGTTTCGACGGACAAGAATGATTTAAATAGTGATTGGCCGTCAACTACCAATTACACCGATCTTTCGCGAGGCAACCTCTAAGAGCATCTCAATGTGGATTGGTGAATAATGAAATTTGAACAGAAGTTTAGGTAGACTTAGTATCAGCACTGGCAGTGAGAATCGACTTGCATCAAGTCCCAAGCACAATAGCGTCAGTAGTTTGGAACCAGAGTTCACCCAAAGCCCTGACTTAATTGTAAGTAAGCAATTTTTCTCTGGTCATACTTAGCAATGCCCCAGCACCTGCATAACCCCTATCTTTCCGTCCCTTGGTTTGAATAAGATGTGAGCACTGTAAAAAGTCAAAGAACCTCGCTTTGAAGCGAGATGTCCCTATAGTTCCCGGTACTTGTATGCGATCGCCGATTGGCACTGGTGCTGGGAATGGATACCAGCAAGTATTACATTCCTCACCTACTTATGTGAGTGCGCAGTTGACAAGAAAAATTTACCCTTAAATACATTGAAATCCCCTAACATCTCTGCATCTCCTGAAAATACAACTGTCGCAAACTCACAGACTGATTCCGGTGGCAGAAAATAATATTGACATGATGATTTTTTCCCCTCTAGGTGCCGTGTTTAACGCGCATAACAGGCACCTTGACCCAGATGCGTTCCCTAACCTGATCGCCGTCAGGGTACACAAAAGCCGTTTGGAGGTGAAGGAAGCGCTAAAGATGGGTCTCAGTAGTCCGTCGGGAATGGGATCAGGTGTTCAATCCAGCATACGGGAATAACGTGCACAATATTGTACCGAATGTAGTCCAACATCGCCCATCCCATTGAGACCAGGATTGTAGTGGGTGGGGCCTGCAGTT
Source organism: Mycena rebaudengoi (assembly GCA_029282285.1). Lineage (NCBI taxonomy): Eukaryota > Fungi > Basidiomycota > Agaricomycetes > Agaricales > Mycenaceae > Mycena > Mycena rebaudengoi. Next base: position 153,948 of record JARJCX010000160.1, on the reverse strand, counting down.
CAGGCAGGAGTAGAGATTCTTGGTTGTCAGACATTGTTGGATGGCAAGGGGCGGTCCGTTACTTTAAAAATATTGCAACTTCTTTTGACAATTTTGAGCAGAGCGATAACTGCAGCCGCAGCACTGCATCTCTGGAACGGACTTGTGTATGGTTGGCAGGCAGACATTGTCAATTGAAATATAGTCATGTGGATTAGCAAGGAGATCCACAGTGCAGATGAAATGGATGAAACAACCGCATGAGCCCTAAGTCTGTTGCATGTGGGTCTTCCGAGAGGAAATGCATCAGGGATATGGAATCCACTTCTTGGAAATGAACGATGCAAATATACCTAAGGCACCTAAATCTGTGGAGGAGGAAGAGGAGGAGGATTGCCGGTGCGCGGTCCCAAATTGAAACGGCATGTGGTTCGAAATCATAGTATGGGATGAGCTGTATTAAGAATATGGAATTCATTTCTAGGAAAGGAATGTTGCAAATAGAAGCACGTGAGCACGGACGTTTCACAGAAGCTAGTATTAGCGGATTACACCGGTTGGAAACAGAAGAGCGCGACCTATTTCCAATTATGGCGCGTAAACAGCGGGATACAACTGTTGCATGTGCAGAGCACAGACATCATGGTGAGTGAAAACGAACGATGGCACTCACTAGATGTTCACCGTCCACAACCGCACAGTGGAATGTGCATTCCAACACAAAGGTCCGGCCTTGCCAATGATGAAGCTCGGAGCCCGCTTGATAGACCCACGTAGACGTAGCCAGTACCCCTGGCTGGATAGGCCACGATTAGATAGTGCTGGGCAAGACATTCACTTTGATCCTAGCCTTCGAGGACCAAGACTCAATGCGCGGCGACTGTAATTTGCATTGAGACGCCAAGTTGCCCCCAGGAACACGCATCAGAACTTAACAGTTTTTGCAGCCATGCTCTAATCTCGATGTCCTTTTCTGTCATGTTGAGCACTCCCAACTGGCGATCCCACAGGTCATGGAAGACGAAATTTCCCAGCCTTGGGCGCGGTCCAATCCGGAGCCTGAAGCGTGAAGGTGTGATGGTCATTTAATGATTGCTTTAGACGAGGACGGTCAGTCACCGAACCCAAATGGCGGGCATGTCTTACAATGGGTTCGGCGAGTTGTCCAATAATCCTCGCCCTGAAGTCCCCTTCGACTGTGGCGGATCCACGTCCCGCGCAGGTACGCTCAATACGATGGGTTGTGCGGAAGCAGTCATTGGGAGACTGCGGTGGGAAAAAGTCAGCACAAAACTCCAAGAGAGCGAGGAAATCAGTATGCTGTTCCAGGTGGTGGATAAAGTCGGCCGGCATTATTTGCGCTCTAAATTCAACGCACACCATGAGAGGTAGGATGTGAATTACTGATGCAGTATTTATTGCGTCGCCAACGTTGCGCTCATATAAACTGTTGCCGAGGCGATATTGTTGTTGTAATGTGTACCTCGGGAAACATGGAGTCAACAATAAAACTAATTATATTTAGGAGGTATATGTAGTTATAGTTCGCAGCTCGCAAGTTAGTCGGTGTCAGCGTTTTGATTTACGAGGTGCCTGTAACACAGTTAGAGCATATATGTGAAAGGATTCAATGGACCTACCCTGTCGGGTGCAGCTTAGGCCCGGGTCCGCAGCTCATGCGAAAGCCTCGATGTCGTACAGGGGTCTTGGGAGGCCTGCACTACTCTCAGCGAGGCACCGGGCTCATGGATAGCGAATGACGAAGATACAGCCGTACCCTCTTCGAGCAAAGTGTGGGCAAAGGCGCGTGCCAGTAAGCTACACGCTCTATTTAAGCGCTGAATGGAAACTGTTTGTTTTTTCTGTCGGCTTTTTTTCTCAGCAAACGTCGACATTTTCCAGTGCTGCATATGCTTTTCGACGCCTAACAAGCCGGTCATGCAAGTTTAGGGCAAAGTCTGAGCAGCTACTAATGTCTGAGTAGGCCCATATATTTTGCTACTACTATATTCGCAGAAATTTGGGCATTCGTTGGGCATTCGGAACTGCTGCCCCGTGTGCAGAGCGCCTATCTATGAGGCCCCGATCAGAGATAACGCATACGAAATGGAGTTGTCAGATGCAGTTCGCGAAGGGTTGGTGGAACCATCCGCGTCCGACACACCAGAGAAGTTATATGACTGGGACGGAGTTGTATTTGCAACAGACTAAGTCCAAACTGATTCTGCATTGAACTATGCGTAAACTACGGTGTCCATTTTGTGGGGTTATTCTAATGGGAAACCCGGTTTCTCAGAGAAACCCCGCACATCAGAGAAATCTTTGAAATTTCTAATCAGCAACCCCTCCGAGATATCGGCGTCGGTGGCCGATGGAGTTATCATTTCGCCAACTGAATATCCCACGCTACCATAATCCGATGTTTAGCATGACTGCCAAAGCAGCTTGAACAGTTGAAGATAAATATTCCGGTGGCGGTGGCGGTTCCTCCGGCAATAACTCTGTGCCAAGACCCCCAGATCGGGAAGAGGACTCTTCGCAACCAGCCGCACCTCCTCCGAAAAAAACCCGCTCAGGTTGGTCCAGGTCATACAAGTTTCACTGTGTCGAAAAGATGGCCATAATTATATTAACTGTCCCCTCCAAGAATATAATATCAGGCTACGATCATTAATTTCATCTCATTTTCAAAGTTTTTCTTTTCTTTTATCGAAAAAATGAGTAGCCTTATGCTACAACAACGTGAAAAAATAGTCATCAAGGACAGCTGTCATTCTGTGTTTTTTATTGGGAGTGAGAATTCAGCCCCCGATGGCAAAATAAAAGATTCATTCAGGGCGCTAAACCATCTGCAGCTCGATGGATTAGCACCGGACTTTGACTCATTGTAGTGTTATATTAAAAAGTACACGGATGAGGACTCGAACTCAAGACCTTACAATTTGCCTAACCAGCTGATCTACTGGTGAACATACTGATATCGGGGTGGTACTATTGTGCCCTATGGGTCTGGAACTGCCCTGTCTAGCTGGAACAACTTTTTCTGATTTTATTCTGTGCATCGTTGCCCCCAGTATCCTCCGGCATTAATTAATACACGTCCGATGCATGTACGTGCAAAAGAACTAAGAGATTAGGTGAGGGGAAAGTATGGTTAGCTCGTTGCCGGGTGCGTCAATGAGAGGGTAATATGGAATACTACCGAAATTCTCCATGTCCGCTCATTCCGAAGCTCCGAAAAAAATCAAGCATATTCTTACACAATAAAAAAAGGTTTCTGTCTCTTCGGAATCTGTTTCCAGAACGATGTGCCTATGGCTTGAGCGAGAGAGCCACATCGTCACTGCATGTCACAGCCTTGATATGAGTTTGACATGTCACGCGTTTTGCACCACCCTGCGCAGGGCATGGGGACATCGTTCAGTGAACATATTCTGAGGAGGCAGAAACTATTTTTCACTGTTTAAGAACACGCCTGAATTTTTTTGGGTCTTCGGGATCTGCGAACACAGAGAAAGTGCATAATATTCCATATTACCCTCTGATCACCATGCCCGGCAACGAGCTATCTATGCGTTCCTCTCCTCGAATCTCTTAGTTCTTTTGCACATACATGCATCAAACATGTATTAATGAATGCCGGAGGATACCGGGGGCAACGATGCACAGAATAAAATCAGAAAAAGTCGTTCCAGCTAGACAGGGCAGTTCCAGACCCATAGGGCACAATAGTACCACCGTTCGCAAACATCGTGAAATATCTTCGGCAATCAATGATCTGCAGCTCACTGGAGGTACCGGCCGGGGGGGTTTCATGAGAAACCGGGTTCCCCAATAACACATTAAATTTTGATGGGGTTTCTCTGAGAAACCGGGTTTCCCATTAGAATAATCCCATTTTGTGCAGCATCCCCACCATTGCGGGTCCGGTCCGGACCTGTCAGCAGGTACATAATAAGCGGTCCGGCTGATCCGGTAAAAATGCGCATGCAATAGACAAGTTTTAATTCTGATTCTGAGACCTGGTACCTGAGTCGGTACCAGGAATTCTACAAAAGCAAAAATAAGGTATTACAGCCCCCGGTAATCGACGAATCCACTGCAATTCATTCTGCAAGCTGATGGACCACGCCATCTTCTTGTTCTCACGCTGAGGGACATTCCACTGGATCCCCTAGTCTGGACGTCTGCCCCATTTATTTAACGACTCTCTCGAATCCGGCGGATTGGCTGAATGTAGTAGATAAGGATCGAGTATAAAGCACAGCATTAAATATGTGCATCGTCCGACACCATTCCGCACGCATTTTATTTGAAATACATTCCCAGGTCCCGATTCTTGTTACCGACTTCCTGATTTTCTTTTGTGAAGGGAGCTCAGAGTGCATGATCCCATATTTTTGGCCTGCATTTATTTCAAAGGCTCAACTAAAACTGAAGTTACTTGAGTTGAACTTGGAGGTGAATGGAGCTTCAACCTACGGAGACCATGATAGACACACAAACGCAGCTTTTTCGGGTTACAACTTATTTTGAGAGCTCCTCAGGCTATACTCCTCAGGCTATAGACTGTTAACCCTTGTCTCATATGAAGACTTCGACTGCTTCAGGATGTTAATTTCTCTTGTACCTATGGACTTGGAAAGATGGACGTGGTCTTGAATTGGAGTCTGGACTTGTCCGTCCTGCCGCCTCAAGCACAAGTATCCTTGTGGTGTGATGTTCACGGTATATGTTGAGCAGCGAGAAAGGAGGAAAGCATCGGCGCAATCTGTCGAACTAATTAGGAATAGGCGGTCATTATAGGACGGGGCTCGCCGATGCATCAATCACTCTCCTCATCGCAATTTTTTTTTTGTGTCTTGCTGCTGTGACGTGACAGGACGTCACCCATCCGTTTTCTTCCGACGCCCATCCTCGTCTTCCCGCCCCTTTCTTCCTCTCCCTTTCTCTGGCACTTCTTCCTTTCTTTTCCTCCTCGCACCATCCTCCCTTCGTTCCTGCCCACTCGCTGATCGAGGACTCACACATGCATTAGCCTTCGACATCCGACCATCGATTCAGACAATGCCACACACAAAGCCTGCGGGCGCCACGGAGCCGATCCACGCTTGAGGTGCGTTCTCCTCCTCTCCAATTTACATTTCCATCATACGCATCTAGGGTCTGAGCTACGTCGCTATGCCTTTCTTCACGCGACGCCGCGCCACCGATCTCGCCATCGGCGTCATGCTGCCTCCCCGCGCCATCTCGTTTCGCACCCGCGTCTTCGCCGGCCGCTCCAGTTCTCGCGGACGCACGCATTTATGCCTGCGTGAGCCACTATACTCCCGCTCGCCGGCTGCGTGCCACGCAGCCCTGATACGGATACGGTGGCGCGTTTATACTCGTGCGGCGTGGTGCTCGAAGAGAGGTGCGTCTCGGCATGCCCCCCTGTTGTAGGCTTGTCCTCCCCGTGCAGCGTCCTCATGCTGCCGCTCCCAAGCCCATCGATTTTCCCGCCGCGCATGGCCACGGGGGACGCCGCGGCCGTTACACGGACGCGTCCTACAGTTCACCATGCTGCGCGTGGGGCTTCACCTTCGAGGTTGATTGCCTCACTTCATCCTTGAATTACATCTCCCGGATTCTACCTACGCATGGAGAAGCGCACCGCGCTCCCCCGCCTTGTCCTGGCGCATGTGTCGCTCGCCCGCGTACGCACACTATGCGGCCGGTTCGCTGTCGCAGGCTGGGCCGGTTTGGTGTACCAAGGCGCTTTCCCCCGGCTTTCCCTCGCCCCGCATGTAGTCGCGAGGATACATGGATTGTGCGTCCCGAGGTCCACGCCTCGCTCGCTACCCGACGATGCGGCGGGGGCTTCTGCGAGCGGAACAGCGAGGCACGCCGTACGCGCGACCGTGGTACATCCGTGCTGCACCTCCTCTTCTCGCGCGCACGCTTGGAGATTTTGCACGCGCTTCGGTAATCCTTCCAAGCTTCGTTCGCAGCGACGCACACCCCTCCTCCCTGCGGATTAGCGCGAGCTCTGTGGCTACTGGTGGGGACGTACGGATCGATCGCCGAGGCCCACGCCCGGCTCGTATGCAGCGCAGGGGCTTCTGCGAGTGGTGGACGCAACCTTCTCATCCCGGCTGACGGCCTACGCCCCCAACGCACCCTGCCTTGCTGCGGATTTTCCGCGGGCTTCGACATATGGACGGGCACGCTCCCTTGGATCCTTTGTGGCGCCAGCCCGGTTGCGCTGGCTAGTCGCGCGCCGCGTACGGGTGGGTGTAGCATTTGCGCCCGCGTGTACTTCTTCCCTGCCGATTTCTTTTTTCCCGCGAGCTTCGTCATTTGTAGGGCTGTGCCCGAGGACGCTCCCGGATTGTCGTGTTCGGGTAACACATGTGGAGTACATAGTCAGGCGGCGCGTGGGTGGACGAGGCGGCGGGCTTGCGGTACCGTGGTGCGCGCGGAAGTCACCACGACGCTACACTACGCTGGCGCGTGTGGGTTTCTCTTGGGGTGTGGGCGGGCGACGTGTGATGTACTGCGGGGGTGATATACGCGCTTTTCTTCCGTGAACCACCCGCATGGGAGCTCCACTGTCATGCGCCGTCGAGACGAGACGACTGTGGGAGTCACGGTGTCACTGGTGTGCGCGCTGCAGCTGGTATCTGCGCGGGGCGATCCGGTGCTTTCTGCTAGCCCGGTGGATGTAATTCTGTGTTGTGGAGCATCCGAATACGAATACGATCTCTTTCCGAGAGCACGAGACGATGAGCCTGAACTGCAAGTGAGAGATGAGCTCGGACCGCATGCGAGAGATGCTGAGGCTTTTATCTCTCTTCTCTCTCGTCTACCGGCCTTTTTCAGCGGCCTGCGTTGCGCAGTTGTGATTTCGATGGACTTCAATATGGACGATATGAATTTTGTAGACCGGAAAATTTATATGTGCGGTTTTGCGGTACTGATGATATCTATTTATCGCATGCAGGTCGTACCTTGCAACCGATCCAATGCTTCAGTCTTCCTGGCCTCGAAATCTTCCCAACGCCAGTGGCCTCAGCTATAGAACATGAACGAACTCCCATCGTCATTAACTGTGTCATCGCAATCCACTGATCCACGGTAAGCAAAGCTGCTCACAGCCATTCAAGCTGGTCCGTCGACGACCACAGGCGGCGCAATATTCGTGATGACTTTCTCGACCCGAATTGCTGCGAAGACCGGAGTGGCCTCCTGGGGCTTTTTCGCACAAGTGAGTCCAATATCCTAAACGCCGATGGTGGTACTCCTCAAGAGAACTACCATCTTTTGTTATGTCGCATCAGAGACAATATATTCCGGGACACAATCCATTGATTCATGCCACAGCCATTGGACTCGTCGAGTGCGTGTGAGCTCAGTACGCGAGCTCCTGGTTGTACTCAGTCAGACTCACGCCCCAAATTAATAATTTTGTCCAGTCCCGATGGTACAACGTTCTCACTCTCCGATGATTGTTTGCTCCCATCGCGCTGCGGAAATGTTTATTCACAGCAAGTTCTTGAGCTGGTCAGCATTTGAAGGCATGCGTAGTGCACCGGTGGCAGTCATTGAAAGAACATCAGCGTTTAAGCAATTATAGTTTGGGATGGACCTTTGGCTGTTACGGAGATGCTATCGATAAAGTGTACACCCATGAGATGGCCGCAAATTCAACTCCAAGAGGGTATACTTTGTCAAGACATTCCTGCCTATTTACTTGAATCACGCCGTGAAATCAGCTTAAGAACGTAGCTCGAGTAAAATCCGAATCAATATCGGACGGCAACTCAAGAAAGCGTGGTCGCGCCTGAGATGACTATCACCGGCCTATCACCGGCCTCGGTTTATATTGAAGGCCAGCAGGAGGGAGAGAAACCATTGGTGGTGCGAGGTGCACTCCGTCGAAGTATAATCCATGGGCATTATGAGACAGATAGGGGTTCGACTCCCCGTCAATTGCAGGGGTTTTTTTCCTGCTATTAATCACGGCAGCAGTAATGAACGAAAGCATCCCTAAACTATCGTTGAGAATCAGAATAAGGGAGGAAAGAGTCGGTAGTAGGACGTGCACACCGTCTAACTATGGGATTCGCCGATGCCAACATATGCCTCGTGCGGACTGGAATTTTGTGTACTTCTGGCATTTATTATTGATAAAAAAAATACTCAGTGGGTATTGACGGATGTATGAAGGAAAAAATAGATCGGTGGTGCGAGGTGCATTCCGTCGGACGATATTCCGTGACTTTCGGTCATTACAAGGGTCGGAGTTCAAATCCCCGCCGATGCATGGCCGGACATCCCACTTGCCTAATTAATTTTTTTTGTGCCACCTAGGCCTTACATTTTGTTTTATTGATGTATTTCTGCCTGATATCGGTGGTCGTCCAACAGGCAACATTTTCTTTTGGATCCGTCCAGTGCGACATGTTTTTTATCATGGAATTTCTTGAGGGTGGGAGGAGGGAAATGGGGTGCTGGATGTACTGCACTATGAGGCGAATGCGCGGCGGTCAGTATGAGATGGGTTGGGGTTCGACTCCCCGCCGATGCATGGCCGGGTTGCTTAATTCTTTTTGTGCCGCCTTACTTTTTGTGTTATTGGTGAATTTATTCTGGACACGGGGATACACAGAAAGCATCCGTGGTGCAAGGCGCACCCCGTCGAAATATCAAAAAAATAAGTTTGTGATAAGACGGGTAGGGTTTGAATCCCTGCCGATGTGTGATCGGCCAGAAGCTCCACAATTCTTTTTGGATGCGTCCAGTGTGACGTGTTTTTTTCATGAAATATATTGAGCGTAATAGGAGGGAAGTAGAGGCATCGGGAGTGCTAGGTGCACTGCAGTCTGTCGAACTATAAAGCGAATGCGTGGCGGTTAGTACGAGACGGGTAGGGTGCAAATCATTGCTTTTGTGTTGATCTTTTTTTTTTTTTTTGGCATGGTATTTATTGCAGGTAGCAGGATATACAGAAAGCATTGGAGGTGTGAGGTGCACTCCGTCCGAATTATATATATGTAACGACGCGGTCATTAAAGGACAGTTAGGGCTTCGACTCCCCGCTGATGCATACGCTGTTTGCAACTTTTTCTTTTCTTTTCTTTTTGGTCTTTGAAGTGATTTTTACGATAGTATGTCTCTAGGGAAATAGGAAGGAAGGAAATAAAGTGTCGGTGGTGCTAGGTTCACAGCCAATATATACGGCAATGGACATCAAGAAAAATGTATAAACTGTACGGATTGACTCCTTCCCGATGCCCTTTTTCGAAGGTATTTATCAAGGGGAGCACGAAAGAAATGAAGTGTTGGTGGTAAGGGGTGCTCTTGGTCGAACTGTACCAGTTAATATGAGACAGGCCGCCGCCTTCGCTGTTCGGTGGATTTATTTTGGACAGAGGGATATACAGAAAGTACCTGTGGTGCACGTCGTTCGAACTATACTTCCTTGGCGAGCGACGGGTAGGGGATCGAATCCCCGTCGATGCATTCATGGGCCGTCCTCTTTTTTTTTCGAAACAGACGGATGAAATTTACATCACCATCATCATCAGAATCCATGCACAGGATTGATGTTGGAAGCGGGCACGGTAATAAAGCTGAGTTTGCAGCCGCACTAGAGAACAACTTCGAGGTGAGATGGTCCCAGAATTTGATCTATATTATTCCTTTCCCCCATGAATCCAAAATTTTCTGAAGGGTTTGCGAGCATCTATGCGAAGTACGTCAGAACGTTGACGTTACGTGATGTCACTCACCCGACCTCTTCCGACCACCACCTCGTCCCATCTCCCCAACCAACTCCTTCCTTCCACCCTCCTGCACTAGCACTCTTCCGCCCCATACGTCCCCGCCCTCGCTGATCCAGGACTGCCAAATTAACTGGACGTCGCATCCGACATGGGCGCCCATGATGCCCCAAGCGGAGTGCCACCAGATCCAATCCCCCGTTTGAGGTGCGTTTTCCTCTTCATATTCTGGGCCGCCACGATGGCTCGGTGCCCATATATCGTCCCAGCGCCTTCTTTCCGCGACTCTGCGCCACCGCCATGGGCGTCATGCTGCGGGAGTGCGCGAATGCTGCCTCTGGCCATCTCGTTCCGTTCCCGCATCTTCGCCCGCCGGACTAGTGGCGGCTCGGATGATCGGCTCGTCGCGTCATTCTCGCTCGCCCGCGTACGCGCTGTTGCGCGCGTGACAAGACGGGCCGCACTATGGCGCTCTCCCCCGCCTCATCCTCGTTGTGCTATGTCGCCCAAAGACATACGGATCGCGTGCGCTGCGGTCCACGCTGGAGGAGCGGCGCGCGCCGTCCCCGCGACCTTGTCATATCCCTTCTGCGCCTCCGCCCCCCTCCTGCGCACCTCCCCTCCCTCAGGATGTTGCGCGCGCATATGTATGCTGAGGGCGATCCCTCCCGGCTTGTCATATCTGTGCCTCGCTCGCGGCGCGCACCCCCTTCTTTTCTTTTGCTCCTCGGCCCATCCTCCCTTCGTCCCCGTAATACAGCCCTACAATGATGCCCCAAGCAATTTGAGGTGCGACGTTCTCGCCCGCTGGCGTTGTCTTCGCACCAGGCATGCACTTGCGACACACTCGCGCCCGCCGGCTGCGTGCCCCGTGCCCCGCGCCCTCTACCAATCGGATCCAGCCGCGCACCTCTAGCTAATCGTGCTCGAGCGGGAGGCGCACGTCGCATGCCCTCCTTTGCCGGCTTGTTGTGGAGGGGTTCTCCTGTGGTGGTGCATCCGGATACCGTCGCTGATCCAGGATTCTCGGGTTCTTTGGCCATTGGGCGCAGTGTCGACGCTGCAAGTGGAGTACCACCCTCGCCAATCCCACGTTTGAGGTGCGTTCTTCACATTACTTTCCAGCAATTAGGGTGCTGACCGGGACCTTTTGGTAGCTCGACATCTGAGCTATATCTATCCGAACCGTGCGTTCTCCTCCCCCTCCCCTCTTTACATTTCCATCTTCGGGTTTGGGGCCTGAGCTACGGCGGTGCGGCGTCCCAGGACTTTACTCTTCCCTGACGCTGCGCCACCGCCTCGATCTCGCCATCGGCATCATGCTGCGCGAACCACGCCTCCCGCGTCATCTCGTTCCGTGCCCGCGTCTTCGTCCGTCGGACTCGTGCCCCGCAAGGCATGCACTGACGCTTGCTTGAACCCCCGTACTCTCGCGCCACGCAGCCCGGGCGATCGGCTATGTTTACAAGATCTGGCGGCGCGCATTTACTCGTGGTCGAGGAGAGGCGTGTGTCGCATGCCTTCTTTCGCCGGTGCGTTGTACTTGTCCTGCCTGCGCAGCGCGCCGGTCGGGTTTCTTCTCGCCATTTCTCCTAGGACACTGCGGCTGTGGTGCATGAGTATACTGCGCCCGCGCTGCACGGCCTTCTCCTCGTACAGACGCGTCCGCTACCCCTTTTCTCTATCTTTTTTTCCTTCATTTCGCCCTTGAATGCTCTTCACGGTACACGTGGAGCGGACCCCCCCCCCCCCCCCGCCTTGTCCTGGTGTATGCGTATGCGGATGGCGCTCTCCGCCTTCTCCTGCTCGCCGCGCTCTGTATTCGCGAGGACGCGCTCGGTCGACGGCTGCGGATGCGGTGTGGGCTCCTGCGCGCGGAAGAAGCGGCGCGACGTCTCATGTCGCCTGTGGGCGCACGCAGCGACGTGCACCGTCCTTCCCCGTCGCCCCAGTGCCATTCTTCACGCCACGTCTTTTTGATCATCAAGTTGATGACACGGACGATTTCTTCGGATGATCTTTTTTTCAAATAATGGTGCGCACTCGCTGCTTGCGGTACGCCCCGATCCCGCCATCCGACACGGCGCGGCCTTCTGCGATACAGACGCGTCCTGACGCGTCCATAGCGCTACCTTGCCCCCATCTTTCTGTCTTTTATTTTTCATTCCGCGTTTGAATGCTCACGGTACACGTGGAGGGTGGCGTAGCGCGCTCCCCCGCCTTGTCTTGGCGTATGCGGATCGCTCGCCCGCGTGTGCATCCACCACGCGGCCATGATGGTCTGCTGCTAGCGGAAGAGCAAGGCGCACGCCACGGCGCTCTCCACCGGCTCATGCTCGCCACGCTAGGTAGTCGCGAGGATGCGCTGCGGTCCACGCCCGACTCTCTGCCTACGGATGCGGCGCGGGGTTTTGCGCGCGGAGGAAGAAGCGGCGCACCTTCTCATGCCAGCTGTTGGCGCACGGGGCGACGTGCACCGTTCTTCGCCGCCGCCCACTGCCGTTCTTTACGCCATGCCCGCGTTTTCTTTGATTACTATGTTGAAGACACGGACGATTTCTTTCGGATGAGCTTTTTTGCTTTTTCAAATAAAGATGTGCACTCGCAGCTTGCGGTACGCCCCGATCCCGCCATCGTGCCATGCTGCACGCATACGCGTCGGACCACGCCTCCTGCGCCTCCTGCGTCGTCCCGTTCCGTACGCGTTGTCGCGGGACGCATGCACTAGCGCCCGCGTAGTTTGCCATACTCGCGCTCGCCGCCTGCGTGCCATGCAGCCCGGACGATCGGCTGCTGCGATACAGATACACTTGCGCGCTTCTACACCTGCACGAGGAGAGGCGTGTCTCGCAGGCCGTCCTGTAGTACCCTTCCTGCCCGCTCTCACGTCGATCTTTCTGCGGTGCATACGATCACCACGGGCACGGGATACTATATGTAGGTCGGCGTCTGGGGATATACGTACGGTGCTCAGAGGGGCTGGCAGCGCATCCGAGTCCCGACACGGCGTGATTGTCATCGGCGCCGGAATTGAGAGCAGGAAAGGGCGGCGTGGTGATTTGTGTCTTGAATGGCGCGTAGGGAATGGTCTGGATGTAAGTCAGCATCACTCCATTGACTGCGGACTCTGCCGCACTCTCCAAGTCGTGCTTGTGTCCGAGTATGTACGGTGCCGTCATAACTGTGCAGCAAATTGGTTCCCACTTCCACAAATACATCAAGAATGGAACTGTGATTTGAAAAAGCACTTAGCAAGATGCATAGGTGCACAAACATTCAAGTTATGAGGAAATGAATAATTTCTGGAAGCTGTCGAAGGACAAATCCTTGTATTTAACGTAATAGTACGCCAGTAAGTACATTCCACGCTCGCACACCATTTGCGCGCGCTAGACGACATATTTTGCTCGGCGTTCATTGTCGGCGTCTAATGCTGACTGGCGCCTAACCCTCCCTAGGCCGTCGTCTCTGATGCCAAATTACCGAGTGGGAAATGAAAACGCCACAGACAGCTGTACCGTTGGGGGGCTAATGCAAGGCTTTCTATTTTTGGGGCTTTGGTCTATGCCAGGACGTGGTGTTCGGCACCACACCTCCAGTGTGAAGTTTGGAGACGTTGGTGTCTGGAGGAGTCAGTCTATTTACACAGAGGTTTCGAACAATGGGAGCGTCGCCTTTCTGCCGTACCTTGTCCTCCGGGTGCGAAATAGGCGCTGATGGAAGCGCTGAGAGCGGCGACACTGTGCATGCATGTTGCATTGTCAATTCATGCTTTCATCGTGGCAGATAGGATTTATCCCTATGGGGCTCAAATGGTAATTGTGCGCCTATGGCTCACCTATATAGCCCACGTATCTAGTCTAGCTAGACCAGGTATAAAATTGAGGGCTCACCTCTAGCTAGAATAGCTCTGTAAATAAGTGCGGGGTACGACCAAAAGCTGGCAATAGTCCCGCATTAGGCGTCGGGGGATGCCATGCTGAACATCATGATCAACATGATGCCCTGTCATTGCCATCACGGGCCGAGTCCCGCTCACCGATACGCGCATCAGCACCCGCCATCACCTCCGCCATCATCCGCTGTCAACATCCCGTCATGTCACCGCTGCGAGACGCGCTGAGCCCGCCGCTGCCGTCTATATGGCCCCGAAATTCGTGAAGAAATTAGGGCAGGTATATAAAGTATTATACTGTACATTACAGGTTTAATTTTGCGGCTGCCTACAATATATTAGTGTTACGCAACCAATCCGCGTATTTAATCCCTCCCGCCCTCCTGTACTCCGCGCGCCGCCGCTGAATCCTGCGCCACTTGCAGCAGGCTCATCTGCTCTGCCAGCGCGTCTGCCTCGTCATCGTCGTCGCGTTCGTCGTCATCGCCGAGAGGACGCGCCGGGCCCGAGAAAGGCCGTGCAAGTGTGGGCCCGGGTGCCAGCCGCTCCTTGTTAACGGCCACGCCAGGCGTGAGAGATGCCGTGAAGCCAGGCTCATGCGATAGCTTGATGAGCCGCAGCATGTGGCTGTCGTTGAAGCGGCCCTGGCGCATGGCATACTGGAGGACTTGATGCGCAAGGGCAGCTCCATGCTCTTCCCACACGCGAATCTCCTCGCGCTCCAGAAACGCGTCCTCGTCGCGCATGTAGGTCACAAAGCGGGGGATTTCGATGTTGAGACGGAAGATCTCCTCGTCGGCACGTTGCAGCTTGAAGTATTGGTCCATTGCGGCCCGCCCTGAAGGCTTGGCCCACAACTCTTCACGTATGTCGTGGCGTCCGTCCCGCAAGAGGTCGAAGTCGGAAAGGAAGGCGTATTCGACCACTTGCTCCCATGTTAGCGCGTCGCGGGGGGCATCGAGAGCGGCAGCTGCAACGTTGTACGTGGCAAGTGCTGTCTTGACGGCATGTGAGCGGGCCTGCAGCGCCTTGGCTATATGCTTCCGCAGCTTGTAGCCTCAGGCGACATGTTAGAAGGTGCAGGGCATCATGGGTACAATGGGTACATACCTGTGCCCGACATATTCATCTTCGTAAGCTCAAACATCCGTGAGATGATGAGCCCTTGAAGGTTGTCGAGTGCGCGCTGATAGCGACGCTTGCTGACGAGCGTTGCGACCGCCTCCCACTCGGGAGACCCAGCTACCCACCGCACCTCAACCTCGAGCCGCAGCTCGAGGTCTTGGACGGCAAGGAGAGCCTTGCCATGGAGCTCCATGGCGTGCCTACGCTGCGACTCGACGCGACGCGTACGTTTCGCAGCGTCGGCGTAGTTTCGCTGGTCGGCGACGTCCACCGGTGCGATCGTGATGGCCATTATGTTTTGCATGCGCTCGCTGTATAGAGATAAGTAAGGGGAAGACTATGCGCCCGACGGTACGTACGTTCTCTCAGCCAGATTGACTAACTTCTGATAGTATTCCATGGCGAGCGTCTCCTCGAGCGGCTCCTTGGAGAGGTTTCGGAGGCAGTCCATCTCCGCGGCGAGCCACCCGGCAAATGTTTCGCCGCTGTCAATGCCCAGCTGGCGCATCGTTTCCTCGAGGGCGGGTGCGGTGCGCTTCATCTCCAATGCACGCTTGTATTTGTTGGCAAGAAGGAGAGCTGAAGAAATTGGGTTAGTCAATTGAGTACTGCGCGTGCAGTGATACAATACATACACAAAGATTGATACGTATCGAAGACGTCCGTATGCTGCAAGTAGGCGGCAATGGCTTGTTGGCGATGGAAGGACGTGCAGTAACGCGTTGAGGGGGCGAGGGCGTTAGACTTGGAGAAAAAGGTCTCGCAGTACTCGAGGTCCTCAAGGCCAATGCCCTTGACGTAGGTGGCCAAGTTGCAGAGCTGGCAGAGCCGATTGTGCCCGTGTCCGTGGAAGGCGCCGACAAGGGAACGGAACTGGTTCGCACGCGCCAAGGGGCCGAGGATGGGGTGCTTATTCACGGTCTTCCCAAACTTACAGCCGATATCGTATCCGCACGCGACTTCACCGTACGTTCGGATAAGGTGCTCGATGACTGCGAATCCGTACTTCGATCTAGAAAGGCGGGCGTCAGCGTGGTCAATACAGAGGGAGGATCAGACTTACAGCTCCCCGCTGCGGACCATGTCTGTGATGAGCAAGACGAAGCCGTGGCGGCAGAGGGACAGGAAAACACCTGTCTCCTCATAAAGCCCCCACGCCTTCCCCGTTACCCTCCTCCTTCATATTCTGCCAACGGTCCGCGCACCCATCATCTTCCTCCACCCATTCCTGATGGTGATCAGCTACTGGCCACGAAATCTACAACTCAGACGACTTACAGGATCCGGAACAAAACCTCTCATCAACTCGTCTATCCCCCCCTCCGCCCACTTGTTAACCTCCTCCCTCGTCAAGTAGTAGTCGCCAGGGGCTGTGCGATTGTCCTTACGCTCCTTGGATTCACCTGGGACCTCCCGCGCCGTTGCACCGCCCTCTTCGCGAACAACATCACGCTCCCTCCGGTGGAAGCGTTTGAGCGAGTTATTCCCGTCCATTGTGCACAGGAACGGCAGCGGCAATGGGGGCTCCCCTTCCAGCTTGTAGACGCACGGTGGGCACGCATTCTTCAGCCTCCAATCAGGCGTATCGCGTCCGAGAACTGCCTTCACGCGTTGGTCGACAATTGCGCGAGTTGCCAGATACAAGTCGAAGGCGATGGAGAATTGGTTTGACAGGTAGGGACGAAAAGGCACCTGGGGAGGGGTTAGCTTTGGAGGAGCAGGGTAGGATTAGGGAGGGACATACGCCGTCGATATCACACAGCGTCTTCACATATGGCTGGATCGCGAGCCGAGGACAGCGAAGGTGGGCGACACGGAATATTTCCAGTGTTCTAGTCGTAATGACGACGTTAGGCTCATTCGGAGAGCATGGGAAGTACCCCAGCTCAACCAGCCCGGACGTTACAAACGCGTCGCCGATTAGCATCGGCAACTCGGTGACCACGGAACCTGCGCAAAATTAGTTAGTTTAGAGACAGCAGGACTTGGATGAAGGCGTTAAGCTTACCGAAGATGTCGACGACCACCATTGGCAGCATACCCTGCACCATGGCATCGCTCGGAGGTGCGAGAAGAACACCCAAACCTTCGGCGGAGCAGCGTAAGTCCCAGGCAATGTAAGCGTCGGCCATCGCCGGCATTTGTGGTGCGAACGCATCGACCATATCCTGTGTGCGGTTGCGTCGAGTACGGTAATCATGGCGGTGGGCATAAAGCCGACTAGTAGAAGAATGGTTAGCGGGGAGTAAATGAATGCGCAAAGAAAACCTTACTTGTGTGACTCTTGCAGGTCCTCCCAGGCGCGTGCTTCGTCCAAGGCGTCTTTGTTAGCGATTTGTTGAGGAGTGAGGTCCTCCCCTTCATGGCTGATTTCTGCCAGCGAAGCACCTTCGAGAACGGCGCCGAGATTATTGTTGCTCTCGTCGGCATCATCCTGGAAGTTTGCCGAATCACGGAAGGCGTCCTCTGCGCGACGCTGAGCAGCAGTAAGGTCTAAGACATTCGCCCATTAGAAATCATTAATTAATAGGGGAAAAAAACACGCACCGCCCACCCGTAAGGCCTCTGCGGCTGCAGTGGTATCCTTGCGCCGCCGGACATTCTTGGGGTTGAGTACCTCCTGGACGTTGACCCGGCGACCCGCTGAATTTTTTGTCGACGTCTTGATGCTGACACGACGCGACAAAGAGCTGGAAGACTGGGCGCGTCCGAGGTTTGTGGGCAGCATGAGTGAGTTTGTTTGTACACGTGATCCCGCTTCGACGCGTCTTGTACCACCAACACCAACGCGACGGTGAGTCTTTAAGTTTCTCTGTTGCTCGTCTGCCCTGCTCGATGCAGGGGGCTTGCTGTGCATGGAATCAACCCTGGGTCCAGCACAGTACGCCCCTCGCATCGAGCAGGGCGGACGAAGAACGCGCCTGGCACCCGCAGCGGCAAAATACTCATTTTATTTTGCATTGGACCAGATGGCCATGATGTGGTTTCCTCAGGAGAGGAAGGTGAATGCTACTTACCCAGTTGGCTCATTCCCAGGAACTGACTGGAGACAGACACGCAAGGGGACCATATTTTCCCCGTTCATGCCACCGCTCGGCCCAACACTTCAAGCGTCGATTTTTGACTTTGCCCCTCTGCTTCGCGCCTCTACTGCGCGCGAGGCCTCATCCGACGAGGACGTCGAAGATTCTCCATCGGACTCGGAGCGTGACACACCCACCAGCCCCGACATTACCCCTGACCCGCCTACGCCGCCCCGTACACGCAGTGTGTCTCCCCCGCCCAAGCGTCGCCATATTTCTGACGCTCAGGCCACGGAAACCCCCCCACCCCACCGACACGCCAAACGCCGCCGGCGCCGCAACGCAGCCATCGAAGCAGCTGGCCACGCACCTCGTCCTGCCGCCATCCAGCAGCAAGTCTCCGCTGATCACGCCATCCCTACGGCCGTGGATGCCGAGGCTCTTCCAGTCGCCCACGGCGCATACGCCGCTAAGGTGGAAGACGACACGTACGGCCGCAAGAAGCGGCGCACGCTCGAGGAGCTCATTCAGCTCGGCTTTCACCTGGTCCGCTGGGATGGCTTGTACGTACCTGTTTGCCGCCCACTCCGTTTTCTGCTGACGCATGCTTCAGCAAGGCGCGACCCATCATCGACATACATGGGCGCATTATCGCGGTACTCGCCAGGCAGCCCACGGACCCCACGTACGCTGGCGCCGTTGCGTGCGCCTTCTCTGCTATGACCCGCGAGGCCACTGGCGCCAAATTTCCGGCGACCATGTCCAAACATCGACGCGGACCTTTCCCCGCCCTCAATACTGGCATTCTATACGGAAAGGGGCAAACGGTGCCGTCGCGCCTCAACAACGGCGTGCACACGGCGCTGCTACGTCGCCTCGTCGGCAACAAAGATGTCAAACGAATGGCGACATATGCCAGCGGTAAGCCCCCGCCTATCCAGCTCATGGATTTAACTCATCTCATGCATAGCGGCATTCAATTTATGGGCGCCCAAAGTCTACGCCTACTACCACGAACACGACATGGCCCTCAGAAAGCACCTCCCCCATCTTGAGCGCAACTTCCCCAAGTCTGTGTTCTCCTCCGCCGCCTTCAACTTTGGCCCCGACGTCTGGACATTCAAGCACCGGGATATCCTCAACGCCCCCTTTGGCATGTGCGCCGTCCAAGCGCTGGGGGACTTCGATGCCACGAAGGGCGGCCATCTCATTCTGTGGGATTTGAAACTCGTCATTGAGTTCCCAGCCGGCGCCACCATTCTCCTGCCATCCGCCACGATCTGCCACTCCAACCTCCCCATCCAGCCTGGCGACAAGCGCGGCTCATTCACCCAGTATACCGCTGGCGGCCTGATGCGCTACGTCGACAACGGTTTTCGCACGGAAAGAGAGCTGGCTGAGAACGATCCGGAGGAGTATGCGCGCATGTGTCTGCTGAAGGAGACGCGCTGGGAAATGGGGCTGGCCTTGTTGAGCACCGTAGATGAGTTATTAGAAGGCGCATCCGTAGCATAGCCCTACCATCCATATATATATTTTTAGCCGTACCATCCGTATATTTTTAATTACACCAGGAGGATATGAATCACGAACTCATTGTACACTGGCAGAACTCAACGTTGCCATATATATTTTTGGGTCCACAAAAATGGGCTCCTTTTGTTACATTAAAAATGTCAGTACCTCTAGTGAATGTACCTGAAGCTTACCCCAAAAGATGAGATTTTGTTTGGGAAAGGGGAAGTAAGAGAATATTATTTGGACATTAAAATCACGAACTGATTGTTGTGCCATAGATTGACTTGTGTTTCTAGTTACCGGTCACGTCTTTCCTACCTACTCTACATCCTCTGCATCCACATGCCCCCCGGTAGAAAACCCTTGGATGAGGTTACCAAGGCAGAACGTCGAACGGCCGCAGTCAATCGCTACGCAGAGAAGTGAGGCACAAAACAAAAGGTTTTCAGCATATTAAATAAATGACTCTTCAGACACAAATCGGCTTTGCGCCTTGCTGCAAAAGGTCGCATGCAGCGGTATGTAGATTCATTCATCTTCTTGTACCTCCCCACTCCTAATGCAAACACAGAAAACGCCTAAAGCCCCCAACTGAGTCACAAAAATCGGCTGCAAAAGAGGCTGCCCAAAAATATCGAGAAAAGTTTGTGTTACATAACATTCCTTCCTTGAAATCTCCGTGGACTCAATTTATTTTATAAAGGAACCGCAGCGCAATTCGCACAGCTGATGCTGCCCGTCGAAAGAAGTACGCAGCCCACTTGTTAGCACCACAATTTCTCACTAACAACGGGATGATGCAGAGCAGCTCAGGAGGTTGAGGCAATCGCAGCTCGGAAGACTCGCTGCAAGAAATTTTATATGTATGCCCCTGGGCCAGCAAAGCCCGGATCTCCTCCGCCGACTGCTCGGCCAACTTTGCCGCCTGTACCCCCTCCCTTGGCTCGCAGGCCGAAGATTGGGACTCGACGCGAACCTGCGTCTGCAAGCGAAGAGTCGGATTCTGATTCCGACTCCAATTCAGAATGCGTCGCGGATTCTTTCAAGACTCATGGAGTAGTTGGCAACTCCCGCTGGGGATTTGGGTACCGCGATCCACGCCACCGCGATACCACGCCACCAAATGTCTGCGGCTGTTACCCCCCCCGCACGCTGTGGTTATTGCGGGTGGAACTAGTGCTCATTTAAATATATATTACTGTACTGCGGGTGGAAAGTAGTTGAAATATATATCAGTTAAAATATATTTCTGTCCGCACATTTGTCGTGTGCTTGCATATGAAGGTTAATGAATTGCTGGACGCAATTCGCGTGGACGCGTCAATCCAAAATAGGACGCGTCAAGTCACGTGCTGTATTCTGCTCGTTGTCCGCCAACTCACTCCGAGTCCAGCCTCCACTCGATGGTGCACTCTTGGGTGCCTGTCAAACCGATACTCTGCACCCCCGAGTACTACCCAAGCCCGCAACACAAGCATAACATCGATGCTCACTCAGCAGACCCCGAATGCTGCTTCTACAGTGTAACGGTAGGACGTGTTTGCGGAGTGTATTCTGTATTGTATGTCTTTTCCTGCTGCTGGTGTTCTGAGATGTTGGCTCATCCCAGACTTTTTTTCACAGGGAGGACGCCCACAATACCATCAAGGGCTTCGATGGCGGCGCGTACTTCATTGCGGACGACTGGAATCTTGTCACGCGCCACTGGGCTGAGTTCTGTGAGACGAACCACTCGCACTCCCCGCCCTCCTCCACGGATTCCTCTCCCCCATCGTCGCCCTCTTTCTCTCGCTTATCTGTGGCGCCCTCCGCCTTTACGGTCTCTCGCCCCTCCACACCAGATGCCGCTTTCTCCGGTGCTGCGCCGGCGTATACTCTGCGCCCCTCCTCGCCTCTGGGTTTGCTAAACGAGCCCCTACCGCCCTCCTCTGCCACCCGCCGATCCCCGAAAAAGGTCCCCCCCGGCCAATCCGTACAATCATCCCCCACCAAGGCTGCGTCTCCCTTGGCACTGACGCCACTGAAGGGTTTGGACCCCCCTCTTCCGCCACCGCTCGCCTCCAAAGCCCAGCTGCCCTCCGCCGCCGCACACCGCTCCCCCACGAAAGTGCTTGCCAGCCCATCCGGGCGCTCTTCGCCAACAAAGCTGCAGTTTCCCCCGCCGCTACTCGAGCGCTCTGCGAGAGCCATCCCGCCCATGCCGCCCACCATGCGCGCCCGCCTTGATGTGGAGCCCTCCCCCACATCACAGCCGACTCCTGCTGCCTTGGGTACTGTGCCAGCAAGTTCCCCGCTGGTCTACGCCATCAGTGGCCATCCCGTCGCGTTCAGGGACTGGTGGGTCTATTTTTTTCGTGCACAACAAGACACTGATTCCCATATTCGCAGGGAATCGGCTTTCTTGATTTTTCAGCAAACAAATCACAGTGAAATGCTCTCGACGCGTTCAGCCATCGAACTGCAGGCGTTCATGGTCCCCGTTCGCATCACCGGCGGTCCGCCCATTCTGTTCGCCGTCCGTGGGCATCCAATCGCCTTCAGAAACCTGTCAGACTCCCATTTATTTCACGCGTTTTTTTTTTCTAACATATTTTTCTTGCTCAGAAAGCCTGCATTTCGTGTCTTCCAAGCAACTGTACAGGGTGAAATGCTGTTCACAACGTCCGGCACGCAGCTGAGGGCGTTCATGGAGCCGCGTGAGTATTCAGAGACTTTGTAGAGTTACTGTAAGTATGCGCGAATTTGCCCCACGTCCAAGATGTATTTTTTTCAAAACGACTACAGTGGTGATAGACGCCGGTCTGACTTCGCCTCATCCCGGGCGAATGTTCACGACGTCCATGTTCGTATGCGATTCATGGTGAGTTTCTGTCTTGTTTGTTTTGCCACGCACCTTTGCGAATAAACATACCAGAACATACCACTACAGGGAAAAAAAAATCCTTGCTCCTACAACGCGCACCAAGCCATCTCGTGCCCGCAGCCAAACAAATGCAGTCGCAAGCCACCACGCATGCGTCTCGCAACCCCTCTAAACAAGTGCAAGAAACACGTGGACGCAAAAAAGGCCCGCTCACCGACTCGCAAAAAGCGACACGCGCCGTGGCCGCCTTGGCACGCAAGCTTGCGAAGGAGGCCCTCGAGGACGACCTCGACAAGTTTTACGCATTGCGCAATAAGTCCATCCTGGACATGGCCGCAGCTCACGACCGCGACCCTGAATACATCAAGCGGCTCATCATGAGCGAGTCTCAGTACAAGACGACGCGCCCAATGACTATGCGAAACACGTTGATGCACGACTTTTCAGTCGAGGCGAAAACTGGTAAGAATAACGGCCCTCTTTTTTTTTGGAGCGCGGCACTAAACGTTGCACAGCTGGGAATCCACTTAGTTTGGTAGAGCTGCATGCACTTGCCGACGTCGCGCTGCCCGAGACGCGCAGTGCCGAAGAAGAAGAGCGCTTGTGGGCTCAGCTCTCTGCTCATCGCGAGCTCCACCGTGTCGGCCTTCGCGCCTCAAATGCCGCGGCCGCGGCTGATACACGTTCGTTGTCGAGCTTCATGCAGGAGGAGGTCGGTGCTTGTCTTTCGATTCCACAAACATCACTGATTCTTTTCTTTTCTTCACCAACAGCTCGCTTCCCTGTATGAAAGGACTGGCACGCGGGGTTTTTTTTTCCTTACCCGTGGCCACGTCGACGACGCGACCATGCCGACGTTTGGGGACGCCGGCGACGGCATCAAGTTCTGCACCGAGGCCCTGAAGATGCAGCCACTGGACATAGTGCGCCAGTTTGAGCAGTGGTCCTGCACGCGTGATTCGGGTACGTATTCTTTACTCTGGCGGAATATCCCTGCTGACGTCGATGGTGGTTTGTAGCAGGAACTGAGCGCGAGACGGTCGCCACCCTCCGGGCGCAGATCGCCGCCATCATCCTCGAAAGGTTCCGTAAGTGGTTAAGTCTTCGCATCCAGGCATGACTAACGTCTTTTGCTGTAGACCTCGCCATCAGAGACAACACCCCGGCAATGTCCTACGCCAATTACGAGGTCGAGATCCAAGAGGCCTGGAAGGTCGAAATCACGGGCTGGCCCACCGGGATCGACTTCAAAAGCCCGTGGGCAGTCAAGGGTCTTGAGCGCCTTCGTACACTCCGCGACGCGTGGATCAACAAGGCCTGCGGCTGGTCCTACATGACCCCGCTGCAGATCGCCGCCCTCGCAAAGGATCTGAAGCGCCGCCGGGAAGCAAACGGGGGCGTGCTCAAAGCGCGGAAAGCGCGGTCCGATATGGGTGGTAAGCACGCATCCAGGAGGGGCGCGGCGGCAAAGGGTGATGACGAAGAGGACGGCGACGACGACGACGACGACGACGACGACGCGGACAACAACAACGTCGACGTGGACAACAACGACAACGACGCGGACAACGACGCGGACAACGACGGCGTGGATGCTGGTGCCGCGACTGTGGTCAGCGCGGCAGCGGCTGCGCTTATCCTCCCCACCGCCACCCACGGGAGCTCTGGCGTGGATGTCGCCGCGTCCATTCCCAACCTCAACGCTACCAACGGCGGTGTTGGCGGGGATTTCATTGCCTACGTACCCCCACAGCCGCTTGGAAACGCGACCAACACAGCAAACACGACCAACACAGCACCCCGTAGCGCGACGGGAGCTACTGGCGCGAAGCGTAAGGCCGACGCTGTACCGAAGCCCCAGGCGGCGAAGAAGCCGCGCAAAGAGCGGTCCGACAAAGGCGTCCCGCGGGGGCCCAAGGCGGGGTCGGGTGGTAGCGCCGCACGAAGCACGGCAGCAGGGCGGCGGCGCCCGGGCTCTGCTGGAGGTGCCGCAGCCGCAAAGCGGCCCTCGGTGGCGGCAGCAAGGGCTGCCGGGACCGCTCGCACTGACAACATCACGGAGGCGGCAAAGCAGCGGGCCGCTGTTGTGCGGCAGGATCGCATGGCAGCGGCGGCGGCAGCGCAGCTTCCTCCCACCCCTGCATTGATTAACAGCGATTAAATAGCAATAGCTGCACCTATATAGCCCATGTATCTAGTCTAGCTAGACCAGATATAAAAATATGGCCTTGCCTCTACATTATTTATGATTTACTTGGGGTTTAAGTGCACATTATGCCCTAATGTTGGCGTGGTAAGTATCCCATACTCTGTCTACACAAGCCCCATTTTTTGTCTGAATTTATGTGCATTATTGGGCATAGCGGCGGGCTCAGCGCGTCGTGCAGCGGCGACGTGATGGGATGATGACAGCAGGTGATGATGGCGGCGTTGATGCGCGCATCAGCGAGCGCGAGACTTGGCACGTGATGGAAATGACGGAGCATCATGTTGATCATGATGCTCGGCATGGCATCCCCCGATGCCTAATGCGGGACTATTGCCAGCTTTTCGTTGTACCCCGCATTCATTTACAGAGCTATTCTAGCTAGAGGTGAGCCCTTAATTTTATACCTAGTCTAGCTAGACTAGATACATGGGCTATATAGGTGCTATGGCTTTACAGCACCTTGCAGCCACATTGTTGTGGCGTGGATGTCTGATATATATAAGACCGAATTCGTGGCATCTCAACCCTTCCCCTCACAACCATGTCCAAGTTGGAAACAGTGTGAGTACCCCAGACCCCCCCCCCCCCCATCGAGGTTTTCAATTGAATCGATGTCCTGCAATTAGCATTCAACTTCACAGTAAGCATTTGCGGATGTCGATGCCGCCAAACTATGTTTAGTCCTCTCTCACAGGTATCCGTGTTACATCATTGACTAACCCCCATGCCGATCTTCCGGTTGACATGAAAATATTTGCCCAGCTCATTGTTGGGGATCAAATTTTCCTGCAAACCTTACCGGCAGCATCTGAGGACAATCAAATGAGTTGGAAACTCGGCTTTGGGGGTAAAATGTGCGTGTGTGATGGTTCTGCACTATAGAATTGGGATTCACAACAACTCTCAATTCCTCTTGCAGCCCTCCCCATGCTCCCACTTTCTCAGTCACTATCTTGCGGCAGAGTGAAAGTCAAGGAACACGACTTCTTGGCTATGTTGAAATTGGGCGAGGTGAAGTTCTTGGATCTGTAGAATCAAAGAAGTGTAGGTGCAGTGTCCACTACTCTGAGCACAGTCGCTCAAAACTACAATGTAGCCTTGCAGCTCAAGTGCAATAAAGTGAATTTTGATGGCCCATCTCTGAATTTCAATGCTGTATTCTCAGTTTCCGAGCCGCCGTACCACGAGGTATCTAGTTTAGAACTCAGTGCTATTCCGGAGGATACAAGTGAGATTTGATACATATTGTTGGAATATTTTATGACTCATTTACAGTTACCTCTATCAAGGGTCGCGGGATCGGAAGTGAGTTGCAAGTGATGCAGAAGGACTCCAGGAACACCCAATTTGTGATGGATTCTCTGCAGTGTTGGGTGATACATGAGAGGATTCTACTCTGCCTCCAAAGCAGTGATGACAGGGCTCGTTGGCTCAATGCACTCGGGGATATTCTTTTGCAGTCTTACCAGACATCTGGGCATGTGGATGACCTGAACCAGGCAGTCTGCACATATAAAGATGCTGTGCGGGATGACCCAGGGTCTATCAGCCATCTTATAGATCTTGGAAGGTCCTTGCGACATCGCTTTGAGCAGTTTGGTAGCTTGACGGATATCAACCAATCTGTTGTGATGCTCAAAGCTGCTGTTGAGCGCACTTTGCAGGGCGATCTCCAGGAGCCATCACGGCTGAATGTGCTCGGGATGTCACTGCTCATACGCTTTCAGCGGCTTGGTGGTCTTGGTGATCTCAATGAGTCTGTATTGAGATTTGCAGCAGCTCTTACTCTCACTCCAGATGATGACCCAAACAAGCCTTCACGGCTAAATAACCTTGGGAATTCACTCCTTCACCGCTTTCAGCGACTTGGTGCTCTTGATGATCTCAACCAGTCTGTACTGAGATTTAAAGCTGCTGTTATTCTCACTCCAGATGGCCACCCCAACAAGCCTTCATGGCTGAGTAACCTTGGGAGTTCACTCCTTCACCGCTTTCAGCGACTTGGTGGTCTTGATGATCTCAATCAGTCTGTACTGAGATATGATGCTGCTGTCACTCTCACTCCAGATGGCCACCCGGACAAGCCTTCATGGCTGAGTAACCTAGGAACTTCACTCCTTGGTTGCTTTAACCGACTTGGTGATCTTGATGATCTCAATCAGGCCGTCCTGAGGCTTGAATCTGCTGTTACGCTCAGTCCAAATGGCCATCCGCACAAGCCTTCACTCTTGTGTAACCTCGGGAATTCACTCAGCAGGCGCTTTGAGCGACTTGGTGGCCTTGATGATCTCAACCAGGCAGTATTGAGGCTTGAAGCTGCTGTTACTTTCACTCCAGATGGCCACCCAGACAAGCCTTCACGGCTGAGTAACCTTGGGGATTCACTCCTTTGCCGCTTTGAGCGACTTGGTGCTCTTGATGATCTCAGTCAGTCTGTACTGAGATTTGAAGCTGCGGTTACTCTCACTCCAGAGGGCCACCCAGACAAGCCTTCATGGCTGAGTAACCTTGGGAACTCACTCTGTGCCCGCTTTGAGCGACTTGGTGATCTTGATGATCTCAGCCAGTCTTTACTGAGATATGAAGCCGCTGTTACTCTCACTCCAGATGGCCACCCGAACAAGCCTTCACGGCTGAATAACCTTGGGAATTCACTCCTTCACCGCTTTAAGCGACTTGGTGGTCTTGATGATCTCAACCAGTCTGTCCTGAGATATGAAGCTGCTCTTGCTCTCACTCCAGATGGCCACCCAGACAAGCCTTCATGGCTGAATAACCTCGGTAATTCACTCCTTTGCTGCTTTGAGCGACTTGGTGGTCTTGATGATCTCAACCAGTCTGTACTGAGATTTGAAGCTGCCGTTACTCTTACTCCAGATGGCCACCCAGACAAGCCTTCACGGCTGAGTAACCTCGGACACTCACTGCAGCAACGCTTTGAGCAGTTCCATGATCCCAAAGACTCTCAGCAGCTGCTTCTTCACTACACTCGAGCTGCATGCTTAACAACAGGACCTCCTAGCAAGCGATTTTTTGCGGCCACACAGTGGGCACATCATGCCCACATTCATGAACCCTCATCTATACTCCATGCATATACTACTGCCATCGAACTTATACCCGAATTGGCATGGCTTGGGCTGTCTATAACCGATCGGCATCATCACCTCTCACAGGCAGGCCAAGTTGTGAGGGATGCTGCCTCAGCAGCAATTGCTGTGCATGACTACAAGAAGGCCGTGGAATGGCTTGACCAAGGTCGTTCCGTTATTTGGGGTCAGCTTCTCAATCTGCGCACACCAGTAGATGAACTGAGGAAGAGCCATCCGGGGCTTGCTGATAGGCTTCTCTCTCTCTCCACCACATTGGAAACTGCTGGCAGCCGAACCAATGCTGTTAACGATGCTGTCAAACCACAGTCACTTGACTCCATTGCACAGCAATCTCATGATGTTGCTCTTAGCAGGAATGAGGTCCTGCAGCAGATCAGAGAGCTTCCAGGGTTTGAGAGGTTCCTGTTATCCAAGCCAATTTCTGAGCTTTTGCATGCTGCGAAAATGGGCCCTGTTGCCATCTTGAATATCAGTGGATATGGATGTGATGCTCTGATCCTAAGGTCAGCTTGTGCCAATGAAGTTATGCATGTCCCACTGAGTGACTTCACACTGCCTGAGGCACAGGCCCTTGCCAAATTGCTGGCATCAATTGTGGGACCTCCCGGACGCAATGTTAGGTTATTTGGATCTCAGGAAGGAGATATAGCTCCAGATGATTGCCTTCCCCATATTCTCTATGTGCTCTGGGTTAAAATTGTTCACCCCATCCTTGATGCACTGGCAATGAGGGTAAGCTTAATCACCTTCATCCATATCCCATCCTAATGATTTTTATAGACTCCAGTGAGCCAAGATTTGGGACGTATCTGGTGGTGTCCAACAGGGCCACTGGCATTTCTTCCTATCCATGCAGCCGGAGTCTATGATGAAAACCAAGCCTTCGGCTCGAAATTATCGGACTTTCTGATTTCCTCTTATACACCATCATTGACCGCCTTGATCCAAGGGTTTCGCCCACAATCTGGATCCCAGTCAGAACTTCAAATCCTTGTGGTCACTCAACCATCAGCCAAGGGGCAGTCCTACCTCCCAGGAACCCAGGAAGAAATAAAATGCATCCAGCAACATGCTAGGGGAAAGGCCCATCTTCAGTGGTTGGATGAAAAAATGGCAACAATAGACAAGGTTCAGAAGGGCATGACAAATTCCAGATGGGTCCATTTTGCCTGCCATGGTGTGCAGAGTGACTCTCCAACTGAGAGTGCCCTCCTCCTTGCCGGAAGCTCACAGTTGACACTCTCAAACATTATCCAGCTATCTCTCCCAAATGCTGAGCTGGCATTTCTCTCTGCATGTCAAACTGCCACTGGTTCCCAAGAGCTCCAAGACGAGTCGGTTCATCTCACCGCTGGGATGTTACTAGCTGGGTATCGAGGTGTCATTGGGACAATGTGGTCTATCATGGACAATGATGCCCCACAAGTTGCTGGTGATATCTATGCCCATCTATTAGAAGCGTCACCTGCAGATCCAACGAGGGCAGCTGAGGCGCTACATCTCGCCATTCAAAGGCTTCGACAGCAGCCCGGAGCAGAGAAGGCATTTATACGCTGGGTTCCCTTCATACATTTTGGAATTTAACTTGGGGGATATAGCAATCGTAGGATATGAGTAGATATGGAGGTAGTTTGGTAGTAGTGTCTTTTTTTTCTTCAACAGAGTAGCGGAGTTTACATAATACATCTAAGAGCATCTGAGCGAGCCTTATGTAATTCACGTCCAACTCAATGTTTGTATACTGTGTCCAACCCGACAAGCTTCGTG
This sequence comes from Mycena rebaudengoi, assembly GCA_029282285.1. NCBI lineage: Eukaryota > Fungi > Basidiomycota > Agaricomycetes > Agaricales > Mycenaceae > Mycena > Mycena rebaudengoi. The sequence goes on along the minus strand of JARJCX010000160.1, from coordinate 124,692 downwards.
AATGGAAGAACAAAATGTCAGAGATACAAACTCAATTTCCGACAGCACAAGTGAGTATACAACCAACCATAATTGTCTTGTAATATGGATTGGTGAGTGATGAAATTCGAACAGAAATTTGGTGGAAGTAGGTAGACTCAGTATCGGACTGACGGCGAGAAACAACTTACATCAAGTCCCAAGCACAATTGCGTCAATGGTTTGGCAGTAGGCTTCACCCAAAAGCCATATTTTATGGAAGTAAGCATTTTTTCTGCTCATCCTCGTTCCATGTCTTGAATAAGATGTCAACACTGTAAAAAGTCAGAGCACCCCGCTTTGAAACGAGATGTCCGTAAAATTCCTAAGTATTGCGTTCCACACCTAGTTATGTGGGTCCACAGCTGGCAGGAAAAAATTGTCATTGAGCACATTGAATAGCCCAGGGCATCTCTCGCTGCTCCGCTTTCACACATCTCACAAAAATACAACTAAGGCTGATTGCGCTGGGCAGATACCCCGGGGTGCCGCATTCGTTCGCTTTGAGCTTTCCGCAGTTGAAAGCGTCGATAAAATGTGAAGCAGACTTGCGTGCGGGCCTAAGGTGGCTGCTGCGCCAGTGAGAAGGCCCGCAGTGGCTCTCGGTACATATTCAGCGTGCGGTTTGGGATGGAATAAATAACCTCTTCTCTCATTCAGAATATATCAAGCTTCCGCAAGTTGGCAAATTGTACGCATCGCGCGATTCGGTAGGGATTAATTGTACAAGGGGCTGCTACGGGCGGCAAAAATGGCTGGTGGCTACGGAGCGGTATTGAGAAAATTGACATGCCGCGCATCACGTCCTGTCGAGCATTCATATACATTTGAAGTCCGTCTGAGCTTTCCTTCCGCCAACAATTATATTTCTGCTATTCGGCAATGTATCGGGTTCAACCATGTTTTCGCCGTGACGTGACATAATATCACCTATCCGGACTGTTCCGACCACCACCACCTCGTCTGCCCGCTCTCCTGTCTTCCAATTCGTTCCTTTCACCCTCCTGCACTGGCACTCTTCTTTCCTCCTTGCGCCACTCGTCCCCGCCCTTGCGGAACTAGGACTGCCAAATTCACTGGGCGTTGCATCCGACATGGAAACCTCGAGGATGCCCCAAGCAAAGTGCCACCGGACCCTAATCCCACGTGTGAGATGCGTTTTCCTCTCCCCAGTCTAGGCTACGACGGTTCCATGCGCCTGCCTCGCCCCCGTGCCTTCTTTCCGCGACGCTGCGCCACCACCTCGATCCCGCCATCGGCGTCCCGCTGCGGGAGTGCGCAGATGAGGCCCTTCACCATCTCGTCCCATTCCCGCGTCTTCGCGCCGCGGACTCGTTGCGGCTGGTTGCGTCATCCTCCCTTGCCTGCGTGCGCAGCTGCTTCGCTGCCTCAAGATGGGCTTGCGCATGGGACAAGACGGCCCGCACTATAACGCGCTCCCCTAGCTCGTCCTCTCCGCACTATGTCCTTGCGAAGATGTACGGATCCCGCGCTCTGCGGTCCACGCAACCCACAGATGCGGCCCGGGCTGCGACGAGTGGAGGAACAGCGCGCGCCGTATCTACGACCTTGCCATATCCGCACTGTGCCCTCGCTTCTCGCGCGCCCCTTCCCTTCCTCAGGATCTTGCGCGCATATTCAGGCTGAGAGCGATCTCTCCGGCGTGTCATACCGCACCTCGCCCGCATCCCTCCCCCATGTGAATTTTGCGCTCCTATGTGGCTGAGTGAGAGACATCCCTCGGATCGTGTGTTGTCTGTTGGTTGTGATAGCGTCAGGCAGCGCGTATGGGTGGATGCGGATGGGAGAGACTGGGACTACGCTCCTCGCGCACACTTCCTCCCTGCGTATCTCGTTCAAGGTTCGATCGTTTGTCGTTTGCCGTGATAACCCATTGGAGCGGCGCGTATTGGTGTAGTGGAGCGGTGCAGGGGTGCGACTGGCGGAGACTTCGGCGGGGGATGACCAGGCGGTACCCTCGTGCGCGCGGAATTCCCACGACGCGACCCGGGAGCATGTGGGCTCCCTCCTAGCGTGTTGGCACGGTGTACCGCGGGGTAATATGTGCGCCTGTATCCCGGGGCGCGATATAAAATATAGAAAGTCGAACTGCCCAGAACTGCAAGAGTACAATGAATTATATTAGTGCATTGACATTGCTACAGCTCTTGTATTCCTTCTTTACTTCGATTAAAAATGACACATGTGACGCGGACTGGGACGTCGAGTCAAGATTAGTTGATGACTATGCCAGCGGGGGCGGGAACCTGGGTCTTGGCGCCCGGGTCTGTCACACCGAACTGGGAAGCGCATCCGCCGCACGCGGAGGGCTGCACCGCGTCCTCGTCGTTAGTACCAATATTGAACTATCAACCATGGAGAACTCACAAAGGCGGCGGTTCCCTTCGCTGCTGTGGCAAGACACGCGGCATTGAACGGGGTGTCTGAAGGAAGAAGTAGTTAGTATGTATGTATTAATTCCGCGAGGGGCATTGATGCGCACCGGCTCCTAGCTGTGCGACAGCCTGTGCGCACAGAGGGAACGAGGGCTCGAGGGCGACGACACAAGCTGAGAATTAACTGAATTACAGGAAGACGTATCGCACAGCGGGAGGGACGTACCGTTGATGTCGCACGCGCTAGCGCGGGGACCTACAGCGGCTGGAGAACCAGGGCCAGGAAACTGATTGTTGGTGGCAACAGGGTTAGCGCCGTTAGGAGGAGCGCCATTTGCATTTGGGCGGTTCCTATTTCCCTGCGCGCTGCTGGCGGGATCGGGGACGCCGAACTGCGCGCGGGGACCTACAACGGCCGGAGAACCAGGGCCAGGAGCTTGATTGTTGGTAGCGACAGGGTTAGCGCCATTTGCATTTGGGAGGTTCGCATTTCTTCCCTGCGCGTTGTTGGCGGGGTCGGTGGCGCCGAACTGTGCGGCGCATTGGGTGCACGCAGGAGGCTGCAGATATTGAAGAAACTGCTCGTGGCTGCGCTGGAAAAACTCACGAAGGCGGCGGTACCTCTCGCGGCGGCGGCGAAGCATGCAGCGTTGAATGGGGTGTCTGTATTATCGGTCAGCGGTGTCCGTGGATATAATTAACACCAGCGCGTACTGGCTCCGGCCTGCGCGACGGCGGGATTGCATGCCGCGGGGAAGGACGGCGCGAGAGCAGCGACACAGGCTGAGAACTCATGAGTTGCAAAACAAAGTGGTGGGCATCTCGAGGGACGTACTGTTCATATTGCATATGCCCGCCCGGTTGGAAAGAGGTTTGAGTGGAGCGGCAGAGCCACCAGTGGCGAGGACGGCGAGTGCAACGAGAGAGAACTGCATTTTGCGAAGCGTTATAAAAATAGGGTTGCTGATGAGACTGGTGTGGATGGAAAAGAAGAATAAGTGTCAAGTTCTTGAGTGAAAACGATTCAAAGGCAAGTGTGGAGAGTGGATTGATGAGCCAAGTCGGTCGTGGGCTCCGCTTTATAAAGTGAGGGCCAAACTTCGCTCGATTCCGATTTAGGACCCTTGACGCCGGTACCCGCAAGAAGCGAAGGAAGATGAATGGTTGCCTCCAAATATTGCTGCGCCGCAGTCGAGGGCGCGAGAGGTCGGTGAGTGAAGCGAACAGCGAACGTTCAGAGTCGGAGGCAGTGTCACGATGTTGCGATCAAAGGCGTGATGTCGTGGGTCATTTCTTTCCTTCTTGAAGGATTCAATCTCATCATGTATATCTGCCGGACAATGCAGGAGAACTGAATTGTCATTAGTGTCTTAGTTTCACTCTATAGAATATTCCCCATGCTTGTACAAAATTGTAAATATTTCATCTGCGTTTCCTTTAATTCGTGATGTACGTTTCCCGTTGACCCGGGCCTCGAATAAGTCTGCGGTTGATCGCACACCCGTGGCTTCTTTGCCGCAACGCCACAATGTACCGGGATCGCCTTTTTGGGAACCAAATGGAGATGAGCGGACTCGAATAAGTCTGCGGTTGATCGCACACCGTGGCGTCTTCGCCGCAACACCGAATCGCCTTTTGGGGACGATCAACATACTGCGGACTGATTGGCTCCGGGAATGAGCAGTGCTTGGTTCGATATACACCAGGAGAGTTGGAGCAGGTGGGGTGCCAAATGGAATGCGATGGGAGCACTGGAAAATATAGCGGCAGTGCAAGAGATATGCCGGACGGGTAGTCTGGTGAGTTGGGGTGGGCTGCTACGGGGACTAGTCCAAGCGGGTTAGGAGTCACTGGGGGCGGGGCAGGCGCAAGAGCGCAAAGGCGGCGGGGACGTGGCAGAGAAGGTCATGGTGCGAAAAAAAGCCAGGCACACGTTGATGGCGACGCATGCGCAAAACGCCGCCGCTCATATGGTGGACGACAACAGACGACGACCGACAATCGCTACAGGAAATTTTATTGAAGGTATATTACACGCGCGCTAATTTTATGTGTAACGAATGTTTCGCAGCTATTGTTCGCATTCAAACACAATACATTGGCCTAGATTGTGGAGATAATGCAAAGATAACGTTCTCAGCAAATTCACGGCGGGCACCTGGCCCTGTAGGCTGAGCGATCTGGGTGAAGGGGCTGAGACTATCTCTTTGCGTCAGCCTTACGTTCCAGCATGGCCAGCAGTAACTCACGTAAAAGTGATCGTGGTGGTATGGTCGACTATGAACGGCGCAATATTCGCGATAGATTTCTCGACCCGAATTGCTGTGAAGACCGGAAGGGCCTCATGAGGCTTTTTCGCACAAGTGAGTCCAATATCCCAAACGCCGAAGGTGTTACTCACCATAGCGACCGCAAGAACGATGGCAGAAAGGCAAAGGAGCGCTTTGAAGAACATGGGTAAGCAAATGTTGCAAGTGTGATTGTCCTCTTTGCACCCGTCACTTCTTATATCTTCTTCAGGCTTCTCAGTGACGACCATAATATGGACTGCGAAATTCCCTGGCGTCTCAATTTATAGACTCAGTACCCCACTGACCATGAGAAACAGCTTACATCAAATAATATATAGCCTCAATAGTTTGGAAACAGAGTTCGCCCAAAGGCCTTCAAGTGGGTGACTTGATGTACGTAAGCATTTTTTTTCTGGGAGATTATTTTCATAGTTACCTCCTGCCTGATTTCTTAACGACTCTCTCGAATCCGGCAGATTGGATCAAAGAAGGGGACAAAGATGGAGTATAAAGCCCAGCATCAAATATGTGCACGGTCCGACACCATTCCGCACGCAATTTTATTTTGAAATACATTCCCAGGTCTTGTTGCTGATCCGACGATTTTCTCTTGGGAAGGGAGCTCAGAATCAGTGCATGATCTGTGTGCATTCCATATTTTTGGCTCGCATTTATTTCAAAGGCTCAATCAAAACTGAAGCTACTTCAGGTGAGCTTTGGAGGTGAAATGGGGCTTCAACTTACAGACACTATGTGAGGCACACTTTTTCGGATTACAATTTATTTGAGCTCCTGTCGACTGGTAACCTGTGTCTCGTATGAAGACCTTGGTTGCCTCAGGAAGTTTATTTCTCTTGTACATACATATGATGTATGGCACGATGGACGCAGTCTTGAGTCGGAATCTGGACTCAAGCACAAGTATCCTTGTAGTGTGATCTTCCCGGTATATGTTTAACAACGAGAAGGGAGGAAAGCATTGATGGTGCAGGGTGCACTCAATCAACCTATGATATATATATATGATCCTGTAGTCAGACGTCAGACTTGCAAGGGACGCCGATACATGGACTTGAACTCAATTTTCTGAATCATTTTTTACATTTTTTTATTGGTGGGTTTATTCTGTGAAGGAGAAAATACCGAAAGCATCGGTGCTGCTGGGTGCAATCCCTTACATAATCACTCTGCTCGTCAGTCTTTCTTTTTTCTTGGCGAATTTATTCATTGGATTCTCTGGATGTCAGACTGGAAGGCGTGTAATTCAGTGACGCGAAGTATATGTACTAACCAACCTCAAGGAAAGATGTTTCACTGTTCGGGGAACTTCTTGAAGGCGGTCCTATGATGTTCGAATTGTTTTTCTCTCTTTTTCTCTGCCATTTCATTTTCCTGGAAAATTCAGGAGAACTCCCTGTCAGCGTTTTATTGAATAAAGTATTCCGCTACTCATCTTTCTGCTGTTTTGGCAATGTGACGTGTCACGATGTCACCCATCTGTCGTCTACCGCTTGCCGTCTTCTTCTTTTTCCTTTCTCCTCGCGCCATCTTCCCTTCGTTCCCGCCCACTCGCTGCATTGACTTCCGACATCCAACGTCGATAAAACTACAAGCAAAGCCTGCGGGCGCCACGGAGCCGATCCACACTTGCGGTGTTGTCCAGGATCTGAGCCACCCATTACCTTTCTTCACCCAACGCCGCACCACCGATCTCACCATCGGTGTTATGCTGTGGGAACACGTGGACCACGCCTCTCCGGCCCTCCATCTCGGTCATATTCGCGTCCTCGCCGGCCGCCCAGGACGCATACATTTACGCCTGTGGGCGCCGCCATTCTCCCGCTCGCCGGCTTCGTGCCACGCAGCCCTGACGGATGCAGTGGCGCGTTTATACTCGCGCGGCGTGACCAATTTGCAGCCTTGTCCTGTCCTGCTGCCTGCTGCCCGCTCCCAAGCCCGTCGATGTTCCCGCCGCGCATGGCCACGGGCAACGCCGCGGCCGCCTTCTGCTGCTACACGGACGCATCCCACAGCTCTCCTTTTTCTCCTTCATTCCGTCAATTCGAGCGCGAATGTTCGCTGTGCTGAACCCGGGGCTTCGCCTTCGAAGTTCATTGCTTCAATTCATCCTTGAAGTTAATCTCCCGGATTTTGCTTCCAGCTACTCGTCGAGGGTGGCGCAGTGTGCCCCCCCCCCGCCTTGTCCCTGCGTATGTGCTGCTCGCCCGCGTACGCACCCACTACGCGACCGGTTCGCTGTCGCAGGCTGGGCCGGCGCGGTGTACCGTGGCGCTTTCCCCCACCTTGTCCTCAACGCGCTATGTAGTCCCGAGGACGTACGACTGGCGCGCGGTCCACGCCCGGCTCATTGCCTGAGAATGCGGCGTAGGGTTCTGCCAGCGGCACAGCGCGGCGGGTCGTAACCACGACCGTGCTAAATCCTTCTCATACCAGCCGACGGCTCCGCTTCTCGCGCACCCTGCCTCACTGCGGATTTTCCGCGGGCTTCGGCACATGGGTGAGCGCGCTCCCTCGGATCGTTTGTGGCGATAGCCCGATTGCGCTGGCCATTCGCGCGCTGCGTACGGGCATTAGGGTTCCCGTGCGGCGTGCACTTCCTCCCTGCCGATTTTTTTCCCCGCGAGCTTCGTCACATGTAAGGCTGCGGCCGAGGGCGGTGCCCCGGACTGTCCTGATAGCCCGTGTTCGGGTAGCGGGTGTGGTGTACATGGTCGGACGGCGCGTGGGGTGGACGAGGCGGCAAGTTTGCGGTATGGGCTCGCGGTACCGTGGTGCGCGCGGAGATCACTCCGCCGCTACACGACGCGGCGCGTGTGGTTTTTCGCTAGGATGTGGGTAGGCGAAGTGTATGCTGCGGCGCGAATATCCGCGCTTGTATATTTGCGCGCGCTATATGCGCTGGTGTACTGGGGTGCGATAGATGCGCCTGTATCCTGTGCTGTCGTATATGCGCACACGTCCGGCGGGCCGGCGGGCGGTCCCATTCCCTGAAACGTCGGCGTCGTCTGCGGTGGAAGCTCCACGCCATGCGCCGTCGGGACGAGACGAGTTGCCGGCACTGCGGGAGTCGCGGTGTCGATGGTGTCCACGCTGCAGCTGGTGTCTGCGCGGGGCGATCTGGTGCTTTCTGCTAGCTCAGCGGATATCATTCTGTGTTGTAGAGCAACCGAATACGAATACCAATTTTTCGGGGGGCACAAGACCGGACCGCATGCGAGAGATGCTACGGTTTTTATCTCTCCTTCTTTCTCGTCCACCGGCCGTTTTTCAGCGGCCTGGGTTGCGCGGTTGTGATTTCAATGGATTTCAATATGGACGACATGAATTTTGTAAAGCGCACTCACGGAAAATTTATATGTGCGGTTTTGTGGCACTGAATGATATCGCAAGGAGGTCGTGCAAACCGATCCACTGCTCCAGCTCTCGCCTCGAGATCTTCCCATTGCCAGTATAGAACACGAACGAATTCCCATTATCATAACTCAATCCACCGATCCACGGTAAGTAAAACTCATTGCCGGTCCGTCGGGCGTAGGCTCAAAGATCACAGCCACGATCGCCGACCCGCAACTTGGTACGCGACAAAAATACTTTAACGACCGTTCATGATGCGGGGCTGTGCGGGTTGGCGTTGCCAAGGCTATCAATCACCCTTAGGATAAGAAGCAGGATGGACTCCGACAAGTCGCAGGAACAGGTAGACCGGTTTTATGCGATGGAGCTATTCAAACACTAGATTATGGGGTAATGTTCCCCACTAACGCCGGGCACCAGGCCCTGTAGGCTCAGCGATCTGGGTGGAGGGGCTGGGACTATCTCTTTGCGTCAGCCTTACATTTCAGCATGGCCAGCAGTAACTCACGTAAAAGTGATCGTGGTGGTACGGTCGACTATGAACGGCGCAATATCTGTGATGAATTTCTCGACCCGAATTGCTGTGAAGACCGGAGGGGCCTCCTGAGGCTTTTTCGCACAAGTGAGTCCAATATCCTAAACGCCGAAGGCGTTGCTCACCACAGCTACGGCAAGAACGATGGCAGAAAGGCAAAGGAGCGCTTTGAAGAACATGGGTAAGCAAATGTTGCAAGTGTGATTTCCCTCTTTGCCCCCGTCTCTTCTTATATCTTCTTCAGGCTTCTCAGTGACGATCATAAATTGGACTGCGGAATTCCCTAGCGTCTAAATTTAAAATGATGAGATGCAGTGCTCGCCTTCGCTGATCCCAATACAGTTTCAATATGTGCACAAAAGAGGTCAAGGCTGCCACCGAACTTCGGGCCCAGACCTAAAATCTTCGAAGGCAAGCATCCCAGAGCTCGGTCCGTCGAGAATGAACAACAAGTTCAGCCATCCTGCAGAAGGAACTCTTGGGTGACACTGTAGAGTCCGATTGTCGGCCTCCGCAGTCTCAAATGTCAATCTCCGAGAGAGCGTGGGTGACACTGTACAGTCCGATTGTCGGCCTCCGCAGTCTCAAGTGTCGATCTCCGAGAGAGCGTGGGGATCCTCCTGGAAACGTGTTGACTTAATTGGAACCAAGACTGCGGGTGATCTCCACCAGCATATAAACGGCCCAGCCCATTCAACCTTCTTCAGATTTACTTCCTTTCTTTGAAACATGACTTTCACCTCCCTGCAAATCGCCATACTTTTCGCTTCCACCGTCTTCGCTTCAATTGGTCCTACAGCTGATCTGACCCTCACAAACGGCGAAGTGTCCCCCGATGGTTTTGCTAGACAGTACGCGTACCTTTCTTCGTTTATTCTGGCAAGTATGGAATAATTGGTTTTCAGGGCAGTGCTTGTGAATGGGCAGGTCCCTGGTCCTCTGATTATCGCCAACAAGGTAAGTCATATACATAATAATTTCGAGGAAGCTGAACTGACCCTCTTCGACAGGGAGAAGAATTCAATTTGAATGTGGTCGATTCCTTGACCGACACGACGATGCTGACAAGCACAAGCATTCATTGGCACGGGTTCTTCCAGAGGAACAGCAGCTGGGCCGACGGGTATGGGAACCACTTCCTATAATTCAATCTTCTGAATTCGCGCAGCCCCGCATTCGTCACTCAATGTCCTATTGCTCCCGACAACTCATTCCTTTACACTTTCGCGACCGCTGGCCAAGGTATTTCTAACCCTACTTGCCTCACATACCTGCCTAACCACCCGAATCATTGTAGCGGGCACTTTTTGGTACCATAGCCATCTCTGTACGTGTCCCTCACACTAGTGGTGGAACATGGCTTATAAGAACACTTAGCAACGCAATACTGCGACGGGCTTCGTGGCGTAAGTCATTCCTTTACCTTGCTTGTCGGACATATCGCTTATCTGATGAATAGCCCATAGTTGGCGCGTATTAATCAATCTGTCCCTTTATTCTTGCTTATTTCTTTATAGTTTACGACGAGAATGACCCGCACCTTTCTCTATATGGTGTGTATTATTATTCTTTTGGTGCAGCATAAACTGATCTTTGTGTAGATGTTGACGATGGTGTGTGGCAATCCGGGAATGTATTATTGGATGCTAATTATCCGAACAGAGACTACAGTGCTCACGATTGCTGATTGGTACTTCAGTTTTATTTCTCCATTGAATCGGTTTCTCACATAAATTCACAGGTGTAAGTTGAATAATGCCTCAACTCGGCTCTGATAATTCATGCTTACCTTATGTAGACCACGGCGCCGCTAGCACGCTAGGAGCCATTCCAACTCTGATCTCCACTCTATTCAATGGACTGGGTGAGCATTTAAGACATAAATCCTCGCAATTCTCACCGAGCGACAATAGGACGCTTTGCTGATGGAGTATGTCGTATGGCTGTGTTTTAGGACCCCAGCTAATGTTTATGTTTAGCCAACCTCACAGCTAGCTGTAATCAGTGTGGAGTTTGGGAAACGTTACAGGTGTGTACTCAGATTCTAGCTTTCAATATTCAAAAGCCGACTCCCCTGTTCTCAGAATCAGACTTGTGTCGATTTCGTGTGGTTGGTCAAATATTTCAACCTTTCGGTCGACCTAACGTGTCCACAGATCCCAACTTCACAATTACCATCGATGGCCACAACATGACTATAATCGAAGTCGACAGTGAGAATGTTCAGCCGCTTACTGTGGACTCAATTCAGATCTGTGAGACCTCTTTTTCTCGTCGGTTTTTCATCCTGGACTCATTTCAATAGTCGCGGGCATGCGCTATTCATTCGTGCTCAACGCCGACCAAACGGTAGACAACTACTGGATTCGCTCCGTCGCCAATGGGGGAACCCAGGGCTTTGCCAATGGCATCAACTCTGCGATCCTCCGCTACGTTGGCGCCGCCGAGGTTGACCCAGGTATTTCTAGCTCTCAGTCTGCATAACCACCCTAACCGTAATAGTTACCGAGATCACCACCTCGACCACGCCCTTGGTCGAGACTGACCTTCACCCGCTCAATCCACCCGGAGTCCCTGGCCTTCCCGTTTCAGGGGGGGCAGACGTGAACCTCAATCTGGTTATTTCTCTCGACTTTACCTCTTTTACTTTCCAAGTCAACGGTGCCGTGAGCAATATATTTTCATTCATTATTTTTCTTTATTAACAAGTTGCATTGCAGTCGTATACACCCCCCACTGCGCCTGTGCTTTTACAGATATTGAGCGGCGCCCAGACTGCAACTGACCTGCTCCCCACCGGTAGTGTCTTCGTGCTTCCCCCGAACAAAGTTATCGAAGTAAGGTTAAGCATTTATCCCTGGCATCCTAACTCATCCCACTATTATCCAGATTTCCATACCTGGTGGTAGCCCAGGTACAGTACCTGCTTGTTCCTTTTAGGGACCACTGCTAAACCCCTCCTCTAGGCGCCCCGCATCCTTTCCACTTGCACGGGGTATGCCCCCGCGTTGACAGACAAGCCAATTCTCACCTCATTCCTTTAGCATAACTTCCATGTGGTTAAAAGTGCTGGAAATTCAACTTTCAACTTTGTAGACCCGGTACGGTCTGCCGATCTTTCTGGGTGCGCTGTGCTCAAGTAATGTTAGGTTATTCGGGATGTCGTCAGCACTGGCGCAGCTACCACGTACGCATTTCCTCTGCACATCCTTCCGCTTCCATCTGACCCGGTTTCAGTGATAACACCACCATTCGGTTCGTCCCGTCTCAAAATCTAGTTTTCTGGAGCGTTGAACTTCTCTCGCCATAGTTTCGTCACAGATAACGCTGGCCCGTGAGTATCTTTGATATTCTTTAAATTTGGTGCTGACGGCACACTCATAGCTGGTTTCTTCACTGGTACATTGTCTGTTCTTTCTTTTGGCATCTATTCTGACAGCGCTTTGATCCAGCCACATCGACTTCCATTTAGAAATGTATGTTCCGTTCCTTCAATGCACTCTTCAATAAATATGACTCATCTTCCATCAGTGGTCTTGCAGTCGTCTTCGCGGAGGACACTGCCACCGTAGCGGAATCTACTCAAACCCGTGAGTGATGTTCAGTGTATCTGTATATTGTCGTTCCAACTGTGCCTCCAGCTGCCTGGGACGAGCTGTGCCCCATCTTCAACGCTCTCCGGTAGACTTCGGTACCATCGTACTCCACCCGCACACTTAATATCACACACATATATATATATTTCTTCTTTGACCCTAAAAATGTGACAATTGTGTTGGGAGGTTCGCTTGCTTAGAAGCAATGAAACTCGTCCCTTCTAAATTTTTGTGTGTGGACCACATTGGAACACGGGGTTGTCTAGATAGGCACTGAGCATGTATCCACATAGGTTCCGAAACTCCAGGATATAAATTTCCTACGCGTCCTGTCAGAGAGGTAGCTTCGTTGGAAGCTCCCGATTAGGCACCGTGACAAATGGTATGATTTTCGCTGGCGCTTTCGATGCATCCCCCCGCTCTGTGACGTGATGGCACTTGACTTTCAGTTTGCCCCCAGATTGCACTGAATTTGACCCAGGCAGTTTACTATTCTTCTGTAGAGCAATATTTCAACAATCATCCCTACATCACATCCTTCGTTCGGAGCCAGGGGAGGATTGGGTCCGGGGAAATCAAAGTGTTGAATAAACGCTCAAATGAATAAAATAAAGTAAAATAATAACAGTCTCGCACTCAATGCCCAAGTTCCTATACTAATGGAAGAACAAACAAATGTGTCCCCCGGCACACCTATTCTATTTGCTATTTTATTATATAGCTACGTAGCGGCGCCAAATCGGTCGGGTGACACCGGACGCAACAGCGTCATGCTGATTGCCATCTATTCCCGCCCTCAGATTCTTGTTGAAAAGTCGGGAGGAACCGTAGATGAGAATCCAAGGTACTTGACTTATAAATGGCGATGCGGCGCGACAGATTTTGCGATCGAACTACAGGCCCATGTCGCAGCATTCGCACCTCTCGCAGCCAGATCCCGAGTTCCAGGATCTCATGACGCAGTTGCCGTGGCTGCAGGCGGATCTGGGGCCTTCAGGCCCGAGGGTCTGCGCGGCGGGATGCAGAGCTTCTTCATCTCGCAAATAGTGGAATATCAATGCCCCCTGCTTCCGGATGGTGAGTGAAAAATAACACTGGGATTGTGTTGTTTCATTCATCAAGTCTGGTCAGCGCCCGCATATTCTGTGGCGGACCACACCGTTGGCGTTGACGGTGGTGAAATCACTGTGCGCTGCATTAAGTTGGCATTAAGCCGACCCCGCTAAGGGGCGAACTGGATGAATCCCCCCCGCTTTATTGGATGCACGGCGGCGGCATGTAATTTCTCCATCTCCCTCATCCATCCGACCAAGTGCCTCTCAGGCTGGATCGGCGGCGATCTGGACATAGACGACTTCCACCTCCGAATCCTCTCCGTCGAGTTAAGAATTTCCGTCGTTAATGTCGATTACCGGTACACTTGCATTTAAGTTGTTGCATATTATTATAATTTCGTCTTCTGTGTATGCAGGCTCGCCCCCGAGTTCAAATTCCCACCAGCGTAAATGACTCGTACACCGCTCTCAAATGGGTGCGTGCTCCACATAAGCACATACACACCCACACATAGATATATAAATCATACCTCAGACCGTCGAGAACGCTCACAAATTTGGCGGCACCGCATCCAAGGCCTAATCGTCGGCGCCCAACACCAAGGGCCAAAATTATCTCAAAACACTCAGTAACGAGGTGCAGATCACCGGAGATACCTACCGACGAATGCGGGAGCACTTGGTTCAGCTGGGCGCTGTCCAGAAGAACCCTCACCTGAAACCGCTGAATAAAAAGCAGCAGCATGGCAAAGGCGGGTCGGAGCAAGCTATGGGACAGGCCAAGAAAATCGACCCATGGTTTTGGACGGTTGCCCAGCCCGCCAATCTTACTTCCAAGGAGCTTGCAGCGTGGCAGCAAGAGCGTAAGTGATGTCGGCGTCGTGTTGATCAGGAATCTGATGCTCGTACCACAGTGCAGCGAGTCAAGTGGTTCCGCAATCATGCCCTGTTTCGGTGTGCTGTCGAGGAGGAGGAGATGCTGGGCACAGATTTTGAGTGCACAATCACGGCTTTTACCAAGTCGGCCGATATATGGGCTCCTATGGCAGATGAGGCCAAGGCGCCGGGGGTGAAGGCTTATGCATGCAAGCACGTAACAATGTACAAGCAACTGGCAGCGGAATGCGCGAAAGCCCAAACGCAGGCACCAGCGGCCGGTGTTAAGGTGGTACTAGATGAAAAGAAAAGACGAGAGAAGGAGGCGGCAACGAATGACAGCCCTGGCGATTATTCGGTGGGTCATTTCTTGAGTGTTGCGAGGACTTTACTGACCTCGGGGACAGGAGTACTACGAGACTGCTACCGTCGCATGAAATCCTCGTATTCACGTGACTGGATTACTCGCCCAAACAGGAAATTGTTGAACCCACCTTGACGCCGGTGAATGGTGACATGCGGAGATCTCAGCAATAATCCTACCCTGAATGCCAAGATAATCCTCCACTTCCCTTGAATTTATCTCCATCGACTTTAATCCAGCATTAATCCTATCACGAAAAATGCAATGCTTCAATGATCCGGCTTGGATTAATCGCAAAAAAAATCGTAAACTTCATCCGCAGTTCCATCCGAGGATTAATCGTCGCAAAAATCTTGCCCTTGAAGAAATGCTGCGAAAAATCCTGGGATTGATCCTTCTCCAGCTGTGAAAAATTTCTCAATCATCACCCATGCCAAATCCCTGCCAAATAATGAGAAAAATCATCACCTACACAAAAAATGCTTGACGGTGATGTAGGATTAATCCTCCTCCCTCGATCATAACCCACACGAAATCCTCCTGCCAATAATCCTGCACCGAGAAAAATCATCATCCGTGCGAAAAAAATCCTCGGCACTGATGTAGGATTAATCCTCCGAGCAAATGATCCTGCACTCTGAAAAATCCTCCCTCAGCTCATTCTATTTGTACGATTATTATTTCAAGTAGTTATATGATTAATCTGGTACACTGTTGGATTAATCTTGGCGGAGCATGATTATTATTTTGTTACTATACAATTAATCCTGTACTGTAGTTTAGCATCAAATTCTTAGCCTTGTAAAAAGCCAGAGGATTAATTGAAATAGTCTTGAAAATTCAAGTGGGGATTAATCCGATCTGCTGATATCACTGATGAATTAGATGACAGTCTACACGCACTATGTAGATGGTTTTATATTGCTTTGGTGTCAATCGACCAGTGGAATCATCAGCTCCCAAAATTCTGTGCGTGCAATACCTTGCAGTGCCTGCTTTCACATCGTAGTGGTTTTCAAATATATTTTGAGTATCGGTTCGGAAATTCCTGCCCACATATTTCTCTTCAACTTTGATGTTCAGAATGTTTGCTCCTGGATAGAATTGAACATCTGCTGGTGCGTGGCCAAAGATCAGAATTATAGTCTTGATCATGTTGACATGAATGAAATTTTTAGTGCACCAAGCACCGAGCGTGTTGTGATGTTGACTGTGGTTCTGGTGACTGCAAGTAGGTCTGCGAGTTTCAGAAAGGTACGTCCTCTGGGGGAAATAATCAAGGCAGTGGAGTATAGCAAGTTTTTGTGAATGGTGTAGTTAATTTGTTTTTAGTGCATGGGTTACCCCAAGCAGGTCTAATTAAATGCCTATGGGGGTGCTACTAGGTATATCAGATCTGCTGGTGGTTATTCCGGGTGTTTGAGCGGCCGGAATATAACAATTAAGAGCTAAAGAGTGCCTGGGTCACTTCTCCGGGTGTGTTTTAGCTATATTTCGCTTTGTATGTCGATGAAGAGGATCGATACTAGGCCTTCTCCTGTGCCAATCAACCTATTGCAATCCCTACAGTCGTTTCAGAGCAACACGGGAGCACAAATAGTGCCGGACTCGAGAGGATTTATAGTTTTCGTGGTGTTTTATCGCCAAAGACAGCGACCAGAGGGAAAATTCCTTGTCTCTGACCATGTTTGTAATGTATACAAGGGGATCCAGGTCGTCGATCAAGGTGAATAAGATGATATGCTCAGGCGAGGTGGTCTGAGGAGTATCCGGATGTCGTATGTTCCTGGTGGAAGTTCCTAGTTGGATATATGCACAGAAAGGAAGGGCTGACCGTGTTTAGCGTAGATGGTGGGTCGAGGCTACTGCGCCCTGATTTCGTACTGCAAGTAAGTTCGTAACAGCAGCGTTTCCATGTACGAGTATCGTTTTCCTCAAACCAGAGTGTTTTTAGGTGAAGGATGTAATCTGGGAGGATCTTGTGAGTGCTTTGAAAAGCAGAGGGAGATGTTTCACAAGAGAGCCTGCTGGATGACCAGAGAACTCTATAGTTGGGTGTATTCTTATCCTTCTGCTAGTGTAGACCAGAGAAATACAGGGGAACTCAGTGATGATTTATGTGAAGAGTGATCCTCATATTTATAGTTTTCCCTCCCCTGGGTCCCCCTCTCCTACCATATGACTCCTCACCAGCGCCCGCCTGTCATAGCCAGCTTGGTCGCCCGGGGCTGAAAATAGATTGCCTTGTTACGACGACCCGGAATAACCTACTGGCTAACCTGCCTCTCCGGGTCATGTGGTACGAGACGTTCTTGGCGCACTCCGGATCATATGGCCACCAAGTTGTCCTGGGATGTCTGGACCTATTAATAGTGAATGGTCTTGGCGTGCTCCGGGTCGCACAAGTCGCCTTTTATGTCATACAACATGACATCGCATATCCCGGGTCTCCAGCCAAGCCAAGCTGGCAATGATGCACACAAACGAAGCCCCTTTAGGCCTGGTCTGTGTTACAGTCAGGCTCGTAGTTCCTCCTGAGCAATATAAACCCGTCTCCAGGTCCTATGTCAAGTGTCTGGCCCTGTAGTGTACTATCCTGTTGTTGCGGATTCCAAGAAATATAACAGTCCTATGGTCTAGTGGCCTATGATGCTCATAACTGAGAGACGCTGATAAGCCGGATTTCAGGCCATGCCTGTAAACACGCATTTTGCGAAATCCTACATCTAGCACAATCATCCATGACTAGACGGCTAGCGCTAGGACCGAGCGCGTAGACAGTGTTAGTGCCTAGATGAGGGCTACGAGGCGATACTCTGCTAGTGATGCTTCATATGAGGTTGCTAGCTCAGTTTTGACCAGTTAAAGCTAAGTCTATGGGAGAAGCCTAGCCTAGGCGACTTTACACTATGATACATAACAAGATCTAGGAGGAAACCAATGCAGTAGCCAATGAGTACAAAGCTAGCGACTTTGTTGGGCGTTGATATGAACTAGCCGAGCGACGCGACAAGACACGTGATGTTTCAGTCGCGCAATATGACGGAATCAGGACCCACTGGAGTAGGCAGGGCCGTCGGGTACTACGGGCTGGGAGTTATGACTTGGCAATTGCAGCCGCAGATCTAGCACTGGTGATATCCGGACTTTGACAGTAGGAATACAAATCGGACCTAGTAAACGCTGGTGGATGTGCAACATTGCTAGGGCGCTGTATCTCAAAGCTTATAGCTAGGGGACAAATACTCCTTGAGCTAGCTAAGGGATATAGGTCTCGGAAATGGCGGAAGCACTTTCTTATCGTGGGAGAACGGATTTATCGGTGGCTGCTGATGGAGCAACCATATGGGTCGGGCTGGGGGTTTCATGGATTGGACCAATTATATTCATTTTATTTATATTCTGTTTTGCTTGGCATGTATACCCAAGGCCTAGGCCGCTGTACTTTCATGTGATTATGTATGTAGTTAGTAGTATAAAAGCAAGGGGAGAAGTGGGCGGAGGGCAGCGGATCATACCCCGGTTAGTGGAGGCAGTAGCTATTCATATAATGACCCCCTACATTCTAAAGGCGCGCATCTAGCCCACCATCCATTTGTTCTTCAATAGAAGTTCATTTGCACAACAACACGCACAGAGTGCACTGAGGGATTCAAGGTTTCATACTCGTTGAGAGTGGCTGATACTTGTTGAGAGTCGGTTTCTACCCGTTGAGGGGCGTGTTGAGTGTTTGGATTCATACTCGTTGAGAGTCCACGTTGTGAGGGAGACTGTGGCGCCTCTTTGGAAAACGGAGTTCCAAAAATGACTTGTTCTTCCTCTGGGGGATTTCTCGATAACAGGTGGGTCGATAAGTGTTAGTGAGTAGAGGAGGTCAAACAGAGTTTGCCCTTGGGATGCTGTGGGAGGTCAAAAATGGGGGAATATGCGAAAAATACCTTGTTCAGATAAGCACACTGCCCTTGTACTTCAATCCGAGACAATATTCAAGTCTCCACTCCGTCTTTCTTCTATCGCCTTTCCCCTTTGAACTGGGTGATAGTTGATGCGACTGGTTCTCCCAAAGGTGGGTTAGCCGTGGCGGCTTGACGAAGGCTTATAGGCTCAACGTGCGTTGGACTCGTGCGTTTGGCGTGGAGAGTCGGTCGTTGATCTAGTCAGTCTGCGATTTGGTCCGAGATGCCTTGGTCGTTCCTCTCTGCATGAGCAGTGGTTTTCGATGGTCAAGGGAGCGGTGAGTATGGGTCAGACGTTCGGTATGAACCGTCTAGAGGATGAATGGTCAAGTGTCTCGTGACAAGTTAGATGGTTAGTGTGTGTGTGTGTGTGTGTGAACAATGTATTGGGGGATTGGTTACACTAGGGAAACTAGTGGGGGAAAAACCGCTCCAAAGTTCTCTCTGTACTGCTGAGCGATCCAGGTCCTTTTATACCTCGCAGCTATCCCCTTTGGAGCATCTCTACATGTCTTCAGTCCGCTTCCTCGGTGTTCCATCTCGTTCCTTCATGTTTCATGTATCTCAAGGCGTCGCGACTAGTCGAAGATAGTTGCCTTTTTGGGCCCAAATCATGTCGAGGCATGGTGACTTGCGAACTGCTACCTTCCTAATTCGTCCAAAGTCCGTCAAGGAGCGACGACTGAGGTCCGATTTGGATGAAACGTGTGCAATGTGTCGGATGCGAGGTATCGGGGATGTTGTTGGCATGGATATCGGTGACGGCGTGTAGAAGTGGTCCGATGTGCTGGTGCAGGTGCGACGCCGTGGGGTGCTGGGATGAAGAAGGTGCAGCGAGTTGGAAAGTTGTAGCGGCTCAGATGAAGTCATTGCAGCTTGTACTTGGTCGTGAGTCGACGTATACGCTGGGGCGTACACAGCGCATGTGGGAGCCCCACAACGTGCAGTGTCAAAGAACGCATACATGACACAGAGCAGAGCAGTTAAAAGGACAAGGAGTCAAGGTTGGACTTGGTTGGAAGGATACAAGTGTGAGCTAGCACAATAAAACACGCTGGTTAACAGCCGTAAAACACACACACACGTTCGAGAACATTGGTTAAGAACCTTGTGAAGGTCCATCTGTTCACCGATAGGAATTCTATAGGAGGTTACATCGCAGAGAGCTATTAGCATGACTAGCTAGGCTAGCGCATTTATGGTGTACCACGATCCGAAGTCAAGAGAGGATTGAAGTAGAGAAGGGATTACATTCACGGAAGGACTATCATAAAAGCGGCCTAATACTTGGTCCCTACCCTGAACTTTCAATCTTACGGCGTTCAAGCCGTTCTTTAGGGAGATAGCCAGGAAGTTAGTGTTGGATGCTTCTCCTAGCTGAGCTAGCTATATTTGGTTGTTGGTTTTGTGGAGTAGTAGTGGTTTGACGGTCGTACCCAACAAGTCGCCTCATACGCTCCGGTTGCAGACAGTGTTCCACTAGGGCACCAGTAGAGCACACCTTCCATTTATACATTACACTCGGCCCCTGTGGCACACATATCAACGCGCGTTCGAACCGCACTAGGACCGTGTACGGCTTATTCGTTTCTTTGCCTCCCATTGCCTAAGCAGAGGGAGGCAAGCGAATAACTGTACATACCTTTTTATTATTTTCGAGGGGCGTTTGTGGGTTTTAATATCCGGATGTGGGTTCTAGATAAGATGGAACTGGGGGAGAAGGCAGTTTGAGGAAGAGTGGAGACCCGGATCGTTGTTTGTTGGTGGCATAGGGAAGATAGGGGCCTGGAGTGACGTGATGATGAGTGTTTGGTGGTATGCTCAAGCAGTAGCGATGTATTTGACTCAGTGGGAGTATATGGAATACCACTGGGGTTGATAGGTGGTTATTTATCACTATCCGGTGCCGGTTGGTGGGTCAAGCAAAGTGAGAGCTCACAGTGTTCAGCCTGCGTTGGAGCCCTTCAGCGGAGAGCGAGATGAGAAGAATATCATCTGCTTGTGTGAGAAGGGCAGCTCTCAACCCAGATAGAATTGGATTGTCTGGATCATTTAACATGACGAGGTCAGCCATGAATAAATTCCAGAGGACCGGAGAGGACGGATCGCCTGTAAGCAAGCCAATTAAGGCTTTGAATTCGGCAGAGTTGCGGTCTCCATGTCTCACATAATATTCCATCCGCTGGTAAAGCATTCGCAGCCAGTCTAATGTCGCGCCTCCCATTCCCATTTTAAGGAGCTTAAGGCATAGCATTGGATGGTCTGTTGAGGGGAAAGCATTCGTTGCATCCACTGTTGCCACATACAGAGTGCGCTTCTGCGTGCAAGCCCATTCCTTGGCACATCTCAGAATAAATGGGTTATTATTCGTTCTGTATCCTTCATGAAAACCATTCTGAAAATCTGGGATGTGGCCATTTAAGTTGGCCCCGCCTGTGATGTGCTTGTGAATCGGTTCTGAACCAAGTAGTCGGCCCATCTTTCTTTCTGACGTTGAACTTGAGCCTTGGAAGGACGTGTATTCACCGCTCCCAGGGCTGAAACATTCGGCACCGCTGATAAATACGAAGTCGTAATCATTACACAGTTGGAATATGAATCTTCCCCGCGTTGAGATTGTGGAGTCTTTGGATCTTCTGGCAGGATCATTAGCTGATGGAGTTCGCGTGCCAGTTCTAGCATTGAGATCTCCGAGTATAAGCATCTGAAATCCTCCCGCGGGAATGACGAAAATGTGATCCACCGCCAAAACCTGATTGATAGGGCGCCCCATAGAAACGCGTACTTAAAGTAGCAGGAATTGATGGTTTCAACACCGCTTGATCTACACACTCGAAGTTCTGGCTTTCACGATGTTCATCGGACCAGTCAGCTGAAGAAGCCCGAAAGAATCAGCGGTTTCGTCGGAGGCTGAATGGTTTAGGTCCTGGCTAGCTCTTCCAAGTTGGGATTGGCGCATCTTGGCAACACTTCACCCCTCTTGATGGAAAATGGAAACATGGTTAATTGGCAAGCTCTAAAACTCGCACACAGTGTCAACACATATCGCCGCTTAATATCTTTTACGGGTGAAGAAGATCGTCGCCTCTGCTTGGCCTCTCTGCGCAATCCGATGCTGTTTACATACAGCTGGTGAGTCATCATCACGGAAACACGGTTCTGCTTGTTGCAGCTGTTCCCGAAAATCTTGACACTGAATTTTCTCTTCGCTGTCTAACTTTTGATGCAGCGGTAAGGATTGCCGTATTTGGCTACGGATCAGCTACCGGCTGAGTAAGGAGGACTGCGTAAAGACCCAAAGGTCTTCCGCTGAAAAAAGTTGCATTGGAACTGAAAGCGGTCCTAGCCCTCCAAAACATGTTCAGACCATCCATTTGTGCGCACAAACAACCTAGGTGATATAAAGATGAATATTTGAGAGAAGATTTACATTAGTTCGTCTCGGCTTGTGGCCGCTCGGCTGCACTCGGCTAATCCAAAACAGTAATCCTTAGCACACCATCAAAAGTTCGTTGAGCAAAAGTTTTTCACTGGTGTCAAGTTTTTCGGAAACAGCTGTGAAAAGTCGTGCGCACCCAAATTCTTCTTTCTCTCCACCTCCATCCAAGCCTTCCGCCTATTCTGCACACCAAACACGCCTACACGCCGTATACAAGCCCACCGGCTATGTCGAACGGCCCCCAGGGACCCGGCCAGCGCTATTTCCCTAATCAGCAGAACCCATCCTCTGCCAATCTTCTGTCTGGGCGCTCACCACCTTCATCCTTGCCGCTAGGCCCACAGGCGACATTCTCCAAGGCGCCCAGTGTTCGGAGCTACGACTCTGCGGCGCTTGAAGAGTCGCAGTATACCATAGCTTCTACGCGGGCATCGGTCTCCCGCCCTTCATCCTTCCAGCCGTCAATTTCGGAAAAGGTGAGGATCTTTCGTGCCCCAAAGAGCATATCACTCATTCGTGCAGTTCCACCTTGCACCTGATCCATCGGAGTGGGGCTCGGACATCTCCCATGCGGAGGCCGACGACGTACTACACGACCCGAGACGAGACCGCAATAGCAATAACATCTTCACGTCTCGCGGGTTATCGAACGTGGGATGCATAGCGCTCTTGGCGCTCATCATCGTCGGCATCTTGTCCGTCCTTCAAGCCTGCCTTTACCCCCTTCCCCACTGACCTGCTTTTTGCATAGCCTGGGGTACCCTGTCGCGACTAACTTCACTCAGCCAATTCGCGTTAGCAATTTGCACGTCAATCTTACCGGCCAGGTACGTCACCTGGCTCCATCGGCTTTGCACTGACTAGAAGGATGCGTAGGTCCCGCAGATGTCAGGCAACTGGGGTCTGATTGACCACGATACCCCGAAGGAATTTTACGACATCCAGTCATATCACGACCCATCCAAGACCATGAAGCTCGTGTTCAGCGACGAGTTTGAGACCGACGGGCGCAGCTTTTACCCTGGTCCGTCCCACTTTTGACTGTGCCGCGCCGCACTATCTCACTCTGACTGCAGGCGACGACCCTTACTGGGAAGCAATGGATCTCCATTACTGGCAAACTGATAATTTAGAATGGTTGGTGTCTTCTTTCGACCACTCACGCCTTTGCTCATATTTTGTCCCCTTACAGGTACGACCCGGCTGCAATCACTACCCGCGGCGGCGCGCTCGAGATCAACCTCACCAAGATGGAAACGCACAATCTGAGCTATCAGGGTGGCATGATGTCTTCCTGGAACAAATTCTGCTTCACCGGCGGCCTCATTGTAACCTCGGTGCGGCTCCCTGGCATGAACAACATTTTTGGGCTGTGGCCTGCCGTTTGGACCATGTGCGTGTCCCCTGTTTCCTCCATAATTTATTACTTATCGCTGCGCGTCGTTAGGGGAAATCTTGGTAAGCATATTCTGACAAACTGGGAAGTGGCTCACCGTCAGACCAGGACGCGCTGGCTACGGAGCGAGTCTGGACGGCATGGTGCGTCTCCGTGCTACTGTCCCCTTCCTTCCCTTACTCGCTCCTCCTCTTCCAGTGGCCCTACTCGTACGATTCCTGCGACGTCGGAACTCTACCAAACCAGACGATCAGTGATGGCAACCCCCCTGCTGCCACGACTGTCAACGACAAGGGTGTACCGGTACCCTTGTCGTTCCTCCCGGGCCAACGTCTCTCCCGGTGTACCTGCGCAGGCGAGTCGCATCCCGGGCCTATACACAAGGACGGGTCCTACGTTGGGCGTTCAGCTCCCGAGATCGATATCTTCGAGGCTCAGGTGTGCAATTTCTTTCCTCTAATCTCCGTCATCTGATGTTGAGATCCGTAGATCGGTGGAGAAGCAGGAGCGCACGTCGGGCAAGTCTCGCAATCCGCGCAGTGGGCGGTGAGTGCGCCGATTGAACCTGGAGCGAACCTTTCTGACTAGGATGTGATGTGAAGCCTTTCAATAAGGACTATCGCCTGGATAACTCCACCGACGTGTTCATCATCAAGGACCTTACGCTGTCCCATCAGAACTCTTTTTCCGGTCTCTCTTACCAGCAGGCGGCGTCTGTGGTGTCGACGACGAGTGAGTGTTTCCGCGCCCATCTGCCGCGCATCCCGCTCATCCGCTGAAGATCAGGAATGCTACCAGCTGATAAGAGAGTGCTTCGCCGTGCACGGATTTGAGTATCAACCTGGCATGTATATTGCCAATTTCATCACTGCTTGTTGCTTACTTCTCCGCAGGATTCGATGAGGGCGTCAGTCTTCTTTCCTTCCCGCACATGTTCTACAACCTCTGATTTGGCTATAGTACATCACATGGCTCACCGACAACAAGGTGATGTGGACCATGAAGTCGGGTGCCGTCGGTGCCGACCCCGACACGGGGATCGCTGCACGACCAGTCACCGAGGAGCCCCTGGTAACCACCCCATCTCAAACGGGCACAGCCACGTATGCTTATCCCATGCCACAGTACATCCTCACCAATCTGGGTGTCTCCCGAGCATTCGGATTCGTCGACTTTGAGCACATCACGTTCCCGGCGACGATGCTCATCGACTGGATCCGCGTGTATCAGGATCCCAACGCTATCAATATCGGATGCGACCCGCCAAACCGTCCCACGTCCGCATATATCGACACGTTCGTCGTTTTCTACGTGACATATTCGCCATTGACGGCGTACTTGTCACCTTTCCAGGTACATTGAAGCGTACACTAACCCGCTACTGACGACCTGGGTCGACGACTACAAACAGACGATACCTAAAAATAAGCTCACATCTCAGTGCTAGTACACGCCCGCCTGTTTTTGTGCTGTCGGTGCCAGGTGCCTGTTTTTGTTACTGCCAGTTAACGGTATTTTGTTCGTATTCTACATATTATTATTGGTTGGTAACTTATCAGGGCTGCGAACCTGCCCTAGCTTTACCCTGGTCACGCTCTTTGTTCTGTTGTAGCACTACAGTCCTTAACCGGGAAGCGAAACAAACCGTGAAGCGAAACACCACGTGTTTTGCATCATGTGAGCATCCCCAGGGCCCGATTTTTTTGAGCGCATTCTAGAGTATCCAAAACTCATATTCACAAAAGGAATGGTGCAGGTAGTGGTTCAAGAGCTCAAGAAAAAGAAATCTTTTGAATCACTGTTTGGCTCAGTTTTGTCACCAATATTGCAATTGAGCAGCCACTGTCCCTCAGTGCTGTGCAGGAATTGCACAGTTATGGGGGTTTTCAGGGTCGTAGAATTAGAATATGGCCACCGCAGGACATCAAAGACCCTCCATCGCGCCGATCTTACTGTAGTGTTTCGCTTCGTGGTTTATGGCACAATTTGATGGTATCAATAATTGGGCCCGTTCTCTACCAATACTGAAGGGATTCACTCCAACTCTTTGATATCCAGGTAGCCATTTAGTATATACATTGAGTGAAAAAAAAGTTTGGGTGACTATCGCTTTTCATCACGGAGAAAATCCCCGGATCGCTTGAGCGTTTCGCTTCCCGGTTAAGGACTGTAGCTAATAACGCAGACTTTTTTAGGCACCGACCATGATCAACTATAATGACTATGTTTCTACTAAAAAGTGCCCTCTACCATTGCTTCATCGCGTATCAAGAAAACGGCATTCACCGGCCTCGGGTTTTTGCCGGGACCCACAATTGCGACAGAAGCGAGTTGCCCCCACAACGATGTCGATTATTAAGTCGCCTGTCGCCCACATGCATGCTCCTAGTGTCTGGCTCATTACAGGTATTGTACTGCAGGTTGGCCGCGCCCACGCTAAAGCGCCGCTGAACTCGCATAGGTGCCTCGGGAGGATTTGGCCTCTGTCTTGTCAAGTCGGTTCTAGCTCGGGGGGACCGAGTCATCGCGACGTCGAGGTCAAGCGACAGGATCCAGGACAAGTTCCCCATATCTGAGAATATCCGCTTGTTGGTACTCGATGTCACCGCTGGAGAAGAGACCATAAAGGCTGTCGTCGCGACGGCCGTCCGATTCTGGAGCCGCATCGATGTTCTGGTCAATAATGCCGCGTATGTCGAGAAAGGTCTGATCGAAGAGTCGGGGTATGCAGGATGTGCCTGCCCCGTTTGGTCATGCTGACTGTGAAGTAGCTCTGCCCGGTTGCGACTCCAGTACGAGGTAATTACAAGGCAACAGTGAAAATTATTTGCTGTTGACTTCTCTTTCATTCCTCTACAGACAAACGTATTTGGGACGCTGGATGTGACCACAGCTGTTCTTCCGTATGTGAGAGCAGAACAATCTGGCACGATAGTGATGATGGGCAGCCGTATGAGCTGGAGGCCAGAGAACCCTGTAGGTCTTTCGTGATAATCCTACTGCACATTTCGCTAAAGGAACACAAACACAGGCCACAGGTCAGCGCTGAGAACTCCTAGACGTTTCATTCGAAGTCTTAGCTTACTGGTAACTGACACATAGGCCCATATTCATCCTCAAAGGCTGCTTTAAGGGTCTTCAGCGAAACTCTGGCTGCAGAGATAGAGCAATTTTCAATTCGAATGCTCATCATCGAGCCCGCTGCGTTTCGCACCGACAGCTTAGTCAAGAGCACCATCTACCGGGGCAACGAGATTGAGGATTACGACGAAATGCGCGACCAGACGGTGGAACGGTACAAGATGGTACACCGAAACCTGAAAGGTGACCCCGCGAAGGCAATGGAGGTGCTTACGGATGTTGTGAGAGGCGAAGGCAAGGCAGCCGGACGTCCATGGCCCCTCTACCTGATTTTGGGCGACCTGGGGGTGCAAGGAATAACTAATAAGTGTCACAGAATTCTTCAAGTCATGGATGATTGGAAGGATGTCTCTATTGGTCTGGATATAGACCCTTGATCTTCCGAACCTTTTTGTATTTAAATTTCTAAGGAAAATGCAGAAAATAGGGTTGCTCTCTGAAGACAGGACACCTATAAAACCTTTAGATGGATTGCACAACGTCTATTCATGATCCATCGGTTCATTGCTCAAGCTGAGCACTCTCGAAAATATAACTAAATGGTAGAAAATATTGCGACTTTATATAATGATAACGCTTTCAATCATGCGCTGTTGGAGTGTCTAAACATCTGCGCGCTCGGTAATATATTAGCCACCGGCTCGGATCTAGATGAGAGAGCCTAACGCGCCCGATGAAAACTAACCCAAAGTGCAGACAACGACCTACCGACATGTCTGAGCCGTCATTTTGATTAAATCGCACCCTCCAAAGGGACGTCCTCAATGTCCAAAGGAGAAGGAGGGAGAGGGATGTTTTCTGGCCCGACGGACTTACCAGGGGGCGCTACCAGGATACGCTTCCCGACCATATGAGGAAATCAGCCTATGAAGCGCGGGCCCCAGGCCTGCGCCAGAATACCACAAGCGTCACAAAGGTAAGCGATACGAGACTGGGGATGTCATCGAGATGCCGTCAATGGCGATCCACGCAGCACGATCCTGGGCCACGCGCCTGGCGAGCGTGTCGCTGGTGAGACGGTTGTCCAGAGTGTGACCGGCGAGGCGGAGAGTGCGGAGGGAGGAGCCCTCGCGGAGTGTGAAGAGGTGCGCGAATACGGAGGGAAGGTTGGTAGGATATCAATGCTATGAATGTCAAGACATGTCAACGTGGGGAGGGCGCTAGACTCGATTTGAGTGTTGCATGCGAGTCATTCTGACTTGGCCGGCCGCAATGGGATGCTTTGGTTCCAAAAAGGTATTAAATGCAAGCGCCAGTTGTGCAGTGACTGCCACTTATACTAATAGAAGGCGGGCATCAGGCAGGTCTGATGAAGATCGAGGGACCAACAACCAGAATCTTGATGTGATCATGAAAATCTATGAGAAGAATCAAAGATAAAATGAAGAGACGATGCAAGTTGCCGCCCGACCGTGAGAGCACGTGCCAGCAGTAGTGTTGCCGTCGAGTCGTGTCCAACTCGAGTTGTGACTCGGCTCGGTCGATCGAGTCGCACAACTCGACTCACTCACTCACTCGATGCATCGAGTCAGGAGACGTAACGAGTTTGTATCGAGTTTTGCCACGCGAAATTCCTAAATGCGGATGGTTTCGACCAGATTGAGCGATGACGTAGCCAACTCGACACAACTCGAACGATCGAGTGGGCATCGAGTTATGACTTGAACTCGACTTGACTCCACTCGATGGCAACACTATATCCGGGTTTGCTAAACTGGGGCTTCCACCGACCCGAAAGAGCGAGAATCAGATCTAAACTACATCTCGCACATTTTTTTCAGGTTGAATATCGCGATCAGCACCGATAAGCATCCTGGACCAATTCAGTGACTCCGATTTGACACAGGAATCGACTATTTATGTGAGACACAGACACCCGAGTAGGCGTGAACTTTAGAAGGTAAGAAGGGATAAAAATCTTCGCGCTCAAGGAAATCTGTGAGACTCAACTGATAACTATGTATGGGAAAGATTTCAGACAGATGGATTCCTATCGTTGAACATAAATGCAATCAATGTCAAGATGGTGGACCACGCGCAACCTTTTGGTTCCCTCCCCACTGTGCCTTCCATGCTAGATCTGTCTTGCGCGTCGTGGCAATTCTTCGCTGGCTCAGCCGCACTGGCCACCGTAGTCATTGTGTTGAAATGCTACGGTGGTAAACAGAGCGCAGGGCTACGTGTTCCACCTGGTCCTCAGGGCTACCCCATCATCGGAAACCTCTTCGGTACAGTTGGGTACGCATTTTTCGCTCGAAGTCGAGTTAACATATATCCAGATATGCCGGCGAGCCACGAATGGATCACATACTCGAGATGGGCAGAACTTTACGGTCCGTAAAAGCTGTGAGCGAAACTCCGGATCACC
Source organism: Mycena rebaudengoi (assembly GCA_029282285.1). Taxonomy (NCBI): domain Eukaryota; kingdom Fungi; phylum Basidiomycota; class Agaricomycetes; order Agaricales; family Mycenaceae; genus Mycena; species Mycena rebaudengoi. The sequence continues at coordinate 95,886 of JARJCX010000160.1, read as the reverse complement.
TAACAACGTCCCAAGGCGACATTTTGCATCTAAATATTACGGGCCAGTCACTGCTCATCCTGAGCAGTCTGGAATCTGCGACTGACCTCCTTGAAAAGAGGTCCTTGATATATTCAGATCGTGCGGAACTCGTAAGCCGCCCATTGCTGCCACTGTTCTTAATTAACAACATCAGGTCATGGCGGGAGAACTGTCAGTCAAAACCTTACTTCGCTGTCATCGCGGCAGATTATTTTTAACGCTGGAACAGGGTTGGATTCGATCAGTCGATAGCCCTGAGCCCGTACGACGCGCGCTTTCGAGAGATACGGAAACTCCTGCATCCCGAGCTTAGCAACGAGGGCCTCGCTCCATATTGGCACTTACACGAGGAGGAAAGCAGGAGGCTCGTACAGAATGTGTTGGCATCTCCCACACAATTCGTTCCTCTTGTACGGAAGTGCGCCGCAGTATTGTTCCTGTTCCTAAGTGCTACAAGGCTGACAATCAAATGACGGCAGCTTCGCAGGATCCATCGTACTGAAGGTGACATACGGATACAGCGCTGAAAAGGTAGCGGATCCGTGGATAGAGAGTGCCGAGCGATTGGTGCGCGTGTTTGCGGAGGCCGCAGCTCCGGGAGCCTGGATCTGCGACATGATACCAGCCCGTATGTGCATGCCATCGGTATGGAAGCGTACTAGTCGCTGATGAGTTTGATTATCCAGTCAAAGGGCTTCCGCGATGGATTCCTGGAGTTAAATTTGTCAAGCAAGCCGAGATTTGGCGCGAGATGAATTTCAAGCACAATGCAACCCCGTACCAGTGGAGTAAATCTCACCAGGTGCGAATCAGCGCGCACCATGATATTTACCATTTACAAGTTGTGAAGGATCATTCAATCATCGTTAAACCGAATTTAATATCATCGATCTTGGAGAAGAATGGCCAGGACCTGCACAATCCGAATATATTCGCCGAGCCTGGCATTTTCAGACCGGAGCGATTCCTCGGGAAGGATGCGGAAGATGCGGAACTGGTGAACCGCATAAGCTTTGGATTTGGGCGGCGGTGAGTACTGTGGGGGTCGTTGACATAGCCTGGAACTCGATTGTTCGTCTCAGTGCCTGCCCCGGCCAGCGATTCGCTCAAGGTTCCATGTTTATCGCCATGGCTACCCTATTGGCAGCATGCAAGTTCAGCGACCCCATCGATGTCCATGGAGAAAGCGTAGCGGAGGAACCGAAGTATAATGCAGGCTTGATCATGTATGTTGTTTCGATTCTCGAAATGCAAAAAATGCTCATTGAAAACAATTTTCAGTCATCCAAGCGCGTTCACTTGCACTATTCGCGCACGACATGATTCGGTTCACCACTTGCTTTCCGACGAATCTGAGGTGCAGCTGTAAGGATCGAATGCTCGCCACGTGTATTTATTTAATTACTTCCACATTCAGTTCGGATTGTACATATTGGATGAAATTCAAGTTTTGATCTTCATTGTGGCGGGCAGGATTCACTGTGGTTTAGTGCGCATTCGTCAAATACTAATCATCTTCAGAGATAAAAAAGTCACAGGTAAATGGAGAGGTCTCTGTGCGTTCCGGGAGAGAAATAAATAAGGATTTCATGCCAAATCAGCTGAAGGAGCTCACTGAACGCAAACAATCATTAGGTCTCCATTATTATATTATAAATCGGAGCAATGGGGAACATGAGTGAAGTAAATATAAGCCCTTGGATTGAGGCCCGTCCCTGTTGATAGATTTGTGTCAAAGTCGATGGGTGCGAATGCACTGACAGGCCGTTGCTGTGTCATGGGTGTCGCTCCAGATCACAGGATAATGACTGGCGATTTCTGTCCTCAGCGTTCGCTCTCAAATTCGCTAGGAGATCTCTCAATCGCTGTCTGAGTTTCTTCACGAGCTCATCATCGTCCGGGCCTGGTGGTGGCTAAACAGAGAGAATCAGACGAAGAGGAACGTATCTTGATCAGTCTTACCATCTGATCTAGAAAGTAATACAAATGGGGGATATTTTCCTTTGGCGAATGCCAAGGATGAACCTGCGTACCTCGAACTCCATCACCTGTTATTTTTCCCATGCAATTACTACCTGTTTGTCTTCGGTAAACTCGTTGTTCAGACATTTGGACCACACGAGTATAATATATCCCCCCCCCCGTTCTTTTTCCCACGCATCCCGTCCGTCCTAGCTTACCGTTCTCTGATATTTATTTGCCAAGATGAAACGCAGTTCAGAACACTCAATTTTGCATGTGTGGGCATATGGCCCCCATATATCACGAGATACCGTGCCAGCGGTGATGCCATTTGCATCCCATGCAGTTACAAAACGGAAAACAGCATCAATCAGAAGTCGGTTTGACTCATAGTCAACTCATACAGTGAAATTAGATCTGGTAAATGTATATTATTCTTGTCAGTCCAACAGAATAAAATGTGATTAATTTAAGACCACAAAATTGTGAACCTTTGCCAGAACCAATCCAGCACCGGTACGGTCTTCGTCAATCTGTGCCCGTACAACATAATCTCTATTTTGGAATCTTAGGTTGAAAATAGTGGCTGAGTATATGCCCTTGTTTACGTACTCGGGGGAAAAACCCCTACTCGGTGAAAAATAATAACTTACAATAACTTGCGTAACATTGGCAATTGCTTTTTTTTTGTATTCGGCTTTTTCCGTCGGCATTTTCCTGATTGAATACACTTTCATAATTAGTGGAAAAAAATCGACCACAGCTGTGTTGTCTGCCGACAGTCCGATGGCAATCACCGCCATCAAATATCCGCACTCTACCTCGATCGGCTCCTTTAGTGCCCTATACGAACGCTGGACCTCTTCTAGTAAAATTTGCAGATTGTTTTCCGGATTTTCCACACCTCAAAGTCCCTTCACTGTTTACCGAAGCACAACTTCTCGAGACAAAAGTTTTCTCTCTCGTTACTCGGTGAAAAATCCATCAAGAACCCTTTTGGCCCTTTTGAATCTCTATTGCTTTTAGGTGACCTACGTCATGTGTAAGAAGCAAATGAGCAGTACCATTAAATTTGATCGTACTGGTAATCTCCGATTCACAGATTGACAGTCTGAATCTCAGAGAGCTACCAATCCACTGGGATTCATTCAATAAAAAAACCATAGATTGAGGGTAGAATCGGGTAAAAATCAGGCAGACTCAGAATGATCAGAATCGGCATGTTCCCTCATGACTTCTATCTGCGGATGCAGGTGTTCTACCGCTTGATTGCTAGCAGAGTTCGTGAAAATGTTTATCAGCAGAGGTGTTTACAAACTGTCTGAGGTATTTTTTTCGGGGTCACAACATACATCCATTTAGCACTAAGGTTGCTGTGAATGTCTGCGCTCAATGGTGGGCTCCTATAGTTCAAACTCAGGGGTACCCTGCAGATGATTCGGTCTAAATGAGTGCACTGGTAGTACTATGGCACGGGTAGCTGTAGGAATTACCAAGAACGAGCTCACATCCCGTTGAACTTGGTGCAAAAAAAGTGATTTAAACAAGCCCAGATTGAACCAAGAATGATGTTTTAGAATAAAGGTGTTTAGCAGTGCCATAAAGAACCCTTTTGTTGGGTGAGGAGCATCAAAGTATTCAAGTCCTTTGATTAGAAACACCATGTTTGACAGCTGCTAAACAGCTCTGATGGATCAACTACATGATTTGGAACACTTGATTTGATCTTGAGCGCACCATATATTTCGATCAGACCGGTTTAATTTTATGTATCGGCCCAGTCCCTAATTACTAATTAAACTGGTATGAATCATTTTTGGTAATGCGCGCGGGGGGGGGGGGGTTATTATACTTGCGTGGTCCACAACCTGAACAGGAATACAAACATGTAGAGCTATTAGTGTGGTTATCCTTCTAGAAATCTACAAGATGCAAACTGAGCACAACACCATTCCAAATGTATGTCCCATTCAATTGCTCACAAGGGTGAATTGGGATTCAGATGATTCAGCACGAGCCCGGTGTTTTAACTGAGCTACATCGCGTCTCAGCTGTTGAATACTCAACATTAATTTGTTAGCTGCTCGCCTCTTCGTTCAACACTGTATAGTACAGATATGATGCACAAAAATCTGCTGATTTCCCTGCTTGACGACAGCTGCTTGAGATGTTTGCAGATTTACAAGTTGGCTGGGACAACGGTATTGATTAGTAAATTGTTCTTTTTGCTAAGGCGCTTGTTTGGAAGCACGACCTCTGTTGTTCTTTACTTTTAGTTAAATCAGGCTTGCCGTGATATTTCTGCCAGACACATTCTGGCAGTTAATCGTACTTCGGAAACACTCAGTGTCCACTCACTTAAAGACTCTAAGAAAAGAAGAAGAGGAAAATTAAGTACTCGTTCATGCCGGGCGTAGGCACGGTCCTTTACCCCCCAAAACTTCCTATCAATCCTTCAATCTCTTCGGGGGGATTCGAACCACCGTGCCTCTCATATGCCGTATTGAAATGATCGCCTAATGAGTGAGAGTGAGCGCCTGACTCCATGAAGACTTGTTCTTTCATATACTGGGTGGGATAGGGGAGTTCATTTAATTATGAGCCGGAAGAACGAGAGATGACATGGATAGTAATGACTAAAGAACTACCTACAAACATCACAAGTTTACATCCAAGACGAGATAGGGGTGGCTAAATGGAAAGTGGATAGAAAAGTGGGGAAAATATTAATAGGTATAGGATAAGTCGTGTAGAAAGGCAAAAGAAGTCCAACGGCGCGTAGCGCACCGTTACAATATAATCGATATTTAGACCGAAAGAGTGTTGCGAATTGCCGACAAGGATGGGGCAAAAAAGTATTCTCCTCCCCGAGAAACAACAAAATCTACACTTCTGATGAGCATTGATTCTGGGCGCGATGGAACTACTCGCCAGTTGTCAGGATGGTGGGAATAGACGCGTTTCTAGGATCGAGTCCGCCAATGACGCGCGAGGCATTTGACGCCGAACCCGAGGCGCGGCCCTGGGACATAAGTTGGCGTTTTGCATGTAATATTTGAAAGATTGGGACTCACAATAATCGCATCAACGCCAACACCACCGTGCACAAAGCTGTGGAGCTTATCAGTCTTTGCGGTGGAAAGCGTTTTGAAATACTAACTTTGCGTTGTCAGCCCATATGCGCTGCATGAACTGGAAGCCGGCGGCGAGGTTAGACTGGTAGCAGACTAATTCAATAGTCAGAATGGTCTTCCAGAGGACAAATGTCGGGAACTCGCCGAATGCCAGACCACGTTCGACGGAGGTCGTGTTAGATGAAGCCTCCTGGGAAGTGACCTCAGGACCGTACGGGATGCCTGCACGCATTATGTGATGCGCGGAATCTTCAGGGGTGCCCAAATCGGCGCGCGGTCTGGTCTTGCGGATGTGGGCGGAGAATGGGCACCTATTTGAATAAATGTGGGTCGGGGCATTCAATATTTCGTAAATGGTGCTAACCTGGTCTGGTCGGTGCTATTGGCACTGCCTTGGCCTGGCGCAGCAAACGTGAAGTTGTTGTTGCGATTGCGATCAGCACCAAGAGCGGGATCATCAACGCGGGGAGACAGTTCAACCGGGGCTCCCTATCAGTATTGAAATCGAGTCAGTTTTATGCCACGGATGCAAACCGCGGATCATACACTCTTCCATCTGCCGACCATGCGGGCGCCGAGAAGGTCTGAGCCTTGCTGAGCGGTCAGGCCAGGAAGACGGATCGGGTGATCCGTCAAAAACTTGTTGAATTCCGGCACGAGCTGCTTGAGTTGTCTGAATACGAGGAAGGATCCATCTTTGGCCCAAGCCGGACGGCTACTAATGAGTTGGTCTCCCTTTTCGCCGACGAGAATTGAACCGGTGCTGACGACAGATTGGCCAGGGAGTGCGGTAGAAAAACCCTGGACCGCCGGGTTGGAAATTCCATCCAGGTATCCAAAATCTGGAATTTACTGATGAGTCAAGTGAACATCGCAGTCTCCGAGACTCACGTTCGTGGCCTTCTTGGTTTCCGGGACGGGCAGCGCCCTGAAGGGAGTATATCTCCTTGATCGTCCCTGACAGTGTGCGTTTAAGCTTCGTGAGCTCGTTGTTGACATTGTCGGCGGTGTCAGAGGCGAACAGAATCATGCCGTGGACTTGAGTGCCTACGAACTGGGGGACCCAACCGGCGGTGCCGGGGTCGCCAAGGTTTGCAGCATCTTTCAGTTGGCCGCCGGCGAACGCAGGATCCCTCAGCGAATCGGTGATGTTCAGAGCGGTGAGCCCGGACTGAGAGAACGCAATATTGACGGCCGTCACAGGTTGGTGAGAGACGCTGAGCAGCTGAGTCGTGGTAGTGATAATAGGCAGGATCTCCTTGTTCAGTTTGGCCTTGAAATTCTTAACGTCGGTGATGCTAAAAAAGAAGAACAGTTCTCGCTTCTTCTTCATTCCGATCCTTCCGGGAACAATCAGCAAAAAATGAATGAAGCGAAGTTGTTGCACGGACAATATGTCGCCCTGGATGTCATCTAAATTTAGACCGACAGAGTTCGCCTCTTTTTCGGCTGCACCAGCAGAGGGGAGGTTCGGTTGCGCAGCGGGATCTAATACAAGGTGAGAACATTGCGTGTTTTCAGAAGGCAGAATTCCGCGAACTGATCAGAATCGACTCTGTCCTGCGGGCAAGTTGAACGGGGGATCGGGAATGTAACGCGGCAAGGGAGCGTGCGGTGGCCTGCTCTGAGGCAAGGCAAGTCAAAAGTGAAAGAGAAAGAGGAAGAGAAAGGATGGAATTCGTCGGGAGTCTCATTGCAGCGTAAAGGAAGCTGGTCGGTCGGCTTATATAGAGGCTTGGGGTTGAAACGAGTCAAGATGTAACGTGGCCGAGGCCTCCCTAGAATGGAGGCGTAACCGATTGACTTGGTAAATTTTTAATTGACTTGCCCACCAAGCGGAGTGCCAAATGGGCATAGTCAATCAAATCCTGCATCAAAATTCACCGCATTGCTAAGAACGAATAATCCTACCTACCTTATTTCATAAGGACTCGTAATTCCTTCTGTCCTTAGGAGCCCTTTTTTTGAACATATTTATTGAGGGAAGCACGAAGAAAAGAACGCATCGGTGGTGCGAGATGCACGCTGTCAAATCATCATGGAGGTAGGATGGTCATTAAAGGATGGGGAAGGCTTCGACTCCCGGGTGTACTTGAAGTCTTTTTGTGTCCCCTTGCATTTTGGTGGATATATTACGTATAAGGAGAAGGATACAGAGCATCGGTGGTGCGGGGTGCACATATCTCGTGACTTTCGGTCATGATAAGTAGGGGTTCGAATAGGCTCGTGACCAACCGCGTTCGCCAACCACGTGGCTGCGCTGATCACTAAATGGCGAAGCGGCTGGGACATCTGGTCCCGGTTTTGGCAGGCCCCGCCAAATATGAGTCGAGACTTAGAAAAATTTTTTGGAAGAAAAAATGAAAGTTTTTTGGATTTCAGTTTCGGGGCCCCTAAATTTTTTTTTTTTTTTTTGGCGCAAAAACCAGGGATCTGAGGGGTACCGTGTGACATCGGCTAATTATCTTGGGTGTATTTTCACTCAAAACGACGGGAAAAGCTTTGAATTAAGGTTATAGCTTGATGAAGATTGTAACCCTAATAGCACTCGTTGAATGGTTTGCCGTGTTGAATTCAAGCTGCTGTGGGTCATCTTTGCGCAGGAAACATCATGATCATTGTAAAAATAGACAGATCAAATCAAGAAACAGTCGTGTCTCGCCGGTTTTTGGACTAGAAAAAAAAAAAAAATCGAGGGGCCTCAGATACAAAATCCAAGAAACTTTTATTTTTTCTTCCAAAAAATTTTTCTAAGTCCCAACTCATATTTGGCGGGGCCTGCCAAAATCGGGACCAGATGGCCCAGTCGCTTAGTGAAGCTGATCTCTTTCTCCCGTGACTCGTCTGTCAGATCAGCTTCGTAAGCGACTGGTAGCGAGTCTAGGGTTCGAATCCCCGCCGATGCCTACACCAGACATCGGACTTTTGTTGCGTCCCCTTCCAGTGTGTTGTTTCGGTGAATTTATTCTGGACAGAGACATATACAGAAAGCATCGGTGGTGCGAGGTGCACGTCGTCGAACTATATACTACATTCAACGAGCATTATAAGATGGGTAGGGGTTCAAATCCCCGCCGATGCATTACTTGGCCGGTGGCACCATTTTTTTTTTTTTTTTTTTTCAAAATGCGATGCGTAAAATTTTACCAATGCTATGTACAGGATTTATGAAGGTGAGATACACGGTTATAAAGCTGATTTTGCAGCTTCATTTGAAAGTTGGCAGCCATTTCAAATTCGAGGAGCTTCGAAGGTGGTTCCCAGAATTTGATCAGTATATAATTCTTTCATTTTTTCCTTAAACCAATTTTCTGTGAAAGGTTTACAAGCTCCCATGCACATGCGAAGTCCGTCTGTTCCTTCCGCCATTTTTTCTGCGTGTGCCATGCTCAAACCGTTCTTCGCCGTGACGTGGCGTGACACGCGGCCTCTTCGGACCACCACCGCCACCACCTCGTCTGCCCGCCCGTCTCCCGTCTTCCAAATTCCACATCCCTTCCTTCCTCTCTCCTGCACCAGTTCTCTTCCTTCATCTCGTGCCATCGTCTTGCTGATCCAGGACTGACACATTCCCTGGACGTTGCTGGCACGCGCCATAGGACCTCAACGATGCCCCGAGCGACGCCGCCGCGCGTCTCCCAGAGCTGAGTCCACGTTTCCCGTCAGTCCGTGAGCCTGCCCCGCCCCAATCCCCCTCATTCATGCGGCGCCGCGCCACCGTTGCCTGCGGCAGACCCCATGCTGCGGGAACGCGAGTCGGACCACGCCTCCCGCGCTATCTCGTTCCGTGTTCCATTCTATGCCCGCCGCGCGCGGTGTCACGGGACGCATGCACTTACGCCTGCGCCTGCGTCACACGCACGCTTCCGCCTGCGTGAACTCTCGCTCGCCAGAGTCCCGGGATTGGCTGCTGCGGATACAGATACAGTGGCGGGCTTTTGCATATATACTCGTGCTCAGGCGAGGCGCGCGTCGCATGCCCTTCTCTTCCAAGCCCGCGCGGTGTACACGTCCTGCCTGCGCTCACGCCGATCGCTAGGAGCATGGTAGACGCGTCCCATTGCGCTGTCCTGCCCCCTTTTCTCTCTTTCATTTCGTTTTGTCATTTCGCGCTCGAATGCTCGTGGTACACGAGGAGAATGGCGTCGCGCGCTCCTCCGCCTTGGCCTAGCGCATGCGGATCGCAAGCGCGCGATCGGTTTGCTGTCTTAGGCTGGGCTGCTTCGGGGTACCATGGCGCTCTCCCCAGCTTTCCCTCGCGGCGCTATGTAGTCGCGAGGACATACACTTCACGCGTGCCGCGGTCGACTCCCGACTCGGGGGAAATCCGCGCACCGTGGCGCTCTCCTCCGCCTTGTCCACCATGCGTTATGTAGGAGGATGCACAGATTCACACAGGCGTTGCGACTCCCTTCATGCCAGATGTGGCCTTGTGTCTCTCCCGCGCACTGCGCTTCCTGTTCGCGCAGGCTTGAGCATATGTTGTGTTGAGGGAGCGTCGGATCGTTCGCCATCTGTGGTGAGGGCGTCGAGCGGCGGGTCAGGTGTAGGATGCGTATGGCAGAGACGCTGGTGACGGACACCCTTCTCATGCCAGCTGTGCGTCTATGTACGCTCCTCGCGCACCCTCCCTTCCTGCGGTTTTTTCTGCGCCAGCTTCGGCATATGGGGGATGAAGGGCGCGCTCCCTCGGATCGTTTGTCGTCTGCACGCGGGGATTCCTACTTTATCCGTATCGTTGGTGAATATCATGCTATTTCCGATGCACCCCCTACCGTCTGCCGTCCGTGGAATAGTGCGGATTGTGTGCTGGATGGAGGACCGCATAGTTGACACAGTGTCCTGAACGGATGGAATCAAAAAAGCGTTCATAATTTTTAATAGATTGATCCGAGAGAACATGAGCTACACGTGAAGGTCTCGAGTACAGTTCTTGAGATAACTAGTTTTTTTCTTCTCCTGTCAAAAGTGAATTTCGCCACCGTCAATTGTGAGTTTCGACTCGAAGCCCACACGCACGCAAGCCCGTCAAATAGTCGTAACTGATTGGAAAAGCAGCGGCTGCGAGTGCTGGCCAGCCCCATCAGATATATAAAACGACTTCAAGGTTGCCAGCCCCTCCGCCGCAGGACTGCATCGTGACATCAGCGCAGCCAGGAGGCGCTGGATGATCTCGTGTGTCTCGCAGTACGAAAGCGTCAAAACTTCGAGTTTGGGGAGAAAACGGGGCTCGTGTGCCCGGTCCAGCGCGCGGAAGAGGTCCTCCTTGTACGCCCACAAGCGATCTCCGAGCTCGAGCGAGGTTAGGTGCTCCATGACGCGGAGCCATTGGAGAGTAACGGGTGTGTTGTGGCCGAATATGAACGTGTGGAGGGAAGGAGATGAGATGAACTGAAGGGGGATTGGGTGGTCAGGAAGCACTGCGAGGTAACCCAGTTGCAACGTCTCCACGTGCAACCTCTCCAAGTTTGGGAGTGTGAGGAAGGGGATGATACCTCTCGTGCGCTGACCAATGAGATGGAGCAAAATAAGACCAGGGTGGGAGAAAGGCGGTGCAGGGGTGGTCTGGGTCTCATATTCACCATAATAGTGGAACTCACGCAGGCATGGGGCCATGCGGAGCACGCTCAGACACTCCTCAACGCCAAGATTCTGAGCGCTGAATGTTGTGAGCTGTTCCCAGGGGAGTGTCAACGCCGCCGGAGGCACATAGCGCAGAGTGAGTGACTGCAGCCTAGGGGCTAAGAGGAAGGCATCGCTAGGTGGGCCACTGACCAAACCGGCATCAGCAAGCTCCAGGTGGTGTAGGACAGGGAATGGAGTTTCACGTCGCAGGTTTAGGAAAAAATCCAAGTCGATGTACACCGAGATTTCGCGGAGGTAGGGTGCCTGTTTATCGATGATCGTGTTTAATGTGTGGTTGTCGGTGTTGTCCACGAATCCAAAGAAAAGAAAGGAACGCGGCAGGGTCCACGCGCGATGAAACCACGTTTCCACGAATTTTTCGAGTATTCCTGGCGCTCTGAGCACCCGATGGTCGCCGTCGACCTCGAGGTGGAGGCTCGTCCACAGCACTGGGGTGGAGAGAGCGAGGATCCGCCATGTGCGGCAAATCCTGAGAAGAATCAAGGGGGATCTGGATGGATGAGGCCTAACTGCATGGGAAGGGAGAGATTGCATGAAAATCTCTGACGTGATTTCGGGAGGGAGGGTCAAGACGGGGTAGGTGTAGAAATCCAGTTCCGCCTCAACGACGGCTCGGCGGTGTTCGAGTTCCTCGAGGGGATGTCCCTGGTGTGCTATGGAGATGCGTAGCTCGGCCAGCTCGTCGCGCAGGCCTCGCAGTCGGAGAGACATGGACGCACTGATACCGACTGTGTACACCTGTTTGTATTGCGCAGCCACGAGCACCGCCTCTCAGGGGTTCTAGAACATCGCTTCTAACTTGGTCATCTAAATCGGTTAGGGGGTTCGGTTCGCCGCCGTTGCACGATGCTTGGAGTTCTCCCAGAAGTTCTCTGGCTTCTGTTTTTTAAATTTTCGATCGAATGTGGTATTGGCAGAGGGAGAAAAAGAAAAAGAACGCGTCCGTGGTGCGAGATGCACTCGTGGACTCCAAAAAAGTGACACTGTCCGAGGGCTCGATTCCCCCCCATGCAATCCAATCTCGGCAATGTGGTTTTTTGGGGAAAGGTATTTATTTTGGAAGAGGGTAATACGGAGGATTCCAAGGAAAGTGGCATCGCATCTCGGTGCTGCGACGTCCCTCAGTCGCTACTTACATCAGCACGTGAAGCAGTGTAACGGCATTTACATCGAATCAATCTTGAATATGTGGCCCGTGTCTTTGAGAAAATCCAGGGGATTTTGCATGAGTGCAAGTAAAGATTCGATGGCCACGCCTGTTTCTATGCTCTAACTAATAAGTAAGAATAAGGGAAACAATGCTGCGGGCCACCGAGATACATCCATTTTGCTGCTGTCTCTCGCTTCTCTTCCCGTCGCTCAGCTCCTCAGATATGATGGAAGAGATACATCAAGAGAACTACCATCATTATATTATGTCGCACCAGAGATGTGAGGTCCGGGTAAACCGAGAGGGGATAGACGAGAAGGACCCCGCAAGAGTATTCAAGACTCAAGCTTACTGCGGTATGGGCGGAAATGCATTTCTGACGGCATTTATGATTTAACTGCGGCACGGTTACTTCTGGTCTTGTGTTCAAGTCATGAGGCTTGCACATACTGTACCAAGTTGTAGGGGAGCAAAGGTCTGAGGACCATGACATGTCCGTTGCCCTTTTTTTAGGCAATGGAGTCTACCGTGATTGTGACTGTTGCCTCCTTAAGCAAACAAGACCTTTATACTGCCCTATGGCTTGGCTGGAATTGAGCATCATCCTTCAAACACCCCCCGATCGGAGGTTTGGTGTTCGAAACTTGGCCCTGCCTTTGTTTATTTTGTACGATTTCTGCAATTTTATTCAATGTCACGATTTTTTTGAGCAACCAGGCCTACCGTTACCGTGATTGAGGCAACGCAACGGCCGCTCCGTTACCGTGACCATTGCTCCCCTACAACTTGGTACAGTAATTCTGCGGAATGGCAATTGACTCAAAGCGGAAGCGCTTTCAAAGTTGCCGCAGTTCAGGATCAGGAGGTATGATCCCGTGGTGTGTTAGCGGAGCTCCTTGGATGTAAATAAAACATACCTGTAGGCATACTACGCCATCATGGGAGTCGAAAAAGCTGCGAACGAAGGGCCAGAGAGAAGGAATAGGAATCGGGATACACAAATGGGAATGTTGCACAAAACACGTACAATCTGATTCGAGAGATTTTGTTAAGAGAACGGATAATCACAGAAGCTACAGGAACACAGCCCAAGCCACGACGTTCTATTAACGAGGGGTAAGTGTCACACGGTGCTTGTATTGAAAGTAAATATCACACGCATCTAATCTAATCTGCCTCATGGCGCGGGGATCACCGGAGCCATGCGCGAACTGCTGCCGAAGCTCCATATCCGTTACAAGAGATGATATATTCTAAGACACAATCCATTGATCCATGCCCCAACCATTGGACTCATCGAGTGCTTGTGAGTTCAACATGTCGGACCTGCCGCCATATCGGCCGTGCGTGGCTGCTTGCCGTACTCAGACTCCCCCAAATGAATATTGTTCAGTCTCGATGGTAAACGCTCTCACAACCGTCAATACTCTAATCGTAGCTCTCCGATCGCGAAAAAAGCATCGGTGGTTATTGAAGGAAGCAGGAATCGAATAGAGCATTGGTGGTTCGGGGTGCACTCCGTCGGACTATATTGTCATTATAATGGGTAGGGGTTCAAAACCCCGTCGATGTCTATATATCCATTTTTCGGAATCTTTTTGTGTCCCCTTCTAGTTTCTCTTTTGCATTTATTTCGGACAGAGGGATATACAGAAAGCATCGATAGTGCGGGCTGTCCAACTATCCTGGTGATCCAACGATCATTATAAGATGGGTCGGGGTTCGACTCCCCGCCGATGTATGGGCCAATATTCAAGTGGTTTTTTTCCTGCTATTAATCAGGGCAGCAGGAAAAACGGAAGGATCTGTAGCACTCCGTCAACTCTTGAGAATTCAGAATGTACCATTGACTTGAACCGTAGCCGATGCATCGTAATATGCTGTTCGTCCCGGAATTTATTGTCTCCCCAGTGCGATTTCGTTTTGGTGCCATTTATTGAGGGCTGCAAGAATAATATAAAGCCAGTGAATCGGTGGCGCGGCTGTACCTAGTCAAATAATACTCCGTTATGATCGCGCTATAGTAAGACTAGCGAGGCCCCGTCCTGTGAGCCGAACATTTTACGTGCTTCTGACTTGTTCATTTTACTGGAATTTGTTGAGGAAAAATGGAAGGATGCAAAGCGTCGGACTATCCTTGGGAGGTGCCGATGCCAACATAGGCCCCTCGTGCGGACTGAAATTTTGTGTCGTTCTGCTATTTATTACTGATAACGGGAGAGAAAAATGATCAGTGGGATTTGACGGAGGTAGGAGGGAAAGAAAGCATCGGTGGTGCGGTCATTATAAGGGTCGGGGTCTGCAACGTGGTTCCTTTTTTGTTTTTTGGGGGTGGAGATATTCTGAAGATAGGGATATGCAGGAGGCATCGGTGGTGCGAGGTGCGCTCCGTCGAACCATACTATTGGGCCAAAGCGTGTATTATACGACGGGTAGGGGTTTAAATCCCCGCCAATGCATGGCCTCGTGTCCTCGTGACTCCCCGTGCAACATTTTCTTTTAGATCCGTCCAGTGCGACGGTTTTTTTTTTGCATGGAATTTATTGAGGGTTGCAGGAGGGAAATGGAGGCATCGGGGGTGCTCGGTGCACCGTACTATGAGGCGAATGCGTGGCGGTTAGTATGAGACGGGTAAGGTGTTGATGCATAAATCTTTTGTGCTGACCTTTTTTTTTTGTATGGTATTTATTGCTGACAGCGGGATATACAGAAAGCATCGGTGGTGTGAGGTGCACTCCGTTCGAATTATATATATGTAATGACGCGGCCATTAAAGGACGGTCGGGGGGTTCGACTCCCCGCCGATGCATATGCTATTTGCAACTTTTCTTTTTTCTTTTCTTTTTGGTCCTTAGAATACTTTTTTCAGTCGTATGTATCAGGGCAATAGAAGGGAAATAAAGTGTCGGTGGTGCTAGGTTCGCAAAGCCAATACATACGCTATCGAGCAAAATGCACTGTACGGGGTTTTTCTTTGCGCTAGCTTCGGCATATGGTGAATGAGGGGCGCGCTCCCTCGGATCGTTTGTGTGGTGGTGGATTCTGTGCTGGATACAGGACCGCATAGTTGCCACACATATTCTGTCGTGAACGGATGGAATAAAAAAGGGCGTTCGTAATCCTTTATAGATTGATTCGAGAGAACATGAGCTATACCCGAAGGTCGCGAGTACAGTTATTGAGATATACTTGATGACCTAGATATTTTTTTTCTCCTGTCCCAAAGTGAATTTTGCCAGCACGCACGACCAACTGCTGCGACTCGTCGTATCAAACGGACCTAGAGCAAGTTTTTATTCCGCCGTGTATTGTAAGTTTCGAGCCCACACGCACGCAAGCCCGTCAAACAGTCGTAATTAATTGGAAAAGGCAGCGGCTGTGAGGCTTGAGCGCCGGCGAGCCCCATGGGATATTTCCCCATCGGATATATAAAACGACTTCAAGGATGCGAGCCCCTCCGCCGTGGGACCGCATCGTGACATCAGCGCAGCCAGGAGGCGCTGCCTGAACTCGTGTCTCATAGCACGAAAGCGTAAAAACTTCGAGTTTTGGGAGGAAGCGGGGCTCGTGTGCCCGGTCCAGCGCGCAGACGAGGTCCTCCTTGTGCGCCCACAAGGGGTCTCCGAGCTCGAGCGAGGTGAGGTGCTCCATGACACGGAGGTGTTGTGGCCGAGTGCGAGCGTGTGCAGGAAAGAAGATGAGATGAACTGAAGGGGGGTTGTGTCATCAGGAAACGCAGAGAGCTCACGCAGTTGCAACCTCTGCAAATTTGGGAGCGCGAGGAGACGGATGATACCTCGGCTGCGCGATCGACCACTAAGTTTGAGGGAAATCAGACCAGGATGGGGACAAGGCGATCCGGAGGTGGCTTGGGTCTCTTCGACATCCCAAAGGCTGAGCTCACTTAGGCAGTGAGACTTGCGCAGCACACCCTCAAGTTCGAAATAGCTGGCCGAAAACGTTGTGAGCTGTTCCCATGAGACTGTCAAGGCCGACGGAGGCACAGAACCGAGATGGAGGGACCGCCGCCGAGGGGCTAAGCGGAAGATGTCGGTCGCGGCCTCACTGGGAAACGAACCTTTGTTTGTATGCAGCGATAAGTGGTGAAGGATAGCGAACGGAGTTCCACCGTGCAGGTGCAGGAGTGAACCGGCGTCGATGGATATCGTGATTTCATGAAGATGGGCTGCATGTGTAGCAAGGATCATGTTTAATCTGTGGTCATCATTGTGGTCGCCCATGTCAAAGAAATGGAAGGAGCACGGTAGCCTGCGAGCGCGATGAAACCACGCTTCAACAAATGTCTCAAGTTTTCCCAGCGCTCGGAGCGTCCGATGGACGCCTTCAATTGCGATGTAGAGGTCGGTCCACAGTGTTGGAGTAGAGAGAGCGAGGATCCGCCACGTGCGGCAAATCCTTAGAAGAATCAAGGGGGAGCTGGATGGATGAGGTACTACTGCCCCATGGGAAGGGAGGGATTGCACGAAGATTTCTGACGTGATTTCGGGAGGGAGGGTCAAGACGGGGTAGGTGTAGAGAGCCAGTTCCGCCTCAACGATGGCTCGACGGTGTTCGAGTTCCTCTAAGGGATGTCGCTGGTGTGCTATGGAGATGCGTAGCTCAGCCAGTTCGTCGCGCAGGCTGTCGAGCCGGAGCGACATGAAGAAATTTTCGGTCCAATGATCCGTGTGGGGCGTGGTTTCTGGTGATGAAGAAACACCACCGGTGATGGAGAGCAGAAATGCTCTGCACTGCCCTTAATGACAGGCGAACGAAAAATGTTAGATCCATACACAAAGCGGAATCCAAGCAGAGTTCGAACCGAAGAGAAATCCAAGCAAAGTTTTCTCTCCAGCCCAACTTTGCTTGGATCTCGTTTTGTGTCTACCGTTTTCCGTTCAGCTGCGAAATGTTCCACAAAAAAAAAAAAGAAGATATTGATCATGTACACATGTTTGCATTGCGCCTCTCAGGGGTTCCAGAACTGCTAATGTATTATTACTGTCTCATTTCGGGGCCGAATTTATGCCTGTGGAAAACATTGAGATAGTATTTCCCTCCGGGCGTACCTGGCCCCTCTGGGGAAGAGAATATATGGCGAAAGTCTGCAGTCATCTCTCTCTGGGCTATCGGAACTCCGATCCAGATGTGCCGGAAATAACCGGAAAGTAGCACATGCAGATGTGAAACGGTCATTCGGGCCAGATTTTCAGGTGACTTTCGGTCAGGGTTCAACTCCCCGCCCATGCATGGCCGGGCACCCTATTTGTTTAATAGGGGAAGTCAAAGATGGGATTCAGCTGTCGATTCTGAATTCGATTCGTGATCGATTCTCGATGCAGAATCAATCCAGAATCGACATCAAGTTTGACCGACCCCACTTCTCGCGTCGATTTTTGAATTGATTTTGTATTGATTCTGCATTGTCCGCAGCTACACGTCAAATAAATCTCCGCCGCCGTTATCCTGTCATCGTTGGTGTTGTCCGCATTTTCCTTTTCCTTTCGGCTTTATTTTTACTAGTCGGGATCGCACCATTTTGCGGACAGCCGGCTTCAAGCTGGCAGAGACGTTAGGGCGTCTGTTTGGGCCATAGAAATTTGTGCGGGCAGGCGGATCCGGCGGCCAACGGAGGTTACATGGCGTCAGTTGGGCGTCGGGAGCAAATAAGTAACAAATATTAATAAAAGATAAAATTGCGAACTAATATGGCAAAATAAAAGAACACAGGAAACAAACAGGAAATGCTATGGGTAGTTCATGCACGTCGAGTCGTCGTTGATTCTGAAGTCGATTCAAGTGCTGTTCCTCCTCTGGAGGAGGAACAGCGATTCACGTCGATTCTGGATCGATTCTTGATCACATCGACTCTCGCACCAAAATCAGGCGTCAGAATCGATATCAGAATCGACAGCTGAATCGATGGCTGAATTCCATCTTTGACTTCCCCTAATTCTTTTTGTGCCGCCTTACTTTTTGTTTTATCGGTGGATTTATTCTGGAAACAGGGATATACAGAAGGCATCGGTGGTGCGCTGCGCACCCCGTCGAGCTATATCAAAAAAATGAGTTTGTGATAAGCCGGTTTGGGATTCGAATCCCCGCCGATGGATAGCCCGGGCAAGCTTGAGAATTGTTGTCGTGTCCTCTTTCAGCTCTGGTCTTTCCTTTGGTGGATTTATTACGCATAGGAGGAATGCAGGCGCACATTGGTGGCGTATGCTGCACTCCGTCGAACTATCAGCTGGAATGTACCATATAAAACGGGTTGGTAGACGGCCCTCTTCGGAAATGGCCCCTCATAATTGCTATCTACAAGGTGGATGTATCTTTACTTGCTGTACTGCTATAAAACACCATCAAGACTGTATGGTGAGTCTCGTGGATCGTCGTCCCTGTCTAGAATTAACATATATTCAACTACAATTTTTTTCTCGGCTTCAACGCGGTCATATCTTGCGAGCTAGATCGCTGTATGTCGCGGAATGATATCTGCCATTGGAGTCCGCAAGCTGAATAAAGTGCAAGAAATAGAAGTAGCATCACACAATTATACAAACACCTCGTGCGGACTGTTCCTCCATGCTCATCGTACAGCACTTATCCCTCATACGAAAGTCTAGATCAATATCAATATCGTACCAGTCGTCGTTCATCCTCCTGCTCCTGCGGTCCGTGTCCCATTCGCGACCATTCCACGATTGCAATGATGGCGTGGCAGAGCAGGATCCTGGGTGAAATTGTTTTACGACGAGAAAGCCGATCCCTGCTATCCACCGGCACCTCTGGCCGGGCGAGCCAAGTGAGGAATCTGGGGTCCAACACATGTGATTTGAGACATAGCAGCATGCGCTGGGTGGAGAACTGGTCCAAGGTAGGGGAGGACAAGGAAGGACCTCCATCTTTGTCAAAGTCAAAGATCCGGAGATGGTTCCAACTGCCCACGTATCGTGTGAATCCTTGTCGCGGAGAGGGAAATTTATACAGCATATATCGCCTCCACTCCGCTGGAAGCTGAATGTCGTCGGTGAGGATGGGTATTGAGCTGGTGGGTATACGAGGTGATTGATAATACCTCGCAGTGGGCTTGTCGAATCTTAGGTGACTTCGGAAAAATGACAGGAATACAATATCCCGTTGCGCGCCGTCGACACACTATATCGTCGATGAGACGGACATCGAATATGCTCTTGAATACTACACACCTCTGGCTTTCTAAGAATGGAGAGAAGCGAATTGCAGTAGCGGAATAGTAAATGTGCGGTGGCGATTGACTGAAGCTCGAGGAACCAGAGAATTTTGCAACGAAAAACCGCCATGAAGTCCCGCGACAGAAGCGGTTTGCGGGACTTCTCCAGATGGTCCATGCAGTATCCAAGCGCGTAAGAAAGATGCCTCACCGCTTGGCGATTATCAATTTGGGCAGGTAGAGCGTCCGAATTCATTATGGCGACACATCTCCGAGTAATTTCTTCATGGCCCACATGTCGGTCAATAAACCACTGCGATTTCGCCCGCGTTTGATCCGTGAGATATTCGAAGAATGATATATGGTACGGAACAATCACGAGTTTCCTATTTTCCTTGGGGACGTGGAGCACGGAATGCAAGCACGTAAAAACGGTTCGCAGCGTGCGCAGTGGTATGTCGACCAGGGCAGCAAGTGTGACCAATGGTAAGGGGAACCTCAACACGGAGACGAAACGGAGGCACTTGAGGAGTTGCTGGTCTTCACCTGCGTCGACGTCGAAATCGTCAAAAGCTTCTTGCATGATCAACATATACAGTTCGTCCAACGGCGCGACAATTTTACCGGGTGGTGTTTTGGCTGAAACCAGCCGTTGCATGCGCTCCCAAGGGTCCGCCTGCTTAGCGCGCAGGTATCGCACTACTGAGGAGGCGTATGCGAACAAGCCGCTGGCCTTTTCGACAAGCATGTCCAGCTCTCGGGGAGGCCACTGTATACCTTCTGGCAGGTAATCAAGAAACCGGCTTTTGAGCGAACGGTCTAGGTAAATACGAATATCGCCATCGGAAATTGACTTCTGGATATGGCTGAGTGAAAAGGATTGGACGGGATAGGGAGACTGTGCAACCGCCTGTCGAATATTGGCTTCTGGCCGCGAACAGACGATGAATTTGAGATGGAGGGAGGGCTGCGAGGCAAGCAGGGCCGTCATCAGTTCAAATTCTTGCTCGTCATTGCGGAATTCGTCCAATCCGTCGATGAGCAAGACAACCGGCAGGCAAATACGGGTGAGAGGGAGAGCGAAGAGATGGCGAAATTGTTCAGAGATGGAGTCGCTAGAGGCGGACGGTGCGTTGTTTAGAGCCGCCGCTAACGCAGTTCGATACGCCCGCGAGTGCTCCGCGAGTTGGGCTGCAAGTTCTGGAAGTATGCGGCGCCCGTCCTGGCGGGCACTGTCCGTTCTGGTGCAGAAAAAACTGCCGCCGAGGAGGCCCGCGTCTCGCAATTCCGAACGATACTTGTGGCGACCGCGGTTTTGCCTACGCCGGCGTGTCCGGAGAGCCAGAAGAAACGAGACTCGGGTTGTTGGTACACCCAATTCTCGATCTCCTCCAAAATCTGAACTCGCGTGCCAAGCTGGCATTCATCGTGCTGAAGAGGATGAGGAGCACCGTCTACTCGCTTGAGTTTGTATTGTATAGTCGCTAGAAAGGGATCGTAAATAAATCCTACAGTACACGCCGTAAATCCATTTACCTGCCTCCTCGAGACGTGTGGCGGTCTAATAAGTACGTGAGAGAACATATATGGGATGGAAAGCACGAACCTGCATCACGGTACTCACAATGTCCAGTGTTTTCCAGGTGTTGTCCTCTGTGATAATAATCGCGTCGAGCTGTCTCCCCCTTCAAAAATACCGCTATGTGTTTCAATACCGAGGACTCACAATGAAACCGTTGATCATCAAATCGATATCCCGCACGATTTTACGAATCATGTCTTGATCATCGGCCGACTCGATTGTTCGTTCCAAGAGGTTTCGCTCCAGCTTGGTTTTGACCATTTCTGAAAAGCTAGAAAGAGAACTGCCACAAGATACATGTTAAGCACCAGGTGAAGTGGCTAAAATAACGCACGAGTTCATGGCGTCGAGTCGACGACGCGCATGGAAATTGGAAGCCGATAGCCCGGCATTCCCGAGAAGCGAGTGGAGAGCTTGAAGTTTTTTTTGAAGGTCGATGAAGTCCTCGCGCGCGCCCGAGATTTGCTTCGGAGCATAATCCGCCAGCTGTCGAAATGTACGACTACATGACGCACCGTACAACCTTCCACTACCGCCAAAAATCCGTCTGCTGTCGTTTGTAGCGGAGGACACAAAAAGTTTCAGTGCTTTCAAAGTCAGCTTGAGAATCGAAAGCGCAGAATCCTTCCAGTTGTGCGTTTCGCCGAGGAGGGAAGACTCGATGACGTTTGGGCCTTCCACAGCGGTGGGCACCGTCGGTGTGACTGTTTCCAGCTCATTTTCCGACCTAAGATGAATCAGCATTGCACCACACTCCAGCTCCGGAGAAGATCTAGACCGTGACGCACCTCGGTAAGTCGTCCCCCGTCTGTGGAATGGAAGAGGCCCCGTGAAACTCCTGCCAAGGATTGTCCGGAAAAATCGCAGATTTTGGCCTCAAAAAGCCACTCGGCGGCGAGGTTTTGGACCTCAAAAAGCCACTCTCGGACAAGGCCTATCACGTGAATTTCATACTTCCTGATATCGAAATTTTCTCCCATTCACGCTGTGTTATTGTGGCTGACTGGCTATTGCGGTGGCGAGCCAAAAAGCTTTCCCTGCGTGTGGTCTCCCGTTCGAATCTGTTCTTGTGTCTTTTTGGGTGCAATTTCTCAAATCTCCGGCCCCAAAAAGCCACTTTCCGGACAGCCCTTCGAGATTTTTGGCCTGAAAAAGCCACTTCTCGGACAAGGAAAACGCGAAATTTTCCGCCTGAAAAAGCCACTTTCCGGACAATCCTTGGCGGAAGTTTCACGGGGCCTAATGGAAGGAGCTGCCAAGGTGTCTGGGTGACAGTGATCCAGAGGTGTCCCGTCCACCCTGGCTACGGAGCGCTTCCCTCTGAGCCCCGACGCACACTTGGCTATGAAACGCTTCCAAATTTTCATTGCTGCTCCTGGTTGTCTGCTGGCAGGCAGAGGGATGTGAAGGACACGTGGCGGCGCCAGTTTGATGTCGAAAATGCAGATCACGTGTGGCACTGGCGGGCCTTCCGAGAAGAACAATCGGTCATTACACCCTCTTACCACCACCATCAAAAAACCCGATTTGTTTCTACAACCCCTCTGCGACCCGAGAACCGTTATTAAACGTGTAGATCGGTTCCCGCTGAGGCGCAATCTAGAACAACGGTGTTTTCTTGGAAAGGAGTAGAACAGATACGAAAACCAAAAACCTATATACGAGCTGTGCCATCGTCGTCTGCGGTCTAAAGGGTCCATTTGGCTGGTCTCCGAGGCACGGCGATACTTTCGGCAAGGCTACACATTGATCTTCTCGAAGACCTCACGATTGTCTGCGCTCTCAGTGTCTCCCCTTGCTACTGCACTGCTCATTTTCTGTCCTAAAAGCGGTGCAGAATCCACATAACCTGTCACTGTCAAAACCTGCCAAAAGGGGGCAGTGATCTACTATATAGCTGCACGTGCAGTCGCGTAGACTCGCGTATTACTATTATGTAAAAGGCGCGTGCTCAAAGACGCGTAACGACGTGTCATAAATATTATCGAAATATCCGATTTGTTTCTACGACGCCTGTGCACTCCGATAATCGTTATTAAAACGTGTAGATTGGTGCAAGATCATGTCTATAGAGCAACGGAGCCTCTTTGGAAAGGAGTAGCTATCAGTCGATTCCAGAAAAAAAAAGAAGAAAAAAACCTCCATCCGTTCTGGTGCTGGTGCATCCAGCTCAGTGTTATTACTGAGGTCCCCCTCTTCTACCACCTGTGTGCTGCCACACTAGGTTTCTTTTGAGCATAACTTTCAAGCTGCTCCCGCCTTGAACGCGGTCTGGCCCCCTCGACATGCTTTTTTTTCGCTTGTCCACTGGCTCGTCAACTGTGTATCGCCACTGATGGCTTGACGGCGTCAAGCGGGCCGAAACTTGACATGACACTGCCACTGACAGCCATCTCAGAACGATGCAACTGCAAAGGCCAAGGCCAAGGCCCACTTCAAGATGTTGATTTGTCTAGCTTTCTACAAACCATCGAAAACAGGCTATGGAAAGAGACAGTGTATCCTCTAAGAACGACGACTAGTCCTTGCGCTCGGGCCATCAAAACCTCCTACTTACCTCTTGCGCGAGTACATGTAAATGGCTCAGTTAGCAAGTTGGCATAGGCAGATGACGGTTCCCAGCTTCCATCCATGCTAATGCCCCAATCTTGCAATTAATCTATGCAAGCTGGGTAATTATTGTGACGATGGATTCAAGCTGTACTGTGTAGTCGACGTGTCGGGAAAGTTTATGTTACTCAGAAACGCTGTGAAACCCCTTCTATTTATATGTGCACAAATCTAGTGGCGAAGACCTGTTCCAACATAAAGATTTAAATGAATGCTTTAAATTGTGAACACCTTGTCAACGCTCTCATGTCTGCATATATATACATCTGGTCTGCGGGGTTTTTGTGCGGCGCTCATGTGTACTAATAGACTGATCCGAGCTGAGGTACTGACGTTGATTTCCTGATTTTTTTGCTTCTAGTGATCGACTGGGTTCTACCGCGGGGCAGGCAACTGTACTCGTGAGCTCAGCTCGGGAGGTTATTAGAAGCGGGGGACGATAGTGTACATAGTTTTGCCTGTTGTATACTGGGATACTTCCCCACCCCGGCGTTCCTCAGCGGGACCGTGCCGTGTAATCCTACCTACCTACCTACCTACCTACCAAGGGCTTGAAATTGGCCGGAAACAGCCTAAATTTGCCCAGGGTTTCATCCGGAAGTTGACCGAATTCGATCGATCTGCGACCGATTTACCATCACCCTTGGACTGGCGGGGTTGCCCGAGAAAGACAAGATGCGATCAATGCCCGGTCCATCAATCGGAGCTTGAACTTCATACGGCAATTTCCGTTATCCTTATTGCACTAGGCGCCTGCCGCTGCGCGCAGTCTGAGGCCTTGCTTGATGGGTGATGAGTCAATTTTAAGAACGGGTGTGCTAGCAAACGAAGTACCTATTTGTACAAAATTGTCTAACTTTTTTATTTCAAGTAGCTCTACCGCAGTTTTTTTTTTCATTTTAGTGGATATATTCTGGACAAGGAAATAGACAGAAAGCATCGGCGGTTCGAAGCGCACTCCGTCGAAGTATAAGGAGAATCCGTCACGGTTATTATCTGACGAGTAGGGGTTCGAATCCCCACCGATGCATGGCCTTGACTGGTGCCCACTTTTTTTTTCGGTGCGACTTCTTTCGTGGAATTTATTTCGTGACGCAGGCGAGATAAAACGCATGGGGGGTGCGCGGTGCAACCCGTCGAACTAGATCAAAAAATTGAGTTTGTGATAAGTCGGGATGGGTTCGACTCCCCGCCGATGCATGGCTTGGGGAAGCGTGGCTTTTTTTCCGTGTCGTCTTTCAGCCCTCGTCTTTTCTTTGGAGGATTCATTATGGTTAGCAGGAATGCAGGAAGCATTAATGGTGCGAGGTGCACTTCGTCGGACCACAATTGTTCAACTGAGATGTTGCGTATAAAAACTCCCCGCCGATGCATCAAATCGGATTCTTTTTTTTGTTTCCTTCCAGTTTTTTTTTTTTCTTTTCTCTTTTTAGTGGATATATTCTGGACACAGGGATACACAGAAAGCATCGGCGGTTCGAAGCGCACTCCGTCGAACTATGTCGCGCAAATCTACTTATGATAAGACGGGTAGGGGTTCGAATCCCCGCCAATGGATAGCCCGGGCAAGCTTGATAAAATTTTTTGTGACCTCTTTTAGCTGTGTTCGTTTCTTTGGTGGATTTATTACGCATAGGACGAATGCAGGAAAGCATCGGTGGTGCGAGGTACACTTCGTCGAACTATCAGTTGGAATATACCATATAAGACGGGTTGGGGTTCGAATCCCCGCCGATGCGTGGGCATCCAGTATTGCAACATTTTCTTTTGGATCCGTCCAGTACGACGTGTTTTTGTTTCATGAAATTCATTGAGGGTGGCAGGAGGGAAATGGAGGAATCAGGAGTGTTGGACTCTGTCGAACTATGAGGCGAATGTGCGGCGGTTAGTACGAGACGGGTAGGGTGCGAATCACTGTTGATGCATAAAAGCCTTTTATATTGATATTTTTTTGGCATGGTATTTATTGAGTGCAGAAGGATATACAGAAAGCATCGGTGCACTCCGTTCGAACTGTATGTAATGACGCGGTCATTAAAGGACGGTTAGGGGTTCGACTCCCCGCTGATGCATGAGTGCGCTGTTTGTAACTTTTCTTTTTTCTTTTCTTTTTGGTCCTTGGAATAATTTTTTCAATCATATGCATCAGGGAGATAAAAAGGAAAGGAATGAAGAACCGGTGGTGCTAGGTTCACAGCCAATATATATGCTATCGAGCAAAATATATGAACTGTAGTACTACTGTACGGGCTCGACTCCCCACCGACGCAGCACTCCTTCTGTCGTTAGGTGCCCTTTTTGAAAGGATTTATTGAGAGAAGCACGAAGGAAGGAAAGTATCGGTGGTGCGAGGTGCACTCCGTCAAATTATTTCAAGAATCTGAACTTGTGAGGAGACGGGTACGAGTTCGACTCCCCGTCGATGCATTCATGGGCCGTCCTCTTTTTTCGAAACCGACGGATGAGATCTACCAGCTATATCACCATCATTATCAGAATCTAGGCATAGGATTGATGATGGAAGCGGGCACGGTAATAAAGCTGAGTTTGCAGCCACGCTTGAGAGCTTGAGAGCCAAGTCGAGGAAGATGGTCCCAGAATTTGATCAATATTCTTCCTTTGCTTCATGAATCCAATTATTTCTGAAAGGTTTGCGAGTATCTATGTACATGCGAAGTCCGTCTGAACATTCCTTCCGCCGCCAATGTCCTGTGTACCGGGTTCGACCATGTTTTCAATGTGACGTTATGTGATGTCACTCCGGTCTCTTCCGACCACCATCTCTCTAACCCTGCTCTAACCCGTCTTCCAATTTCCTGCCTTCACTGGTATTCTTCCATCCTCCTGCACTAGTACACTTGCACTAGTACACTTCCGTCCTCCTCGCCCCATTCGTCCCCGCCCTCGCTGATCCAGGAGCCAGGACTGACAAATTAACTGGGCGTCGCATCCGACATGGGCGTTCATAGACCTCGACGATGCCTCATGCAAAGTGCTAGCAGAGCCAATCCCAGTTCGAGGTGCGTTTTCCGCTTCATATTCTGGGCCGCTACGATGGTTCTGTTCGCCTGCATCGCCCCGGCGCCTTCTTTCTGCGACGCCGCACCAGCCCCTCGATCCCGCCATCGGCGCCTCTCGCCATCTCGTTCCGTTCCCGCGTCTTCGCCCGTCGAACTAGTGGCAGCTCGGACGATCGGCTGCTACGGATTAGCGCGCTGCCTGAGGGTTGTTGCGCGCATGGCAAAACGGGCCGCACTGTGGCGCCCTCCCCCGCCTTGTCCTCGTTGCGCTATGTCGCCCGAAGACGTACGGATTGCGCACGCTGCGGTTCTGCGAGTGGAGGAGCGGCGCGTGCCGTACCCATGACGTTGCCATATTGTAGGCTGAGCGCGATCCCTCTCGGCTTGTCATATCCGTGCCTCGCTCGCGGCCGCCCGTATCCCTCCTTCCTGTGCATTTTGCGCTCATATGTAGGGCTAGCGCATCCCTCGATCGTCTCGTGATAGCGCCCAGCGGACGACAGAGATGCCGGCGGCGGGCTGGGCCTACGCTCCTCGCGCACCCTTCCTACCTGCGGATCTTGTTCAAGGTTCCGCATATGCCGATCGTTTGTCGTCTGTCGTGATAGCCCGGGTTAGGGGAGTCGAGCGGCGCGTATGGGCGCAGTGGAGCGGCGCAGTGGGGTGTAGGGCGCGGCAGGTGGAGGCTTCGGCGGGGGATGACGAGGCGAAGACCCTGGCGGTATCATGAATTACCATGTGTGTGGGCTTCTTCCTGGCGTGTCGCCACAGTGTACCGCAGGGTCATGTGTTTGTATCCTGAGGCGCGACATATGCGTCTACTGCACGCGCTCGAACACCCGCCGCAGTTCCCCGGCACTGATGATATTCATTTATCGCGTGTACGTCGTACGCAGTGCCCCCGCTCCCGCGATTATTTTATCCTTTCCTGGCCTCCCCTTTTCGCACCGCGCTACAAGCGACTTTCTGGCGCAACTGACTCACATCATTTCGTCGTTGTCGAAAGTATCGATTCGACTAGTGCCTGCGAACAGACAGGACCGCAGTAAATGTGCCATGCCCCGGGAACTGGACCGTCGTTTGGACTCCCTGCGAGCGTTGCA
Organism: Mycena rebaudengoi; assembly: GCA_029282285.1. NCBI lineage: Eukaryota > Fungi > Basidiomycota > Agaricomycetes > Agaricales > Mycenaceae > Mycena > Mycena rebaudengoi. The sequence continues at coordinate 68,469 of JARJCX010000160.1, read as the reverse complement.
AAATGTCTTTTGACTGCGGCGATGAGCACTGGAGCGTCGCTTGGGCCCTGCACCAAGCACCCTGCGACGATCTTCCGGGTACAGTGTCCCAATGCGATAAGAATCTGGCGATGTGTGCCGATGCGGACGACGGCGCCGTGCTGACGACGGCGCAGGAGAAACACCTCATGTGGCGCATCATTAAGCGCCAGGCTGTGTGGTCCGCGCTCATGGGTCGCACCTGGAAAGAAGTAGTCGGGAGCGACGTCGCAAGCGCGGCTGCAGGGACGGCGTTTGAGCGCCATGTCCCTGCATGCACCAGGCGCATCTCACTGCGTTCACCATCTTGTACGCACTTGAGCACCTCAACACCAGCACGGCGTGGACCGAGAAGTCTGAGCTCACCATCAACGTACGTTTACCATCCGCGGTCTGCTATTCCCGGCATAACGGCGCTCACGACCGCTCAGATGATCATTGCGTCCCCATTGGATTTTTTTGACGCTGGATATATGTACGAAGCCATCCTCCACCGTGCGCCAAGGGTCAAGAAAGTCACGGTGGGAACGACTGCTATATTCTACGAATGTCGGCTGATATGCATCCACGGTAAGCCGTCCGTCCGTCTTGTCAGAACCAAAACATCGCTCAGATATCCTGTTCGGGTACTCAGACATTCACGGAGGGCCTTGCGGAATCTGGCCAAGCAATTATGCGGGAGTGTGGCGCGGAGTTCGTGCCGAGCCTCAGCGGCGTCAGGAATCCGTTCGGGGACATGAAGATGAGCCTGAATTTCGACACGGTGCACGGGTTCCATGCGCCCAATGCCTGGTTCGTGGGCGGCTTCCGCTAGGGGGAAAAGGGTGGGCAGAGGGACAAAAGAAATTAAATCAAATGTACATAGAATGAGCGAGCATGTAGACTGAACGTTAGAAAGCTGGCTGAGGGATTGCGTTAATATTGAGTATTACTGAACAACAATACGCAGGCGAACTACTCACCGTGTCTCGGCCAGCAACGCTGCTGTTGAGAATCTCGTCCCGCAGAATCATATGGTCTATTCCCCATTCATTATTCAGTCTAGGGTCAAAAGCAAATAACGGACGTACCTTCCGTGCATTTAACCAAAATCAGAACGGAAATTTACGCGCTCCACGCCTTTCGTATCGACTTGGGGCGTCCTACCAGCTCTCTCTAGTCCATGAGCAACGTCAGGTTCTCAGACATCCATTTCCCCCTCACTGTCTTGCAGGCTGCACCAGTTATTTCTTTGCGCAACAATCCTGGTTCCTCCCTCCACGCAAAGACTAAGGTTTGAAGCTCCTCGTCGGGATTGGTCTGCAGGGGAATTTGTATTGATATGAACATGAGGAGTATGTTTGTGAGAGAAATTGGTATCGCGGGGTTGGGATACCAAGAGAAATTGACTTATATTCAGGTTCAAATACTGGAACCTTAATATAATCAGTCAAGACCATAGCTTTCACCGAAGATCTTAGATTTAAACTAGAGCTAGCGTCGTAATTTACATATGTAAGGCTGCTGATGGCGCTTCCCGGTTTTTCTATCCGGCAATCCATTGCGCGGTTTTCTCTGTCAGAGCTTTCCTTTGAGAAATTAATCTCACTCTGTATTATTTTTTCGGTGCTTGAATAATGCTTCCTTTATTGCTTCACTGGATTAACTTCAGCGGTTGTCGCCAGGCATATCAATTTCGCGGTTCCTAACATGCTGCATATGCACGAGTTTGCTTCCCGTGAAGTACTTCTTTGCTGGACAAGTATTGATTTATTCACTAATCATCGCCCACAGCAACTTCCTTGTAGAGCCGGCGGCGGGGGAACAAAGGGAATTTTATAAACACCAATTTGGGGAAGTCAAGTTCCGAGCACCCTACGGGCCCTAAATGAATAATTGCTTCGAGATGTGCTGGGTCGTGTAGAAATATTATGCGGACACAAAATCAAGCATCCTAAAATTTGCCGGAGCTCGGGTGCGATTTACTATCGTGCGCTGGGAAGCTGGCCACTTGGGAATTCCTGGTACCGACTCAGGTACCAGGTCTCCAAATCAGAATTAAAACTTGTCTATTGCATGCGCCTTTTTGCCGGATCAGCGGACCGGTCGTTAAGCTAGGCACCGTGACAGATCATCGGACCTCAAGGCCTGAAGTCCGAAAAAGTCCGAACCTCCTGCAGATTCTGATTTCAATAGATGTACTCAGAAAAAAAGACGCAACTGCTTTCAACCTTCTACTAAATGTCTAGATACAAGAAATGGTCGAAGAGCCATCCAATGGCTGTAAATATTTTGGAAAGAGCTACCAACTTTAATGGACTCAGAACTATTGCAGCAACAGCTTGCTCACTGACTCTGACCTTGGGGAATGCCCGGAGGGCCATCATATAGCAACTGCTGGTGACAAATTAATTGTTAACTGGTCCAACCGTATAATAAGGTGTACTGGGAGGTACCAGGGGATGCCCGGAGGGCCTTAGTATAACAGACTGCGCGGCTATATTTCGCGGGATTTTGCGCTCAGGGATCCGAGTGGGACCTCTGAGCGTTGTCCGTACAAATTTTGGCGTCGGGACGATGTGCCGACCAAAGATTGTTGCGTGTTTGACAGCAAATTGGCAGGGTGGGAACATTGCCGCTTAGCACCGCTGGCTCAAATTGATAATTGTCGCTTGCTCGACGAGTTCTTCGCCGATGCACGGCTCATTTTAATTGCACGGTGCTCTCCCCCACCTCTAGACTATATTTGAACATGTTAGCTCGCGTACCCATTCACCCCAGGTGCACCAAGTTCTCAAATCATTAGGGGCAGTCAGAGTAGCCTTGAAAGGCGGTTCTGACGGCCGGTTCTGAGGACGGTTCTGAAACCGGTTCTTGATTTATTTAGCGTGGGAGAACCGTCATAAATCAGAACCGGGTTCTGCATGCAGAACTAGCTCTGGAGCTAGTTCTGCAACGGTTCTGGTTCTGGTTCCGGTTCTCTGCACTCAGTTCCCCTTAATCATTTCTTTTAAATATCATTAAATAATAAATATATACTATAAAATATTTCCCATCTGCTAGGGAGTCGTGAGGCGAGGTCGAAACCAAGGCCTATGGCTCGGGATTAGCCAGGTATTAGATGGGCCATAGCATGCTTGCATGGTAATTAAATAGCGCGGTTTAAATTTAATTTCAGCACACCTTTTGGATGCGGAGGTAGGGCTGATCTGTGAACAGTTTTTCAATGCGCTGACTTCCATTTTGTGTAGGCATAGCGATAGGATGATGGTAGGTGCATGGTGTACAATTGGCAGAAGATACGAGACATAAATGAATAATTTATTGAGACATGAGAACCAGCCACAGAACTGCTTTTCAAAATGGGCGGTCAAGATTGGAGGCCGGTTCTGGCCGGTTCTGATGCAAATCAATTGTCAGAACCGGTTCCAGAACCAGCCTCAGAACCGGCCTCAGAACTGCTTTTCCAGCCTACTCTGACTGCCCCTATTATCCGCTTACTCCGAATGGCACTCCGTAGCGGGCAAAGGCTGAATGGGACAAGTTCACCAAACTGCATGGGCTTTAAGAATATATAGGGCACTATACAACGGGTTTTTCCCTCTCCCGTTCACTACTAACCACTCGCCATTAGCTAAAACGGGTTATTTTCCGATGTCATAATCTGTGGATTTTCTGTGGGCCCAATCTAGGTCCAGGTGCGTAACTTCTGGTGACAATACATTCTAATCCTTTATATCTATCCACTTGTCACGCATATTGTACCCTGGGATGCTCTTAATGACTCCACTAGCCTTGTCAAATCAGATATGCACATTTGACGCAATCTCTGCCTGCGAGAGGCATGTTCTCCCACCGCGCTTATAGATGTGGGGTACCACTCAAGTGTATGAAACAATCCCAGATACCTTCATGCCATTGATATGTCCAGAAACGTTGTATTTGGCCACCTGGCTAGCTTCCTGGTATTGCCATGTTTGGGACTGCTGTGAAAAGAACTATTTACTGAGTCACTGAGGGGGCAGAATAAATTGACCACTTGTGTCCTACTCATTGACAGTATGCCTGCATTCGTCGTAGGCCGGTTGGAGCCTCAGATGGTCGCCCACAGGCCTATTATTCTCAAGTGGCCAGGATCCCAGCAGACGATAGTAAGGGGCGTGTCATGAATTATATAATATTCATAGAGTGGTCGAGAGAAAAATTATGAGTGATATCGTGTTTTCGATTATTCGGGGGACTTTTTTCAACCATTCGCAAGGTAGTCCAACCCAAGTAGGGTAATTAACCAATAATCGACTCGCAATGCGCGACGCGGGTTGTTCAATTGACTACTTTACAACAAAGACAGAAATAGTGTCTGGCGAAATATCCGTTAACGCTCTACTCACAGCATCTCGTCGGCAGGATCGTGTTTCACAGGACTCTTCGCAATCGCTTCAAGAGTGGCATCCATGCTCTTGGGATCATCGACTAGCTTACTGTCCGTCCTAGGTTATTCGCCATTTTTTAAGAGCTTCGAATTCTAGGCTGCACACTTGGGGGTTATACATAATATTTTGATATACCCGATATTCACCCGATAAGCCAGCAATTGTAGCGATACGACACGAGCAAATTAAACATGCGGCGTTCGGGGACTTGATAATCCCCCCGCGATGATTGCTGATATTCGCGGGATGGCGTCGTACTGGGAAGTTTAATCAATCCCACTAGGTCAAAAATACTAGTACCAAGTACGTGTCTGAAGGGTTTTGCTTCATTGATTTAGTCCATCCTTATCAATGCGCGTCTCTGCTGTAGCTCGGTGGCGTTCAGACTCACCCAATGCCCAGTAACATCATGCGCATTGAAATATCAGAATGATTAAGTGTGCGAGCATAGAGATATTTTGCATGATTGTATAGACCCAATTCCACCACCCCACGACGTCTGCATTCGAGCACTACATTACCACGAGGAACAGAGCGGCCATCCCGACGACCACAGAACCAGAGATACCCAAAGACAAACGCTCCCCACCACTCTTAGCGATAATTGTCACACTCTTCACGGGGCGACCCAAGTCCGCGCAGACCTGCACGAGCGCTGCATTGCGTGTCAGAATGTGTATCACGGACGTAAGACTGACTGACTATCGATATCGTTCTGGAGAAATTCCAGGGTAGCCGCCAAGACGTTAAGCTCGCAGTCGTAACATGCTTCAACCTGGGACACGAGGGCGTTCGTGCACGCCTCAGTCACAGTCGTGATGCTCTACCGTGACGGATGAACAATCAGGAGGGTATCGGTGTAACGCAGCACTTACCGACAGTGTATTATTCATTTTGGTGCATGGATTTACACATTGAGGGGCAAAGGAGGTTAGGCCCGAGTCTGATTCTGAGGAGCTTTGACGGATGGACAGGAAGGGACTCGGAGAGCTTGGGCTCGGGACAGCCACGACTATCGGAGAATACACATCGTCAGGTAGGTAGGTACGTAGGTACGTTCAGTTAGCCTACCTGACTGGGAGGCCAGGAGCAGAGACACAAATACAGAAAGGATCGCGGTGGAGCTGAACATCGTCAGGTGAGGGTAGTTTGCAAAATCCAAGAGCAAGCCAAGAGAAGTGGAATCCACAAAGGGATTGTAGAACCGCACTCGGTGTGGCCCAGACTCATTTATAGGAAGCTATTTACTGAAGGAAATACTCAATAAGGGAACTTATCAAATCCTATCTCCACTCTGGGGAAGACTGACAGACGTCGATGTTATCCAAAGAGCGGGAGTAGGACCCCGTGATAATAGGTGGGAAGGCCAGGTCCCAAACTCGGCCGATTGGCCGGTTTTTGTCCGCCTGGGTTTTGCGCCGATTGCCAGGATTTTGTCCGTCCCAGACCTAGCCTAGCTGAAAACTCGAGGGGCTGAATATAGTGGATCGCGGCCATATATACGATATTAATTAATGCAATAGGACAGTTTTGCATCCCGCTTCTCGTCGTTTAGAACCAAATTAGTTCTCCCCGTCATCATCATTGTCAGGAATCAGGATCATGGATGGGAATATTAAGTGGATCAAAGAAGACAAAAAAGCATGGATATTGGGGTTCGAACACAGGAGGAACAAAATAAAGCGTATTCTCAGCCGAGCGTCACAAACCGTAGAGCATTATGTGGGAAGTGGCCTAACCTTAATCCCAGCAATTTTGTCCACACAGGACCTGCGCTTTTCAGCCTCAAGACACCATTTTTGTCCGTCCGGGACCTGGGTTTGGGGCCTAAATTCCCAATTTTTTGTCCGCCAGCGGACCTGGCCATCCCACCTATTATCAGGGGTCCTGCGGGAGTCCACAATTGCCAATCGGACTTAGCGCGCAGAATCAATGATAAAGATCTGTGCCGCCACAGCACTGTCATAGCTAAGCGCTTCATGGCGGAGACTATAGTCTACGATCTTAATACACTCCTTTCTCAGGCCAGGAGACTGGTTTTATCGTTGGCTGAGGACCTTCTTCAGAAGTTGAACTCGCTGACTTGTGGTCTCGCATGCACTCTGCAAAGGGAAGACATACGACAGCTTTGTTGTTGACTGGTGGATACCGGGGACTTTTACCTGGGAGCATGGCCCACTGCCGAGAAACGCGGGTGACACCCTGTCAGCACTTGATCGTAAATATGAACTACAGTTCTAGGTAGACGCTCCAAGACCGTAGAGTAGCCACGGGAACGATGCCAAGCTTGATCGACACTAGGCGCTGAGGCATTGAATGGCCGGGAGATGGACAAAGATTTGATTAAGGACTGTCGAAACGGTCGAATGGGCCAGGCACAATGGAGGGCTTGACATCGATGTAAGTTAGATCATGGCGGTAATGGAAGTACGTGAAATATATTGCGGGCCGCGGCCCCGGGCTACGCGATTCCATCGACTCTCAGATCGTAGGGGTTATCAGCGATGTTGTCGTCGATCATGTTATGTAACCCAAATCTAATATGCGCTGGCCCAAATCTGCACTCATAATAGGATGGAAACGGCGTGCGACAGTGTGGCACGGCAGCGCGCAAGTAGTGTGTCGTCGAGACGCAACGGCATGCCGTTGTCAGGTCCCTCCACGGCCATCGACGAGGTGCGCGTTAGGCTCGATTCCAGCCTGTATATAAGAGCGAGCGTCGATATTGGCACTGCGGTGGCTCATTCGTTTTTGGCACACAAATATATGTCTCCAAAAATGCTTTGCCCTTAAGTGGGATTTTTACACAAATGTTCTTTAAGGCGTGGATTTTCCCGATCCAAACATTTGGGATGAAAAATTGAAAGAAAAGAAAAGTGCTGTTTGGATTGAGTTTAAGACCCAAAGACAAGCCGTGTTTGATTCTTTTTTGGAACACAAAAATAGTCCCAAAAATACAGTATGTTTGCGAAACTTTCATTTTGTGTGAAAATTCCACTGAAGGGCAAAACTTTTTTGGACGCATATTTTTACCTGCCAAAAACGAGCGAGCCACCGCAGTGTATACAGGCTGATCGATCTGAGTTTAAATCTCCGTGACACGCGACATGTCCCCTTCTCGGCTATTCTCGGTACCTTCGGGAGCTGGATTTTGCGCCTCATTTTGCGGAGAAAAACCTGAGGAATGGTCGAGGCAATTACTGCACATGATTGTGGCAAACCCGAAGTCAAAGTGATTGCACAACAAATATTTCTTGTTTGAATTGTCACTGTTTGCATCAAAAGCCGCCCGCACGGAACGCGGTCCGGAATAGCCTTATATGGACACGCCGCGTGTATTGTGATTTCAAACTCAGATCGACTGGTCTAGGTGCGCGTCCGCGGCAGGGGAAGCGCATGTACTGGATCCCGTACACCGTCGCGGCAGCCTGGCGCAGGGCAACTGGTCGTTCCGCGGGCGGCGGAATGTACTACATATGCGGAGTCATCATGGAGCGTACAGTTTCGTAGAAACGATCGAGCTAGTGGGGGAGTGCATCCATGTACATACGGTCTGAACGTTCCTAAGGCCTTCCGCCAATGTTCTGTGTGTTTTCGATGTGACGTTACGTGATGTCACTCACCCGGACCACCACCTCGTCCCATCTCCCTAACCCGTCTTCCAATTCCTTCCTTCCACCCTCCTGCACTTGCATTCTTCCGCCCCATACGTCCCCACCTTCGCTGATCCAGGACGTCGCATCCGACATGGGCGTTCGTGGACCTCGACGATGCCACCGGATCCAATCCCACGTTCGAGGTGCGTTTTCCTCTTTATAGTCTGGGCAGCTACGATGGCTCTGTGCGCCTGCCTCGTCCCAGCGCCTTTTTTCCGCGACGCCGCGCCACCGCCTCGATCCCGCCATCGGCGTCATGCTGCGGGAGTGCGCAGATGAGGCCTCTTGCCATCTCGTTCCGTTCCTGCGTCTTCGCCCGCCGGACTGGTGGCGACTCGGACGATCGGCTACTACGGATTGGCGTATGCGGGTCGCGCCATCCTCGCCCGCCCGCGTACGCGCTGCCTGAGGGTGCGTTATTGCGCGCGCGGCAAGACGGGCTGCACTATGTCGCTCGAAACCGTACGGATCGCGCATGCTGCGATTCACGCTGCCCGCGGATGCGGTCCGGGCTTCTGCGAGTGGAGGAGCAGGATGTTGCGCGGGCAGCGCGCGCATATGTAGGATGAGGGAGATCCCTCCCTGCTTGTCATATCCGTCCCTCGCTCGCGGCCGCGCGTATCCCTCCTTCCTGTGCATTTGCGCTCATATGTAGGGCTGAGCGCGAGCGCGTCCCTCGATCGTCTCGTGATAGCGCCAAACGGCGCATACCGGTGTAGGATGTGGATGACAGAGATGCCAGCGGCGGGCGCCGTTCTCATGCCAGCTGTACGTCTATATACGTTCTTCGCGCACCCTTCCTCCCTACGGATTTTTTTGCGCCAGCTTCGAGCTTCGGCATATGGTGGATGAAGGGCGCCCTCCCCCAGGTCGTTTGTCGCCTGCATGCGGGGTGTCCTCCTTTATCCGCATCGTTGGTGAATATCATGCTGTACCCGATGCACTCCCTGCCAGTCTGCCGTCCGTGGAGTAGTGCCGTGGTGGATTGTGTGCTGGATGGAGGACCGCATAGTTGCCACGTATATTGTGTCGTGACCGGATGGAATAAGAAAGGGCGTTCGTAATCCTTTATAGATTGATTCGAGAGAACATGAGCTATACCCGAAGGTCGCGAGTACAGTTATTGAGATATACCGATATTTTTTTCTCTTGTCCCAGAGTGAATTTCGCCAGCATGCACGACCAGCTGCTGCGACTCGTCATATCAAACGGACCTAGAGCAAGTTTCTATTCCTCCGTCTATTGTGAGTTTCGAGCCCACACACGCACGCAAGCCCGTCAAATAGTCGTCACTGATTGGAAAAGCAGCGGCTGTGAGCGCCGGCCAGCCCCATCAGATATATAAAACGACTTTAAGGCTGCGAGCCCCTCCGCCGTGGGACCGCATCGTGACATCAGCGCAGCCAGGAGGCGCTGCCTGAACTCGTGTGTCTCGCGGTACGAAAGCGTAAAAACTTCGAGTTTTGGGAGGAAACGGGGCTCGTGTGCCCGGTCCAGCGCACGGACGAGGTCCTCCTTGTACGCCCACAAGCGGTCTCCGAGCTCGAGCGAGGTGAGGTGCTCCATGACGCGGAGCCATCGAAGAGTCACCATGGGTGTGTTGTGGCCGAATGCGAACATGTGCAGGGAAGAAGATGAGATGGACTGAAGGGGGATTGTGTCGCCAGGAAGCGCTGAGAGGCCACGCAATTCCAACCTCTGCAGGCTTGGGAGTGCGAGGAAAGGGATGATACATCGGCTGCACCAACCACAGAGCTTGAGCGAAATCAGACCAGGATAGGAGAAAGACGATCCGGAGGTGGCTTGGGTCTCTTCGGCATCCCAAAGGCTGAGCTCAGTTAGGCAGTGAGCCTTGCGCAGCACGCTCAGACACTCCTCAAGTTCGACAGAGCTGGCCGAAAAGGTTGTGAGCTGTTCCCATGGGACTGTCAAGGCCGACGGAGGCACATAACCGAGATAGAGGGACCGCAGCCGAGGGGCTAAGCGGAAGGCGTCGGTCGCGGCCCCACTGGGAACAGAACCTTTGCCCGTACGGATCGATAAGTGGTGAAGGATAGCGAAAGGAGTTCCACCATGCAGGCGCAGGAGTGAACCGGCGTCGATGTACATCGTGATTTCGCGAAGATGAGCTGCATGTTTGGCAAGGATCATGTTTAATCCGTGGTCATCGTTGTGGTCCACCATGCCAAAGAAATGGAAGGAGCGCGATGAAACCACGTGTCAACAAATGTCTCGAGTTTTCCCGGCGCTCGGAGCGTCCGATGGACGCTTTCAATAGCGATACAAAGGTCGGTCCACAGTGTTGGAGTAGAGAGAGCGAGGATCCGCCACGTGCGGCAAATCTGTAGAAGAATCAAGGGGGAACTAGATGGATGAGGTACTACTGGCCCATGGGAAGGGAGGGATTGCACGAAGATTTCTGACGTGATTTCACGAGGGAGGTTCAAGACGGGAGAGCCAGTTCCGCCTCAACGACGGCTCGGGCCGTTCGAGTTCGTCTAGGGAATGCGGCCGCCGCACTATGGAGATGTCCAACTCGGCCAATTCGTCGCGCAGGCTTCCGAGTCGGACAGACATGGACGCAGTGAAGAAAATTGATACTGATCGTGTACACCTATTTGCATTGCGCAGCCACGAGCACCGCCTCTCACTCAGCCAGGACTGACAAATTACTTAACTGAGTTTAATAATTAACTGGACGTCGCATTCGATATGGGCGCTCATGAGTCTCGACGATGCCTCAAGTAAAGTTCCACCGGATCCAATCCCACGTTCGAGGTGCGTTTTCCTCTTCATAGTCTGGGCCACTACGGTGGTTCGGTGCGCCCGCCGCCTGCCTCCGACTCCCTCGTTCCAGCGCCTTCTTTCTACGACGCCGCGCCACCGCTTCGATCCCGCTGCGCAGATGAAGCCTCTTGCCATCTCGTTCCGTTCCCGCGTCTTCGCCCGCCTCACTACTGGCAGCTCGATCGGACGATCGGCTGCCACGGATTGGCGTATGCGGGTCGCGTCATCCCCGCTCGCCCGCATACAGCGCGCACCCCTTCCTGCTGTGCTTAGTGTGCGTGCGTCCGGCGGATCATATGTCGTCCGTCGTGATAGCGCGTACGGGTGTAGGATACAGATGACAGAGATTGGGCCTACACTCGCGCACCCTTCCTATCTCCTGTTTGTCCGGCATATGCCGATGCCGTGATAGCCCGGGTTAGGGCAGTCGAGCAGCGCGGATAGGTGTAGTGGCGCGGCTGGCGTAGACTTCGGCGGCGGATGTCGAGGCGGAGACGCTGGCGGTACCATGAATTACCACAGGTGTGGGCTTCCTCCTGGCGTGTCGGAACGGTGTACCGCAGGGTCATAGATGCGTCTGTATCCCGGGGCGCGATATATACATGCGCTTGTTGGGCGCGACGTATGCGTCTACTGCACGCGTATTTTTTCGTCGCGTGTACGTTGTACGCAGTGCTCCCTCTCCCGCAATTATCTTATTTCCACCTGGCCTCGATTCCTTCTTCCTTTTTTCGCACCGCGCTACAAGTGAACTGACTCGCATCATTTCGTCATGTAATAAATGTATCAATTCGACTGGTGCCTGCTTCTTCTTTTCACATACATAGGGAAGACTACCTGAGAGTGTCTCTGGGATGGCCGAACTCCCACCTCTTCTTCCGTCATCTCACCCATACAGGACCGCAGTAAATGTGCCCTGCCCCCGCAACTGGACCATCGCTCATGTGCACCACCACCACAAACAAATCTGGGGTAAATACTTGGACGTCGGGCCGACAAAACCACCGGCGTGAAAATTTACATTGGCTCTGTGCGCAACGTTCTTCCCTGATTTCACGCCCTGTCCGTTCCTGCGAGCAACCAACCAAATGGCCATTTTATTGTTATTGTTATTTTACGTTGGCGGAGAGGATAAGTTGAATTCGATCCCCCCGCGTCGATCGGACGCACCATTCAATATTCATTCGTCACTGATGTCAGACTACACATATTAATTCAATTCGCGAATTAAAAATAACACTCCACCTTTTGGGAGCTACTACATTGTAGCTGCTTACTTGAGAGTAATTGTTGCTCTAGAAACGAAAGACCCGGGGAAAGAAATGTATGGTGGGCAAATGGTCATGAATATGCTCCGGGCGACATTGACTCAGTGATCAATGATTGAGACTCTTGGCTGCCCTCCCAATTGGAATGTCATTCTCATATACGCTCCCTTCTCGCGTGTCATCCATCTCTCGCAAGGCACTATTCAGTCGTCCTTGACACACTCGATTTGGACTCTTCTGCGAGGACATATGATTTCAATTCGCGATGCAAAACTTGATGTGTATGTACGCCCCTTCCCATGATGATCCATAAAATCGGGTGTATCGTAAGCCTTGAGTGCTGGAAGAGGATATTGGGGGCATAGAGCCTGTGCCGATGTCATGAGGCGCTATGATATATGAGGTGGGGATCGTACTTGCTACTCACTGACGCGATTGTCCTCATTGCTAGCGCCAACTTGTATATCCTCGTCGTGAGCCAATGGGAGGGGCACAGTGATATATGTTTGAACCCTGAGACAATTTAACTTAATTGCCAGAGGTTGTCGCAGCCATTGCCTGCGGCACGGTATACGCTGCGTTACTTAATATTTTCCCCAGTGGGAGTACTACCACAGGTGCATTTGAGATTCGTCCTGCGAGAAAAGGAGAGATCTGATGAGGCATAGTCAGTCAGAGAATGGAGGTGGATTTATCGATGAGATAATTAAGTCGATGACATGAAAGAAGACCAATCAGAAAGCAAAGCAGAGGAGGAATTCCATTTCCGAAGTTACAGGTGATTGTAATATTAACCACTTCCGTGAGTCGTGTGAGAGCAGAGTGTTATTGAGAGGAGCCAAGTCAGTTGAGGGCGCCGAGAGTAGAAATTTGCGAGAAATTGGATGCACAGTGGCTACGCAGTTCATAGGCATCATTGCACAGCAATCGAGCCTCCGGATGGACGGCAGATCTTTGCCATATACGCATAGGTAGTTCTCGACACGTTCAATCAGTCCAGTGATCATTGAACTGTTTAATATTATATCTGGTCTTGCAACCAAAAGGTGGAATTACGAGCATCTTTCTGAGGAGACAAACTATATCAGTCCGATGTTATCATGCCTTTCTCTAATAGTCATCTCTTGGGCTGGAAAAAAAAAGGATCTCCCTCCCTGAAAGTTGGATATTACATAAATGGTTGAAAGTGGTACAAAGACATAATAATACATGGAAGGACTGCGTTTTGCCGAAGTACCTCAAAACATTACATCGACGGAAATCGTTATTATGAGATCAAAAGTCCGTTATGGTGTCACTGCCTGAATGGAGGGTGGTCCGGCAGTTGGCCTTGGTTCCCCTCATTTCGCAACCGCTCGTGCAGTAGTGCAATCAACTGCGAGGTTGGAATGTTTACAGACTGAGCTTCCGAAGTTGGGTGCCATGGATGAGTGTTCCAGGGGTACTCTGCCCCTCCACCGGGTGCTTCACCGTCCGACTGATCAGTAACGCTGACAGAAGTTGGTGATATGGTGAAGCTGTCATTGCTGCGCTTCCTTCTCTGAGGCGCCAGAATAGACAGAGGCCCAACAGATGGGCGTTCGACGTAAGGGGTAAAGACCATGGGTGCCACTGTCGTCGTGGAAGGGGCTTCCGAACCGTCGGTGCTCCGGAGCTGCCGTCGTCGGACCATCCAAAATACGAAGACAAAGCAAGATAGGAGAGCTATGCCTCCAATCACCCCTCCAACGATGGGGCCAGTCCTTGATGATCTGCGCGAGACAGAAATGGAAGATGGTGGAGGAATTGCGCCGGTAGAAGACGGAGACCCATCTGTTGACGAAGAAGGCAGGGAGTCGGTCTCGAGGGTTATCGCGCTCAGCAGCACGTTAATGGCGTCAGTTTGGGCCCCGCCATCGAACGTAGAACTGGGCGGTCCCTGCCATTTGTATGCATATATGTTGGTTCCGTTAGTTGCAAGGTCAATGACAGCATTAAACTGGTTCAGATGTTCAGAACTGCAACTGCGTCAGATATATGCGTCCCACCTGAACCCCAATATAAGCCTTTATCCATTCCTGTAACTGCGGGCTTGTAACATTGCGTATATATGCAACCTCCAAGCCCTTGACCAATTCTCCAGGAGTGAAATCGGCATCATTGACAAGAATTCCGTCGTCTTGTTGCCAAGTAGTATGCGGGATGACGGTTATAAGATCGTTCAGTCTATTTCTGTGTTAGCGGAGAGTGGAACCAACAAACTCGTAGAACCCACAGTAGTTGTATCGATGCCTTCTTCGTGATAGAAAAAAGAATCGAGAGGCCTTCGATTAAGAGTCCGGAATATGCGGGATCTGTATACGTGTCCACCTCACAAGAATCATTTTGGCGCGCTGAAATTGTATCTTGAACGAGATGAGAACTGGTGTAAAGATGGGCGAGCATAAAATCCGCCGCGTCGGAAGCCGCTTGAAGGTACATTGGGTTTGATGTCGCCTCAGCCAAAAGAGCAGATAGGCTAGTATTGGCTATTAATCCGGCAGCTGAGATCACACAAGGCGCAATCACTCACACAAGGAAATTACTGGATAAGCGGGCATAACTTATTATCACAAAATGGCGGTGAAAAGGACGTACCCAGTCGGCAACGCAGATAAGTCTGGGTCAGTCGTGTCATTGCCCTGCCATACGAGTCGGCAATTTCATTCTAAAGCAATTTGCATATCCTACCCAAAATGTCCCGCCGGCCATGGTTACTAGTGTTGGAGTTGAGTGAGGACATGTTCGACAAATTTGTAGTCGTGACCCACCGCCGTCGCAAATTTTGGTGAGGGCATAATTCTTGACGTTGGTTTTGCCCGAGTCGACATTGTCCTGGGTGAGGGTAAAGCGGCGCCCAAACCTACCATAGATCAGTCAAATAAACCAACTGCGAATGAGCACGTCGCTATGCGACTTGTCTCTCACCACCACGATTGGATCGCATAATCTAGAAATATCTGAGTGCCGTATGCCGAATATGCCCTGGCTGCTGCCCGCCCGTAATATCTAAGACCGCTGTGTCACAAGTGCGCTATCACCGCCAGCCAGAACGTACAGTGCACGGGATACCTGTTCAACTTGTTGTGAAATTCAGTACTCCTATCCCGCTAGAGGCAGACTGACACTGGAGAGCAGTTCAAACGCCAGATCCGACGGAAAAAATCCACATCAGGCGACTTACGTTTCATCCGAGAAATTCACTCCGGTCTGTTGAGTAAGTGCAAGATTCTTTTGCACGGTGTCCTCGTATTTCTTCTGGCCAGTCGCAATATCAAACTCGACCATTTGGCTATAAAAAGGACCGGCGCGGCCCCAACCGCCGTCTGAGAGAGTAGATTTGAGCAGAAATTAGCCACTGATTGAAGAATGCCGCACCTTCGCTGTCGGTGAATTGCCCATCCGAGCCGATGTGGTTCAATGACTGTTCCAAAGCAGCGCCGACAATGCGAATGCGGTCGGCAGCCGAAGTTGAGATATTGTGTTTCTGAAATGGAGTGAATAGGGGAGCCGACAGATATGCGATGAAATGACCCTCCAAGTCGGGGAGACGACTTGAGCGTCTACACCGAGCTGCGCTGGAATGAGCCAGAGGATGGGGGCAAGCAGGAAGGATATCATGGCGACACAGCTGGCTCCTCCAGCCACAACTCCAAGCTATATCTGCTCAGATGAGGGCGATTTCTATCATAGATGAACAAGTAGCATAGGGATTGCTATGTCATTTGGGACAGATCTGCTGAGACAAGGAAGAGGGCTGGGCGGATCAGCAAGAATTAGCACATTAATTGTGGATATTGAGCATCATCGTTCTTGAAATACATGCTCTCAGCACAGCAATAGTATGCCCTAGATTTCAAAGAGCATACTCCGTTGAGAGATATATCAGCATTCACATCATAGATGGAGTTCTGGAAGCGTTGCTAGGCAAAGCAACGACGGATTGATGTTGAAGCTGCACCGATTGTAAAGCGTGAGACTCGGGGTGAAGGGGCGCCAGAAGGCTGTCGAGGATGCGTGACAGGCGTCTGAAGTATACAACTGCAGGGAATGGAAACACCAATCAAGTAAGGAAGCACCTTCTCACCTCTTTGAGTTATCTAGCTCCTGGGAAAAGAGAATGCTGATATGGATAGAACGGGTCAAACGGCATGTGATGTGGGGAGGAAGGAGGGAGCACGCAAAGAAAAGAAAATGTAAGGCGATCCGAAGTGCTTAGTATTTTGGTGTATTCTGGACAGGTGGTCATGTCGGCCAACCATGAACTGCATCCGTCAATCGACGATTGGATTGTTAAACAAGATGGCGGTGGTTGACCATCAGAGATAGAAGCCTCGCATTACCTTTGGAAACATTAGGTAGTGGACATATGAATATGAGAAAGGACCCGTACAGACAACCGAGCAGTAAAAGGTTGCTGACTATCAGTGGATGTAGATGCAGTAGCGTCAGGTTCAGGGCGTCACGAGAGTCGGAGACGCTGTCATGGGAGTGATCAAGCCGCTGATCGTTTGTTGATGCGGGGCAGTGATCCGCCCTACCACCTTTTTTTCTATAATTTTTAGCCCCCGGTATTCTCCGGGTTTATCAATGAGGTTGTACTTGAGGAAGACCTACAGGATTTGGCGAGAGCTTTCGTTGCCGGGCGGTGCTGAGAGGGGGGGCAAGAGGGGGCGGGCATTTCTGGCCTCGGTATTGTGAAGTTGTCGAAGACGCGAAAACCCCCAAAATGGCATGTCAAATAGCTGATGGGAAGCTCGCTGCCTGATGTTTACTCAACGTAGCGGCTGGTTCAAAAACTCAACTATCACAGCGGTCGCGCACGGCCCTCGATTGTCGCGGCCACCGGCGTCCCACAGCCTCACTCACCTTATATAGCGAGCGCAATTTTCAGGGCAACGATCTCTCAGATCGCCGTCAGATTGCCTATATTTGGTCTAATTGTCGACGAACACTGTACGCCTGTACTGTATCCATTACAAGCTGACTGATTATGTTGAGTCATCAGTGATTAAGACTTGGTTGAAATGTTACAAGCTGTTGTTATATACCTCGGCCCTTATTTAAAAAAATATCAGATCTCCCTCGCTGAAACCGGACAGTTGGATGGGGCAAAGGGATTTCGACGCAGCACTGACGTCTGACGCATGCAACGTCAGTCTGCGTTAGTTCAATTGGCGTCGGGTGTTGAACTCACCTTAATGGCGGGCCATGACCTCCCATATTCTACAGGCAGTAGTGGGTGTGATTAATACATCGTTTACTGCGTCAGTGCAACTTATCTGCGTCAGTTAAGCGTGCAAGTTCAATGTCAGTTCAACTTCCCTCTCGCCGCCCAGATCTCTCTGCGTCAGTCTTACACCTCTCAGCGCGGATCTTCTTACTGTCTGGGGTGCTATGGTACCCCTCTCTTGTATTCTTCATCATGCACTAGTACACTGTTCCATCTAATCTCCCTTCCACATTCCGGCCATCTCTCGCACTTGTTCAACATCTGCAATTCCCCGTGGCTGACAACTTGTCCGTAGTTTGACCTCGAGGTCCCCAATCTTGCGCCCTTCCATACAAATATTTTGTTAGACCTGAAACTAGGATGCTCTGTTGAATTCAACGTGTATGTTGCCACTGCGTCAATCACCGATCTGAGTTTACAACTGCGGCTGGCCAAATTGTTTTAGTTTTGAGATCATGATGCCCAAAACCACTACACTATAACACAGCCGGTACGAGAACCGTGTAGGTGGCGCTGGCGACGCTCCATAACTGTGTGAGCCGTTCTGCGTCAATGCACAGCCACTCTGTGTCTGTGTTGCATTGACGTTGACTGACACATCCACAGGCATCCTGTGGGATTAATCAACCAACCAACTCTGTAATACCCCCAGTAACTGCTGGTAAGAACAAGCACGCAGCATTTGAAACCTTGACTATGTTATTCACATAATAGTCATTAGGTCAGAATTACTGTCCAGGGTACATCAACTTTAAAATAAACCGCACTGTAATACGGCCACCACGGCGAGTCTCTAATAGCCAATGGGAATATCCAGGGCAAAAAATCCGATAGCAGACGCTAGGAAGGCGGCGCAACATTCATTATGCCTGATCGGGGTCATACAATAAAGTGATGATCACCTTTTTTTGCCCTCTCATAACAAATTACTGGGCATTTTCGTTCCAAAAAACGGAGTTTCTTGAACCTAGGATCGCTCTGGTCACTCCTGGGCACTCGGGATCTCGGCTAAGCACATCCTCGAGGAAACTTCCACAGTTCAACTTTCAGTAGATGGCTGGTATATTCAGATGTCCTCTTCAGATTCTGGCCTAAACCACTCTTATGCATAGTTTTTCAGCTCCAAGCACTCAAGAACTGCGACTACTGTGCTGCACTGGCTTAAGAACCATGTGCGGCGAACTGCGTGCGGCACTCTTCGTTAAAGCACAGCCACTCTGCGTCAGTATTACATTGACGTTAACTGACGCATCCACAGACATCCTTGAGTTGAATCGGCCAAACCGCTCTTATATATTCCCTGTAATCCCTGGTAAGTACGAGCACCCGTCATTCACTACTACCTTGGCCAAGCTATTCACGAAATAGTCTTCATGTCAGAATTATTTTCCGGGGGGCACGGCCCTTGAAATTCACTGCCTGTGAAATTTGCTGTGCTATGAGTCTTGAGTAATCTATTGCACGCACATCCAACGCAAAAACCCCAATGGTAAGGTCAATTTATTCGGCGTAAATTGACTTTAGTTTGTCGGGATCAGACAACAAACTAATCCAATAGATTCCCATACAAACTACTTGGCATTCTCGCAGGGCGTCCCATTCCTCAGCTGGAAACGTCTGATTGAGGAGCGGCAGGCCCATGATTGCGTCAATGAATATGTCGCGCACTGCGCAGCGCTCGTGTGATTTATATCCCCGGAAGAATTGATTGACGTAGCTGTTGAAGGTGAGAACAAAAAACAAACGAGAGGGGGTTAACTTCAAGTTTAATACAGAGGCATGCATGCATTGAGCCTGAGTGTAGTTTGAAAAGCGGCATTGAACCACATTTAGACGGTAGAAGAGAACGACGAGCAGGTGAAAGAGAGATGGAGAAATTTACTTCACTTGGAGGTGTAGCCACTAATACGGATCCTGCAGTAATGAGGAGGCAAAGTCCGGCGTTGTGTATGTATGCGTCAACAAATAAGTAGGTAGAAGTTGAATCCCAATGAATAACTGAACCGTGACTGCGCCAGTGTGACGAACCGGCAATCTTGCTGTGTCAACCAGACGTCAATCAGCATCAGTTGCAAAACTTGCCGCGCCGTTCTGCGTCAGTTGAAACGTCACGTCGTCGCTTTCTCCCTGCCCAGTTGGATGTAACATGGAAAACCGCGTTTGCCGAAGCACCTCTAAACATTACATCGACGGAAATCGTCATTATGAGGTCAAAAGTCCGATATGGTGTCACTGCCTGGATGGAGGATAGTCTGGCGGTGGGTCTTGGTTCGCCTCGATTCGCAACCGCTCGTGCAGTAATGCAATCAACTGCGCGGTGGGAATGACGGATTGAGCTTCCGAAGTTCGGCGCCATTGTTGAGTGTTCCAGGCGTACTCTGCCTGTCCACCGAGAGCTGCACCATCCAACTGATCCCCAAAGCTCCCAGAAGTTGGTAATGGCCTGAAGTTGACATTGTTGGGGTTCGCTCTCTGAGGCGCCAGAACAGTCAGAGGCTCAGAAAACGGGCGTTCGGCGTAAGGGGCGAAAACCATTGGTGTTATTCCACCGAGAGCTCCACCGTCCAACTGATCGCCAACGCTGCCAGAAGTTGGCGATGTGGTGAAGCTGTCATTGCTGGGCTTCGCTCTCTGAGGCGCCAGAATAGACAGAGGCCCAACAGACGGGCGTTCGGCGTAAGGTGTAAAGACGAAGGGTGCCACTGTCGTGGAAGGGGCTCCCGAGCCGTCGGTGCTCCGGAGCTGCCGTCGTCGGACCATCCAAAATACGAAGACAAAGCAAGATAAGAGAGCCATGCCTCCAATCACCCCTCCAACGATGGGGCCAGTCATGGATGATCTGCGCGAGACAGAAGTGGAAGATGGCGGAGGAATTGCGGCGGTGGAAGACGGAGACCCATTTGTCGAAGAAGAAGGCAGGGAGTCGGCCTTGAGGGATATCGCACTCAGTAGAACGTTAATCGCGTCGGTTTGGGCCCCGCCATCGAACGTAGAACTTGGTGGTCCCTCCCACTTGTATGCATATACGTTGGTCCCGTTGGTCGCAAGGTCAATGACAGCATTAAACTGGTTCAGATGTTCAGAACTGCAACTGCGTCAGATATGTGCGCCCCACCTGAACCGCAATATAAGCCTTTATCCAGTCCCGTAACTGCGGGCTTGTAACATTGCGTACATATGCAATCTCCAAGCCCCTGACCAATTCCCCAGGGATGAAATCGTCACCATTGACAAGAATTCCGTCTTCTTGTTGCCAAGTAGTATGCGGAATGACAGTGATAAGATCATTCAGTCTATTTTTGCGTCAGCAGAGAGTGGAACTAACAAATTCGTAGAACCCACAGTAGTTGTATGGATGCCTTCTTGGTGATAGAAAACAGAATCGAGAGGCCTTCGATGAAGATACCGGAATATGCGGGATCTGTATACGTTTCCACCTTACAAGAATCGTTTTGGCGCGCTGAAATTGCATCTTGAACAAGATGGGAACTTGTGTAAAGATGGGCATCTATAAAATCCGCTGCGTCGGACGCCGCCTGGAGGTACATTGGGTCTGATGTCGCCTCAGCTAGAAGGGCTGACAGGCTAGTGTTGACGAGTGAACTGGCAGCTGAGAGCGAACAGGACGGAACTACTCACACGAGGAAAATGCTGATTGAACGGAGATGAAATATTATCCAACGGCCCGGTGAAAAAAATGGCATACCCGGTGGATAAAGCGGATACGTCCGGTTCCGACGTGTCGTTGCTCTGCCATTCCCAGCATCAGTGTTTATTCTAGAGCAACTTGCGTACCCTACCCAAAATGTGCCACCCGCCATGGTTACTAGTATTTGTGTCGAGTGAGAAGATGTTGGACAAATGTGCAGTCGTTACTCACCCCCGTCGCAAGTTTTGGTGATGGGGTAGTTCTTGACGTTGGTTTTGCCCGAGTTGACATTGTCCGGAGTGAGGGTGTACTCCCGGCCGGACCTTATTCCAAGAGAAATTAGCCAAATACACCAACTTCCCGTGAACGCGTCACGATGCAACTTGTCTCTCACCACCAGGCCTGGATCGCATAATCCAGAAATATCTGGGTTCCGTACGCTGAATAAGCCTTGGCTGCTGCCCGCCCGTAATCTCTGAAGGCAGTGTGTTATGCTTGGCATGTGCCATTACCAACATCTGGAACGTACAGTGTCTTGATTACCTGTGTTGCAACTTGTTGTTCAATTCAGCACTTGAGTCGCGTTAGAGATATACTGACACTGTGGAGAGAAATTCAAACGACAGATCCGACCACAAAAATCCACGCAAGCGACTTACGTTTCATCCGAGAAATTCACTCCGGTCTTCTGAGCAAGTGCAAGATTCTTTTGCACGGTATCCCCGTATTTATTCTGGCCAGTCGCAATATCAAAATCGGCCATTTGCCTATAAAAAGGACCCGTGCGGCCCCAACCGCCCTCTGAGAGAGTAGATGTGAGAAGAAATTAGCCACTGGTTGATGAATGCCGCACCTTCGCTGTCGGTGAATTGCCCATCCGAGCCGATGTGGTTCAATGCCTGTTCCAAGGCAGCGCTAACAACGCGGATGCGGTCGGCAGTCGAAGTTGTGATATTGGGTTTCTGGAGGACGGTCAATTGGACATGATAGAAACACTATGAGCTGACCCTCCAAGTGGGTGAGACGACCTGAGCGTCTACGCCGAGCCGCGCTAGAATGAGCCAGAAGATGGGGGCAAGCAGGAAGGAGATCATGGAGCCAAAACTGGCTCCTCCAACCACGACTCCAAGCTATATCTTCTCAGATGGGGGACGATCTTCTACTACAGATGAACACCTAGCATAGGGATTGCTATGTCGTCTAGGACAGATTTGTTGAGACGAGGAAGATAGTAGTGCGGATCAGATGATTAGCAAGATTAATTGTGTTGTCCGGACCGATAGTGAACGTTCCTGAAATACATGCTGTCATCACACCAATAGTGTGCCTTGGATCTCAAAGAGCACGCTCTTGGCGGAGCGAAATATCAGCATTCACATTGTAGATGCGGTTCTGTGCCACACATCGAACAGTCGTTGTTCTCCTAGTGACCGGGAGAGCAACGAATGATCAATGTCGAGACCGCACGGATAATAAAATGCAAGACCGGGTGAATGATGGCGCCATACAGGCTCGATCCGTGACAGGCGTGTGAAGTATGCACCTGCACGGCGAAAGCTGCAAATACAATCAAGTACGAAGAACGGCGGAGGGACCTCACCAGGAGTGAGCTTAAACAGAATTAACAATGATCGGTACCGTTGTACAAGCGGAACAGAGACCACCCTCGTCGGCATGTACCAGGGAATACAAACGCCAATCGAATAAGGAAGCACCTTCTGACTTCTTTGAGTGATCCAACTCCTGGGAAGACAGAACATCAGCGTGCTTAGAAGGAGTCAAACGAGATTTTCTGTGGGGGTCAAGGAGCACGCAAAGGGAAGAAACTGAAAGGCGAACCGAAGTACGAATCTGTGGGAGCTAATTCGTACTTGAGCCAGATGCGCGACGAACTTGAATATAGTTCACGACATAATGTCGCCCCGGTGTCAGGCTAAATGATTGATTTCTCGAAGATTCTCGAAGATGGCCGTAGGGGCTGTACTTGATCGATAATGTTATAGCTAGTCCTCAAAAAAAAAAGCGGGATTTTTTTTTCAGTGGGCGAACCCCCCATGGTGATTGTTAAATGGATATACAGTATACAGTACTAAGGCTTTACCGTATATATGTAGCCTGAAATTGGCGAACCCAGAGCTGCATCCGGTGATTGACAATTGGATGGTCGAGAAAGATGGCGGTCGTCGACCATCGGAGATAGAAGCCTGCTCAGGACCTTGGGAAAATGTGGTATAAGAACAGTAGCGGTCCTGCAAGAATGCGAAGGCGATTTGTAGGGCGGAAGGGCAGTGTCGTGTATAACCGGTAGCATGCATATGAGAGACAGCCATTGAACCGGGTAGGAAATAACGGGGGGTCTGGGCTACATACAGTTCATCGGCCTTGTGGCGGTGAGACTACGAGTCTGTCAAATAAGATAAAGTGACGCACACTAGCACCCGTTCTAGCCTCAAAAAAGGCTGAGAACAGCTGGATTTCACGATCCCTGCATATTGGGCTTGAGAGCAGGTCATCGATTGTTTGGCAGAGACGGGAGAGCGGTTAAGGTGGAGTAGCCACCGAAGCGGTGGCAAAGCGGTGGAGTTACTTAGTATATTGGGATGGGGCCAGAGAAGGCGAGGACCAAGCAAGGCTTGGTGACGCAGGGAATGATGATGGACCGCAACATAAGTCAATGGCAGGCGAGAGCCGAGTCCCAAGGGAACGTGTTGGCGGGTGCCCGGGCCGGTTGGCGTCCAGAACAAGAATAATTTCGGCAGTTCGGCATGACACCTGAGAACCATACCGACAGCCTCCGATTGTCGGAGGCGAGGTAGGTATCACGGCGATCCAGAAATATATCCCTGGGAGAAACGGCTTTGTACCATAAAATTCTATTTCCTGTCTAAATATCACCTGGGAGAAAAATTGGGAAACAGCTAATTTGATGGCGGCAAGATGTGCGGCTCCGCTCACGTCAAACAATGTCAGCGCGTCGCCGTTGTCGCTCAACGCCGATGTCCCCGACGCCTGCGACCCGCTTTCGAGGAGTTCTCTTCCCTTCCGCCTCGCCCTGCTCGCACCCATGCCGACCCGACTACCACGACCCAAAGGCCCTGATATCTCATCGCCACCTGCCACCTGCTAGCTCTTTCCTCCTTCTTCTCTGCCTGTGAGCCACATCTGTGATGGCGCGACTGCGAGGCCACCGATCTCGCGCACGGCTCACGGCGGCGCCTTCCCGCACCCGCGCGGGGTGACGACACGTATTGCGAAACCCTCGGCGGGAAGCATAAAACAGAAGCACGAGGCACACGGCGAGCAGCGAAAGACGCGCGGGGTGACGGATGATCTGCAAGCGCCGTCTTTCAATTGCTTCCTTCCACCCTCCTGCACTAGTACTCTTCCTCCCTCCTCGCGCCATTGTCCCCCGCCTTCGTTGATCCAGGACTGACAAATTAACTGGACGTCGCATCCGACCCATGAATCTCCACGATGCCCCATCCAATCCCACGTTTGAGGTGTGTTTTCTTCTTCCTAGTCTGGGCCACAACGGTTCCGTGCGCCTGCCTCGTCCCAGCGCCTTCTTTCCGCGACGCCGCGCTACCACCTCAATCCCGCCATCGGCGTCATGTTGCGGAAGAGCGCAGATGAACATCTCGTTTCGCTCCCGCGCCTTCGCCCGGCAGACTAGTGGCGGCTCGGACGATCGGCTGCTACGGATTGGCGTATGCGGGTTGCGTCATCCTCGCTCGCCCGTGTATGCCCTGCCTGAGGGTGGGCTGTTGCGCCCGCGGCAAGACGGGCCGCACTATGGCGCTCTCCCCCGCCTCATCCTCGCTGCGCTATGTCACCCGAAGACGTACGAATCGCGCGCGCTGCGGTTCTGCGAGTGGAGGAGCGGTGCGCGCCGTACCTACGACCTTGCCATATCTCTGCTGCGCCTCCGCTCCCCCTGCGCACGTCCCCTCCCTCGGGATGTTGCGCGCTTGGCTGTCGTCTCAGTTGGAATCTCATTCTCATATACACGCTCACTTCTCGTGTGTCATCCATCGCCCGCGATGCACTATTCCGTCGTCCTTGACACATTCGATTTTGGTGAAAATAATCATGCGGACGAGACCAGGAAACGCACCTTAGTGCCAGAACTGCTACGTCCGCTCCCACCTCCACGCCTGGGGTTGTCGCCCTCCTCGACCTCCTCAACAGTACGGCCCCCGCAGGTTTCGCCACTGTACTTACGCTTTTTGGGGCGCTTTTACTCTCAGTTTCATTCGAGGTCGAACAAACCAAATGATTTTCTGGTACAGCTCATCCTGTAAGGTCTTACTACATAATAATATAAAAACTATTCCTTCCTTTTTACTGATAAGGGCGGTCGTGTTTCGGTGAGAACACGGGTTCCGTGTAATCCGTCGTCGAGTCCACCTCCGGCTGCACATTAACCACGGCACTCTGACTACTCGCCACCCAGGGCGAGCTCAGTTCGATGTCGTTCGTGGGCCGGCGTCCGCTCGCGAACGACATCGTAACCGCGCTGCCCCTCCGGCCGGTGCTAGAGTGCGCCTGGCGAATGCTCATGCGAGAGTTGAGCGACCACATCGCGGAGATGGCGTACAATTTGGGCAACACGTTGCTGGCGATGATGGCGAGCATTATGTAGGTGTTAGGGGTAGTACGGTTCCAGGCTAGCGTACCGACGAGGCTGATTAGGGCGCATACAACGGCTGGTGCCGCTGACTGAGAACAAGGCCTGTTAAGGAGGGGAACGTGGGAGGGGGGTATAGAAATATGCACCTGGAATATCAACTTTTGGATAGAGTGCAACATGCCCGCGGTTTGCGGCGACGCATACTCGGAGTGGGACTGGTAAGAAAAGTAGCCGTTAGATGTCACTGTAGATGAAATGGGTTGTGTGACGCACCAACAGAAAATAGATCGTGCTCCCGCATAGAAGAACGTCTCCGGCGAAAACTGTTGCCAAATGAATCTCAACTAAAAAGGATCCCGTTAAAACACACCCCGAGGTTTCTACTGCTTCCTTACTCCATGTAACGTTCTTCACCTGATCCGCGAACGTGAATACGCCCTGAGCGAATATTAGGGCCGATTCCATATCTAGAATTCAGCCCAAAGACCACCCACCGATACGATGGCGGCTACCAAGGCAAAGACAAAAAGCGCAAGAACTGAAGCGACAATATAGACGTTCCTCGATATCGCCTGTATGGGATTAGTATTTGGATGTGGCTTGGCGCAGATGACCCACCCAAAGACGTCTGCAGAAGAATAATTGGACGTAGAACGCAATAAGCGCGCTGAGAGTAAGGTTGATTTGAGTGGTCCATAAGTCGGTAAACATGCCGAGTGCAGCCTTGAGATTCATGAAGTACTCGACATTTTGAATCCACAAGATCACTCTGAATTTTCCAAGGGATGTCGCGAACACGCTCAGCGTGCGCCGGGGCGAAGTAATGGGAACACTAACAGTCCTTGTGCGCTCTTTAACGTTGTTATTATCAGGAGGACCGCAACAAAAGCGCGCACGGCCAAAACATCCTTCTCGTACAGCGTCGTATAATGAGCGACTTGCGCAAATATGATGCCCTGGAGTACTAGGTCGCCACATATAGCGAGATCCTACAATGTGAATCAGCCTGAGCCCGCGTATATCCCTTCAAAGAGATTTACCCAACCACCGAGGAAAAAGATGATAAGTGAACGAATCACAGCCGGTGGAGGAGGTGGTGGAGTTGCCATGTCGGGACACCGGAGATACATTTTCATGTTTTCATTTCCGTTATATACACACCCGCCGATCAGGGAGACACTTGCCGGGAATGACCAATTCGGCAATCCGTTTGACGCCACAGGGTACAGTCTCTCTCGTACAGCCAACGTACAGTCCTTCTTGGCTTCAGGAATTTGAACTGCTAGTGCTCATGGCAGCTGGTAAACCGCACTATGAGACCGGTTCGGCAAACTGTTTCTTGAGGTCCTCTTTGTCTAGGGCTACGGGCTCGAAGGGTCGGTGGCCGACGGGGACTTGTTCTTATATGTTCCAAGGTTGCCTTTGTCGGAGAAATCAAACTAGCCTTTGACGTGAGAGCTCAAATGGCTTGGGACGGCGTTATACATTTTATGACGTTATGCTGGCTAAGCGCTGATGTTGTTTGCTTTAACATTGAACCTGAGCACGCTTACCTATGTTGTGGACCACGCGAGTATAATATCCCCCTCCTATAAGTGTTAATACGAGCTGACACACCTTCACGGGTTGCCACATCGGTTGTCATCGTCAGCTCGCGGACAGAAGACTTAGTGATAGGACGGAGGGAAGCCGTAACCGTGTGGCGGCGGGGACGTGCCACGGGTGATGCCGAAGCAATGTCTTGGCATCAAACCTCATTAGACTCCATCAGACCAGATTAGACACGTAGATGAAACAGGCGAAATGAAGTCCGTCAAGGTCGTTTACCTTCCCGCTATCTTTAAGGTAGGATTCATCCACAAGCAACCTACGTTCCCAATAAGGGCAAAGAAGCAAAATAAATTCACTGCACGGCATTTGGGCACCTTTGGCCTTATCCCCTCCTGCAATCCATAGATATATGTTCGAGGTATCGGCATGTATACCTAGAGACTTTAGGGACAGACAGGACTCAAAGTGCCTAGATATCGTGCAATGAATATATTTCAGCTCTTTTACTTTATTTGGACACGTAAGTTCTTTGTGGATGATTCCTACCTTAGTACTGGATGACTTCCCGTGGTAATGAGCGTGAAGCGGTTTACATCGGATGTGCCAACCGTTTCAAATGTTCCATATATGCGGAGCGGGCTGACAGTGTTTGATCCACAGCCTCGGGCGATTGTAAATGAATCACCAAAGAAAATGGCCACGTATTGTTCACTTTGTTTCATGGCAACCTGCAGAAGGGCCCATATCCGTCCAGGTGACAATGTTTATAGTCTGGAGCCGCATTAATGCTGCGGGATCTGCCGATTGTCAACGCCTGAATGAAGGATAGTCCGGCAGTTGGCCTTGGTTCCCCTCATTTCGCAACCGCTCGCGCAATATCGCAATCAAGTGCGAGGTTGGGATGTCTACGGACTGAACTTCCGAAGTTGGGCGCCATGGATGAGTGTTCCAGGGGCGCTCTGCCTCTCCACCGGCCGTCTTCTTGTTGCCAAGTAGTATGCGGGATGACAGTTATAAGATCGTTCAGTCTATTTCTGTGTCAGCAGAGAGCGGAACCAACAAACTCGTGGAACCCACAGTACTTGTATCGATGCCTTCTTGGTGATAGAAAAAAAGAATCTAGAGCCTTCGATTAGGGCAAAGGGATTTTGCCGCTGCAGTGCCGCTGCCGCATGCAGCGGCAATCTCAGCGGCAGTCAGTGTTGCGGCACATGTTGAACTGACCCTTGGCGCTGCATTTTGGTGTTTTAAACCATGTAGGTAGATAGTATGGGACTTCATACATTGCTCTGCATTTAAATTTGTTTGAATAAGACGTCGTGCACGACGTTGAGACAACTCTAGTCATCCGTGCAGCGGCAGTCTGCGGCAACCAAACACATGCAAATATTCTGCAGCGGCAGTCAGCGGCACTTTGCAACGGCAAATTAGAACTTTTCAGCGGCAGTCGTGCTGCTTGCAGCGGCAGTCCTGCCTATGTCTGCCGCAGTTGGAAGCGTGACACAGCGGCAATGTGACCCTGTCGGCGGCAATTTTCAACACTGTAGCGGCAGTTCTGCTTATGCCTGCGGCACTCTACCTTCTGCCTGGGGCAGTCCTTCCCATGCTGTTGGCGGCAACAAGGTTCAAAAATGAACTTATCATCTATATGTCGCCGTAAATTCTCTGTCTCCTCACCATCGTGGGCGTAGAGCCGGGCTTCCCTCAACTTCATTGTCCAATGGTTGAATTTGGTCGACAAAGAATTCTACCTCGGCGTTCGCGATGCAATGCCGGTTAAATTGCTTGAAACTATTCGAAAACATGACGCGGACACTACCACCTGCAAAATAATCCATTATATGAAGTGTGCGGCCACCATATAAGACGCGCGACAGTCGTCTTTATTCCTGCAGCGGCAAAACACAGCCACCCTGCGGCAAAGTACCGTTGCCGCTGAAGTCAGCTCTCGGGAAATGAACTTTGAGAATAATGAACCAAAACATTCTAATACATTCATAGGACTTCCTGGTATGTACGAAACTGACCCCTTCGGTGTTTAGAAAGAACAATTCAAAAAATAGTCATTGATTCGGAAACATTGGCAGCGGTGGACGAACTGCATAAAACGAGATATTGGCAAAATACTTAATCCCACTGGGCCAGAGGAGCATGCCTGATAGTTTGTGGGACAAAGATCGCTCCTACCGTGCCACTGAACATAAGTGGACCAGAATAAGTGCCACGCGGTAATTCTGTACAAGTTTAAATCCCATGATTGCGTCCCGAGGGTTAGAATTCGAGCTTAAATAATAAAATAGTATTTTCGCCGCGTGCCATTTTCATCATTAATCATTGAACTCACTTGTATCGTTCTTCAAACTTACATTAGACCTCAGTTCAAATTATAGAGCCTACCGATTCCATTAACTGCAACTTGATGCAGCAGTACTCAAATCTGGTCTGGGAAATGGTTTGTGTTTCTGTCGAGACTTGGGAAGGGTATGAATCGTTGTCCTGTAAAGAAATCAATGGGCCTACGAAGTTCAATCTGTTCCGGTCCCAGTCTCAGTCTAGTTCTGGTTGACCTGCGGAGCGAAGTTTAATCACATTGGACAAGTTAAAGCAAATATTCAGGGGTCGCTCCAGAGGCTGAAAATCAATTTAAATACAGCAGTTCTCAGCTGCGGCAAGTATACACAATGCTTAACGGATTGCCGCAATCTACACCGCACAGCGGCAATGTGACACAGCGGCAGTGTGACAGTGCTGCGGCAGTGCAGCGGCAATCGGACTTTTTGCAGCGGCAGTCAGCGGCACTTACATAGGCACAGCGGCACTTTCCCCCTGCCCCTTCGATTAAGAGTCCGGAATATGCGGGATCTGTATATGTGTCCACCTCACAAGAATCATTTTGGCGAGCTGAAATCGAAAATTGAACGAGATGAAAACTGGTGCAAAGATGGCCATGCATAAAATCCGCCGCGTCGGACGCCGCCTGGAGGTACATTGGGTCTGATGTTGCCTCAGCTACAAGAGCTGAAAGGCTAGCGTTGACGAGTAAACGGGCAGCTGAGAATGCACAGGACGGAACTACTCACACGAGGAAATGCTAATTGAACGAACATAAATGACGACTATCCAACATCTCCGTGAAAAAAATTGACATACCCGGTGGGTAACAGTAATGTGCGCGGGCCGGCCAAGCCGGTCCAGTTCGCTGGCTTCCGCCGAACGTACGGTGAACTCCAGGGGACGTGTCAGCCCATCCACTCATGTCCACTGTATCATCACGCATCCGGCAGAATCCACCATATATTCCACATCCACTGGATATTGCTGGATTACTTCCCATATCATTAAATGCATGTAGTAATTAGTTCATCAACAAGTAGGGCTGCCGCCCGTGACCGTTGTGACGGTTCCACAGCACCCGTCGACGGGGTGCCGTGCCCGTTCCGTCAGCCATTTTTACTCAACCTCAACGCCACGGTCGCGGTACGGGTTCGCAGTGTTACGGCCCGTTGAAGGCGTAATTTTTATTGCAATCAGAAACATTTTTCCAGGTGTGGTTCTGGTCCAGGAAGGACATCTGGGTGTTCTAATATGTTTCTATTTCATTATTTATATATTCTCCTCCCTCCAGTCCTCACAATACAAAGTCTTTGCACCATCACGGCAATTGCCGTAACTGTGATGGCAGTGTCCAACTAAGTTCATTCAACTTCAACTACCTGTCGGCAGCAATTTCCCCCCCTCTCTTAGACAAATGGCTGTCCGTTAAATATCTCCTTGCATTCTTTGGGCTTTTGGGTTGTGATCATGAGGTGGGGAACTCACTGATTCAGTTGAATTCAGTTGAGAAGCTTTCTCGGTGCTTAACATTGGCTTAACGGTCGGTATATGTGTTCACTTGTATTATGCTGTGACAAAAAAAACTTGGGAAGTACGTTAAAGCTCACTTCTGCGCGTAAAATGGCTCAAACAAACTATTCTCAACCCGTGGGCCCGTCAACAACCCGTTACGGCCGTACCGTTGACCGTACCGTCCCGTGAGGACCTTTCTCACCCATGCAACAGGCCGTTGTTCGACGGCCCGTTGCCGTGGAGTAGCCGTTGAATCGACGGCCGTTGCCGTCACGGCAACGGGCAGCAGCCCTATCAACAAGTTGAAATCTGTTGGTATCCACAGGAATTAGGGAAAAATACGTTGGATTCCAATTATAGATCCAGTACACACAGCATATTCTAGTGTATTCTCAGTAAAAAATGTACTGTACATCCACTGGTATCCAGTGTAATTGTCAGGTTCAGTGGATTTCAAGATCAATCCACTTAACATCCGTTGTCCACCGGTTCCAGCGGATCTTTGTCAAAGTTCACTGGATTTTGCATAAAAATCACTGAACTTGTTGAACAAATCCACCAGATATCCACCGCTTTCCTGTGGATTTTGCATAAAAATCCGACTTGAATGAAATAAAGCAATTGAAGCCATGTTTAATCCAGCTATGAACCTGTGGCTCAAATCCAGTATTGTCTTTTTAAGGATTTCATGATGCTGTCCCAATCAGACTGAAATGCTTGTAATTTTTTAATTTAATTTAATTTAAATTTAATTCCATTAATGTGCGCGCGGGCCCCTTGGGGCCCATGTGGCACAGCTACATAATGACTACGAGATAGCTAGCGTGAACGGAGGGCGGGCATGAAGGGATCGCAGAAGGAGTGGGGCATGGGATGGTGCTATGAGCGTGAAGTATCGTATTTTAATGGCCATGTCGGTAGTGGGTCGTGACAAGTAAAGTAAACTAATAATGAGACGTGTTGTATGGGAGGAAGAGAGAAAGAGAGTGAGATGAAAGAAATGAAGATGAATAGGTAGAGAGAATGGGAAACGAGAAGAAGGGGGGTCATAGCAAGAAATGCTTGTAAACCCCACTGGATCCAATATCATCCACTGAATGGAGCCATGCTTCCATCGGATCATGATGGATCAGTAGTGAAGATCAGTATATTGTTGATTATATCCACCGTATCAAGGTGATTATCACTGACATCTGATGTACACCGAGTCCTTTGTAAGTCCGGGCATATAACTCAAAGATCTGTTGAGACTGTTAGAATTCGTCCCAGCAAGGCTAAGATTGGCGAGCACGAGAGGAGTAAACCAGCAATAAAAGATCGTTTGTCCTCATAGGTACATGGTGGTACGGAGGCAAACGGATGAGGACCCACAAAGAGAACGTGATTGAATCTCATGGAAGCTGACATAATCCAACAGAGACAAGGAAGAGGGCAGGGCGGATCAGCAAGAATTAGCACATTAATTGTGGATATTGAGCATCATCGTTCGTGAAATATATGCTCTCAGCACACCAATAGTATGCCTTGCATTCAAAGAGCACACTCCGTTGAGAGAAATATCAGCGTTCACATCATAGATGGAGTTCTGGAAACGTCGCTAGGGTCACCGCTCTACAACCACACAGTTGTCGGCCACAGGTCGTCTGATGCTCTCCACCACTCATGCGATTTTCCGGGGACTCCAGCAGCATTTAAAACAAGCGATCATGGACTTACCGGGAACCGCAGACCCAGCCATCCGTGCTGGGCTCGTAGCAGCGCATCTCAAGTTAAGCGACTATTATAGTAAGTTGACCAATCACACTACTACCTTTGGGCCTCCCGTGCGTACCATTTTTCATTTGCAAATTAATTTCTAACGTATTTTTAGTTTTTGACCCGGGAATCTCGTACAAAGGTCAGCTTGTAATGGATACAGTACAGGCGTACAGTGTTCGTCGACAATTGGACAAAATATAGGCAATCTGACGGCGATTGGAGAGCCGGAATACGATGGTTTCCCTAAAAATTTCGCGTGGCCGCGGCCATGCGTGCCCGCTGTGGCAGGGCTGCAACAGGGCCGATCACTGCCCCGCATCAACGAGGCTTGATCACTCTGCCGCTTTTGCCAGAGTGATGTTGAAACTCCCGTGCCGTGTAATACCTACCTACCTACCTACCTACCCGAACATGCACTGTTTTTCATGTGATTCATTGCTCGAGGTTGTTTCCCTGAGAGCCATCTTCTTGGAGAAATTATTCACCACAGCACCGAGCTTATGCCGCCGCTTGGATGAAGAAAATTCAGCTGAGTTCTTCAAATTCGTGCTTTATGAACGTTCCAGAGTCGCTCTCCTGGCTAAATTTGCCTATAAAGTTCTTATGATCTTTTTATGCGACTCCATTGTTTCGGATGGGCTGGCTGATTTAAAGGTACTAATGTTTTGTTTCACTACTTTTGCTTCTGTTGGTCAACTGGGTTCTACATCGTAACGGGAAACTGGGTGCATGAGCTCGGCTCGGGAGACTAATAGAGGTGGGGAACGATGGTGTACATGATACCTGTAGTATGCCGGGATACTTCCCCAAACCGGCGTTCCTAAGCGGGACCATGCCGTGTAATATCTACCTACCTATCTACCCATGGCGTCGTCTCAGACTCTCATGACAATGCCGACGCCCTGAGCCTGACACTACTGCCTCTCCACCCACCGATAGTCCGCAACTCTTTACGGCCCTTGCATGGGAGTTCTACAATTTGCTTACGCGGGGCACACAGCGCTGTCCAGTGTCTACCAGCAGAGTGAATGCGGCATCATACGTGTCGATATTCGCGGTGCTATCCCACCCATCAACACGGCTGGAGCTTTGACTAGCATCCCTGATGCCATTACCTGCCTTCCCAATCCTGAACCACCGCTCCCGTGTCTCCTGCGTTTATCCGCTCTCCCTTCTCTGCCAAAAAATCGAGGACCTGCTGGCCCAAATTCAAATCCATTGAGGCGCCAGTAAACAGGCGAAATTTAGTTGTTCTCAGCCTCTTTCAGGTGAAGAACTCAATGGGTCCTATCACTTTATCTTATTGACACACCGTAGTCTCACGTAGTCATACTCCCCAAGTATGAACTCTATATGGAACAGCCTGCCCAGTTAAATGGCTGTCTCTCATATGCATTCTACCGGTTATACACGGCACTGTCCTTCCACCCTACAAATCGCCTTGGCATCTTGATCTTGTATCCCCAAGTCGTCTTTGGTGTTTCCAGGTCTGGTCATCTACCGCTGCTTTTCTTATACCACATATTCACGCCATCTTTCCTGCGTACGGTTGACTGTATGGGTCCTTTCTCTTATTTATATGTCCTCTACCTAATGTTTTCAAAGGTAATGCGAGGCTTCTATCTCTGATGGTCAACCACCGCCATCTTGTTTAACAATCCAGTCGTCGATTGGCAATTCATGGTTGGCCGAAATGACCACCTCACCAGAATACACCAAAATACTAGGCACTTCGGTTCGCCTTGCATTTTCTTTTCTTTGCGTGCTCTCTCCTTTCTCCCCACAGCACATGCCGTTTGACCCGTTCTATCCACGTCAGCATTCTCTTTTCCCAGGAGTTAGATAACTCAAAGAAGTAAGAAGGCGCTTCCTTACTCGATTGGTGTTTCCATTCCCTGCAGGTGCATGCTTCAGACGCCTTTCTGGGGCCCCATTCACTCCGAGTCTCACGTTTTACAATTGGTGCAATCTCAACATCAATCACCCTACTAGTAGGGCTCTAAACCGTAACACCCGTACTACGATTCAGGTCTTTACGGCCGTTTATGACCTAACCCGACCCGTACCCGTCCCGTAAAACAGCTTTCGTCATGGCCTTACGGACGGGTGGAGCCATAGAATGGGTAACGGGCCATACCGTCGGGTATTGGCCAGTCAATTTTTAAATACCGAATTCGCCAGCATGGTGAACTCACTCACTCACTCACTCACGGCCTGCGTCACCGTTCTTTATGCGCTCATGGACAACAATTTCAATGAAATATTGAATTCAATTATCACCCAAGCGGCAGTTCTGCTCACAAAAATAGGTTGAGGGCTGATCATGAAAATGTTGTAGAGACTATAATGAAATTATGCTTTTCTCCTTCTCTAGAGCCCTGCGTGCTGCGCACAACCTGGCCTTGACAAACATCAACGTTTGGATTGTCTCCGCCTTCAAACCGGCTCTCCGCAATCCAATTTGTCTCGGCCTTCCGAAAATACATGTTCAACGGCAACGGCGGTCAAATTTTTGTGGTGAACCGTCGGAAGTCATCGAAGGTGTAGTTGAAGGAGAGGCTGGGGGAGTTTCGGGTGCATAGTAAATGTCGTAGTGGGTCTCCAGGTCAAATTTGGCTTGCTCCAGCACCTCAAGTGATTCATCATCACCGATTATGTTGAGCCATCAGTGATTTATGTAAGACTTGGTTGAAATGTTGCAAGCTGTTGTTAATAGTTATATACCTCGGCCCTTATTTAAGAAAATATCAGATCTCCCTCGCTAAAATCTGGACAGTTGGATGTGATACAAAGACATAATAATACAGGGAAAGATTGTGTTTTGCCGAAGCACCTCTAAACATTACATCGACGGAAATCGTCATTATGAGGTCAAAAGTCCGATATGGTGTCACTGCCTGGATGGAGGATAGTCTGGCGGTTGGTCTTGGTTCCCCTCGTTTTGCAACCGCTCGTGCAGTAGTGCAATCAACTGCGCTGTGGGAATGACGGATTGAGTTTCCGAAGTTCGGCGCCATTGTTGAGTGTTCCAGGGGTACTCTGCCTGTCCACCGAGAGCTGCACCGTCCGACTGATCCCCAACGCTCCTAGAAGTTGGTAACAAACTGAAATTGACATTGTTGGGCTTCGCTCTCTGAGGCGCCAGAACAGTCAGCGGCTCAGGAAACGGGCGTTCGGCGTAAGGGGTAAAGACCATGGGTGTCACTGTAGTCGTGGAAGGGGCTTCCGAACCGTCGGCTCTCCGGAGCTGTCGTCGTCGGACCATCCAAAATACGAAGACAAAGCAAGATAGAAGAGCTATGCCTCCAATCACCCCTCCAACGATGGGGCCAGTCGTCGATGATCTGCGCGAGACAGAAGTGGTAGATGGGGGCGGAGGCATTGCCCCGGTTGAAGATGGAGATCCATTTTTTGAGGAGTCTTCAAAGGATATCGCGCTCAGCAGCACGTGAATGGCGTCGGTTTGGGCCCCGCCATCGAACGTAAGACTGGGAGGTCCCTCCCACGCTGTTGCATAAATGTTGGTTCCGTTGGTTGCAAGGTCAACGAGAGCATTAAACTGATTAAAATATTCAGTACTGCAACTGCGTCAAATATATGCTCCCCACCTGAACCGCAATATAAGCCTTCATCCAGTCCCGTAATTGTGGGCTTGTTACATTGCGTGCATATGCGACCCCCTAGACTCGTAACCAGTCTGTAACCAATTCCCGAAAAATGTGGCAAGCACTTTCGGTGGTTACAGACTGGTACAACTCGGGACGTTGCATTGGGCTGACAGCGGAGTTTAAAATTTGGCTGAGGCCCGTGTTCTCTCTTGCACTTTGAAATTTAAGGAAATTCAAATTGTCATGAACCTTCATATGCTAGAAATAAGTACATTTGCCTCTTCAGATTTTTTTTCATTGCGGATGGAAGAGCAGGAAAGGCCATCGAATTTGGGGCAGAATTGATCGATTTTGATGGCTCGCTTATCGGCCGATCGCGGCACCTGCCAATTTTTTCAAACTCCGTTGGCAGCTCAATCCCTTTTCCCGAGATGTACCAGTCTGTAAACACCGAAAGCGCTTGCCGCATTTTTTCGGAATTTGTTTACAGACTGGTTACGAGTCTAGCGACCCCCAAGCCCTTGACTAAGTCCCCAGGGAAAAAGTCTTGATCATTGACGAGGATTCCGTCTACTTGTTGCCAAGTGGTATGCGGAATGACGGTTATAAGATCATTGAGCCTATTTCTGTGTCAGACGAGACTAGGAGAAACAACCGGCTAGAACTAACAGTAGTTGTGTCGATGCCTTCTTCGTGATAGAAAAAAGAATTGAAAGGCCTTCGATTACGAGACCGGAATATTCGGGATCTGTATACGTGTCCACATCACAAGAATCGTTTTGGCGCACCGAAATTGTATCTTGAATCAGGTGAGAACCGGTGTAAAGATGGGCACGAATAAAATCCGCGGCGTCAGACGCCGCCTGAAGGTGCATTGGGTCTGATGTCGCCTCAGCCAAAAGAGCAGACAGGCTAACACTGGGGGTTAAACTGACAGCTGATATTACACAAGGCACAACTACGCACATGAGGAAGTTGCTGGTTGAACGGCTTGAATATTATCGAAGACTCTTAGTGAGAAATTTTACGTACCCAGTGGGAGAAGCAGATACATCTGGGTCAGTGGTGTCATTGCTCTGCCATTCGATTCGTCAATTCTTTCTTTTAAAGCAATTTGCATCCCCTACATGAAAGGTGCCGCCAGCCATGGTCACTGGTATTTTGTCGAGTGAGAAAATGTTGGACAAATGTGCAGTCGTTGCTCACCGCCGTCGCAAATTTTGGTGATGGGGTAATTCTTGACATTGGTTTTGCCCGAGTTGACATTGCCTAGAGTGAGGGTGTACCTCCGACCGAACCTTATTTCAAGCGAGATTAGCTAAATACACCAACTTCACGTGAGCGCGCGACTTGTCTCTCACCACCACGCCTGGATCGCGTAATCCAGGAATATTTGTGTGCCATATGCCAAATAAGCCCTGGCTGCTGCCCGCCCGTAATATCTATAGCCGGTGTGTTATGCATGTGCTATTACCAGCAATTGGAACGTACAGCGCATGGAACACCTATTTAACTTGTTGTTCAATTACACACTTCTGTTGCACTAGAGATAGACTCACACTATAGAGAGCAGTTCAACACGACAAATCCGAGCACACACAGAGACTTACTTTTCATCCGAGAAATTAAATCCAGTCTTCTGAGTAGATGCAAGGAACCTTTGCACGGTATCCTCGTATTTCGTTTGGCCAGTTGCAATATCAAACTCAGCCATTTGGCTATACAATGGGCCAGCGCGGCCAGAACCGCCATCTGAGAGCGCAGACATGAAAATAAATCAACGATTTGGTGAAGAATGCCTCACCTGCACTGTCGATGAATTGCCCATCCGCGCCAACATGATTTAAAGACTCGTCTAAGGCAGCGCTGACAACGCGGACGCGGTCGGCAGTTGAAGTTGTGATATTGGGTTTCTGCAAGAGAGTCAATTAGATACGATAGGAACATTATGTACTGACCCTCCAAGTCGGGGAGACGAGCTGAGCATATACACCGAACCGTGCTAGTATGAACCAGAAGATGGGGGCAAGCAGGAAGGAGATCATGGTGCCAAAGCTGACTCCTCCAACCATGACTCTAAGCTATATCTTCTCAGATGGGGGACGATCTTCTATTACAGATGAACACGTAGCATGGGGATTGCTATGCCGTCCGGGACAGATCTGTTGAGACGAGGAAGAGAGTAACGCGGATCAGAAAAATTAGCAATATTAATTGTGTTTCTCCGGACCGATATTGAACATCAGCGTTCGTGAAATATATTCTCTCGTTGCACCAATAGTGTGCCTTAGATCTCAAAGAGCACGCTCTTGGCTGAGAGAAATATCAGCATTCACATCATAGATGCAGTTCTAGAAGTGCCAACATCGATCAGTTGTTGCTCTCTCATCTGATTAGGAGTGCAACAATTGATCGATATTGAGACCGCCCCGATAATAAAATGCGAGACGGGGAGTGAATGAGGGCGCCATACAGGCTCGAGGGTCCGTGACAGGTGTGTGAAGTATGCACCTGCACGGCGAAAGCTGCAGATCCTCAAATGAAGTATGAAGAACGGCGGAGGGACCTCACCAGGAGCGAATTAACAATGATCGGTACCATTCTACAGGCGGAACAAAGACCACGTCGGCATGTACCAGGCTGCAGCAGGGGAAAAACACACCAATCGAGTAAGGAAGCACTTTACTTTTCAACTCCTGGGAAGAGAGAATGTCAGCGTGCATAGAACGAATCAACCGAGATGTGCTGTGGGGGGGAAAGAGCACGGAAAGGGAAGAAACTGAAAGGCGAACCGAAGTGCGAGCTTTTGGGAGCTAATTCGTACTTGAGCCACATGCGCTAAACGAACTTGAATATACTTCACGGCATAATGTCGCCCCGGTGTCAGGCTAAGTGATTGATTCCTCGAAGATGGCG
This sequence comes from Mycena rebaudengoi, assembly GCA_029282285.1. NCBI lineage: Eukaryota > Fungi > Basidiomycota > Agaricomycetes > Agaricales > Mycenaceae > Mycena > Mycena rebaudengoi. The sequence continues at coordinate 29,119 of JARJCX010000160.1, read as the reverse complement.
GTAGGGGCCGTACTTGATCGTTAATATTAGTCATCTAAAAAAAAGTGGGGATATTCTTTTCAGTGGGCCAATCCCCATGGTGATTGTTAAATGGATATACAGTACTAAGGCTTTACTGTATTTATGTAGCCTGAATTTGGCGAGCCCTGAGCTGCATCCGGTGATTGACAATTGGATGGTCTAAAAAGATGGCGGTCGTCGACCATCGGAGATAGAAGCCTCCTCAGGACCTTGGGAAAATGTGGTATAAGAAAAGCTGTGGTCCTGGAAACACTGAAGGTAACTTCGGGACAAGATCAAGAATGCGAAGGCGATTTGTAGGGTGAATGGGCAGTGTCGTGTATAACCGGTAGGATGTATATGAGAGACAGTCATTGATCCGGGTAGGAAATAACGGGGGGTCTGGTCTACATACAGTTCATCGACCGTTCGGGAACTTGTGGGGGTGAGACTACAAGTCTGTCAAATACGATAAAGTGACACACACTAGGACTAATTTTTGGCCTCAAAAAAGGCTGAGAACAGCCGGATTTCACGATCCCTGCATGTTGGGCTTGAATCTAGGAACAGGTTATCGATTGTTTGGCAGAGACAGGAGAGCGGCTAAGGCGGAGCAGCCACGGAAGCGGTGGCAAAGTGGTGGAGTTAGTATATTGGGATGGGGCCAGAGAAGGCGAGGACCAAGTAAGGCTTGGGACGCAGGAAATGCGTACGTCACGGTCATGCCAGGCGAGAGCCCCAAGGGAATGTGTTGGCGGGTGTCAAGGTGTCCCGGGCCGGTTGGCGTCCGGAACAAGAATAATTTCGCCGCAGTTCGGCACGACACGTGAGAATCAAAATTAATGACCTACCGGTCATGTCGGAGAGGCGAGGTAGGTACTAAGGTAGGGCGCAAATCGGGATGATGATTTAGTGGCATTGCGGTGTATCTAAACGTTCAAAGTGTCTGTTTAATCCATAGATTATCCCACCTCGTGCAGACAGGTGTTGCTATCAAGGCATATCTCTTAGCAACGCATGCCTTTCACCCTCCTCAGGGAGTTGTGGGTCAGCAAGATTTCGAGTGTAGTTTGGCGGTGCCTGCCCATCTGACCACTGGCGGGGTTGCAGCTCGTGAAGCAGTGCAATCAATCTCGCCATAGGATCAACGGACTGAGTGTCGGGCGAGGCGTCTTGTGTATACTCTTGCTCGACTCTCATTGTACCAGATTTAGAATCCCGGGGGAAAGTGGACATCTCCGTGAAAGGGCTTATGAGTTCCTGCGCTGAGGTCACTGGAGACGCCTGCCTTAGCCGACGTCGGCGGAACATCCAAAGCGAAAGAATGACACTCGCTACTAGCGTGAGTCCACCAAGCACACTAGCGACGATCAATCCGGTCTTCGATGATTTCCCCGATGGTAGGAGTGGTAGAAAGGAGTTGGATGGGGACAGTAACACGTCAGAACCGGAAAGAGTGGGGAGGGAGTCATTCTGTAGCGGTATCGCGCTCAAAAGAACACGAAGGGCTGCGGTTTGGGCCCCTCCGTTGAACTGGGAGCTGGGGGGGTCCTGTCCAGGAGACAGCATAAACATTGGTTCCGCTCGTTGTCGACAAATCAACAATGGCATTGAACTGGGGCAGATGTTATTATTGAAGAAAACTCGCGTGCACAAGCATTACCTGAACCGCAATATGTATATGCCTTTATATAGTCCCGCAATTCTGGATCTGTTACGTTCCGCGCATACGCAACGCCGAGGCCTTTAACCAAGTCCGCTGGAAACTGTATCAAAACCAGATTCAGAAACATCTGAAGTTTTGGTTTACCACCAGCGTTGAGCAGGATTCCGTCATTTTGCTGCCATGTGGAATTTTGCGTTGCGGCAGTCGTGATAATATCGGTCAGTCTGTTGATGCTTTAGAACTAATTAATAGAGAAATAAGCCGTCGAAAACTCACAGCCCCAATGTCGATGCGTTTTTCGTGATTGACGCAAGGATAGAGAGTCCTTCAATCGTCAGACCGGAGTTATAGGGCATAATTACGTTGGGAGTTGTGCTACAATCTCCAGCCGAAATTGAATCTTGAATTACATTGCCGATATTATAGAGGTGGGCGTGAATAAAATCGGCCAATTCGCGCGCAGCATCAAGGTACATCTGGTCGGATGTTGCCTCGGCCAGAAGAGCAGAGAGACTATCAGAAACAGTTACACGAGGAAAAAGAGCTCTGGACTGCGGGACAAGACTCACACGAAGAAATTCCTAGTTGTATTGGTTTGAGCAAATACATGATGGATGAAGCGGACTAAACTAACCCAGTCGAAAGCCCGACAATACTGGGATTTGTGGAATTGGTGACCTGCTCTTCAGACGGTTAATTGGCGACTTGGAGAAAACCCATGGTACCGACGTAGAATGTGCCGCCAGCCATGGTAACTATAATTTGATCGGACCTGAGAATATAGGCGGTATCTGGACTGCGGTCCGCACTTACGTCGGTGGCAAACTTTTGCGAGAGGGAATTGTTTCACATCTGTTTTCCCTGCTGAGATATTTTCTTGAGACAGGGTGTTTCGACGGCCAAACGACCTTCGGGATGAGTAAGGGAAGCGAAACAAACTGTGGGTTTATTGTAATTTACCACGATTGAATTGCATAGTCGAGAAATGCCTGCGTGTGGTACACGGAATACGCCCGAGCAGCTGCACGTCCGTAGGATCTAGGACAGATGAATTACGTGCGTGCCATTAACTCTCCATGGCTACTTACAATCCAATATGGAGCTATTTCGCTGCTTTATTTTCAGGAATTTTATTTGGGAAGAGATTGACTGACGCTACAGCGACACTTATTAACCCAAATAGAATAATAGACGCTTGACTCACAAATCATCCGAGAAATTGGTGCGGGTTCCCTCTGCCAGCGGGAAGTATTTCAGGAGAGTGTCTTCGTATTTGCGTTGACCGGTAGCAAGATCAAACTCCGCCAACTGCGAGTACAGTATTCCCGCGACATCGTAGGGTTCACCTAAGTGACCACAAATGACCAATCAACTCAAATATTATCAGAGTGGGGGGCGTCGCGTACCATTGAACTGTCCTTCAAGGCTGATATGATTTGTCGCCTGCTCTACTGCGGCACCCCCGATGCTAATACGGTCGGCAGGTGATGCGGTGATGTTCGGTTTCTGAAGCCAAGATTGAACGAGAGCCCGCGGATACACAGAGGCCAGAACACACCCTCCAGTTTGGCGACACGAGTTGAGCCGCTATGACCAGCTGCGCTGCGAAGGGCAAGAAGATGGTGGAGAGCATGAGGGGATCACAGGGATCAGTCAGACACCTCGCATATAAGAAAGAAGATGGCTGTGCGAGAAGTACATAAATCCACCATAGGCGCTAATTACTCACAGATATTTTGGGAAGACGCCACCTCCGTAGGTTCCGAAGCTTGAAGTTGCAGGAGGCGGAATCGTTCCAGGACGCAAGTTCAGTGGAGACGACGATTTGAGCTGGAGACCCGCAGAGGGGAGCAGGTGAGCATAGGAGAGGTGAAGGGCTACACCAATTGATGAAGCTATATCTGTGCGCACGGGAGAAGTTGTGATGGTAATGTTTCATCATTCCCTGCATTATGCGATGTGCGACAATCTTCTATGAGCCGCCACCTCCGTAGACGCGTCGTCCAGGACAACAATCACGCTAGTGATATGCAATTCACCAGAACTTGATAGAGGGGAGGTAGAGAAGCCGCACCGAGAAGAGATCGGATATTATGGTTGCGGTTTCGTCCTGGTAAGCCGCAAGCCGCGAAAAAACTATTGGTTCCCACTCACAAAACGCGTTCACCGCCGTTCAATCGCACGGAGTCCACTTCAACAGCTCTCCACGAGGAAGCTGAACAGGGACCCGTGACTAGCACGCGCTTCAGTTGAGAAGACTGCGTCATAAATGAGGTGGCGGGCCCGGATAAAATTAGAAAGAGGGGGAGTCGAGATCCGCCCTCGGCTATATAACGAGTATGGTGCGTAACCTGTGATTATCAGAGTTGAGAGAAGGACAAAAGGCGAGGGTAAAATCGACAGCAGATGAAATTTATTTTTGACGGAAATATTCCATTAATAGAGCGTACCCAACCTCGTGAAGAAGGGCGAGGACATTTCACTGGATGATAGCTAACAGGAATGGGAAAACTGCGGCGAAAGTGCAAAGATTCCCAGCGGTGAAAGTCTGCTGAATATTCAAAGTCGATGAGGGATCTTATTGATTGTGGTCAAAGGGAATGGCCGAAAAATCGGGTGCGGCCACTGCGGCATAACGACGCGAGAGAATCGGTCGAAGGATGAGTCATGAAGGAGGTGCTCTAAGACGGATCCCGAGTGGTAGCCCTCACAAGCTAAGACTAGCCCATGAGTGACAAGCCATGACGCAGTTCCACTACCAGCATCGGTGAATGGACGACCCCGGGAGAAGGGACTCAAGGGAGCTGTGATTCAGTGAGGAAGATCAAGGGTGTCAGGCTGAAGGCGCAGCGAGTTGGCAGCGAGGTGTGTGGGCGCCGAGCGGCTCGATAGGTTTTGGGTCAGCTGAAAGCGGAGAATTGTTGCGCGCGCTGCATGAGTAGCTGTAAGATGCTGGCGTGCTGGATAGCTACCGGTCACAGATTGGTCACAGATCGCAATTCGGCAATGACCGTGTTCGGATCAATTTGAAATGTTGGATTTCAGAAGCCCATATTCTTTGTAGGGACACAGGGTTCAAGTACTAGTTAGATGGACCAACCAAGCCATCGCTTGCCATCGCCTTTTAGATTATTACGACGGCGCTCATTTGTTTAGTTACGTTGATGAGCACCAGATCCCAAAATAAAATCTATAACAGCTACTACTCCGAGACAAGCCCGACGCGAGGCACGAGCGGATTGGGCTTGTCAGAGGATAAGCTAAGCGTAGAGGGAATCGGCGATAGGTGTGATGCGAGTGTGTTGCGAGTGTGACTCTTGTCACTTCTTGCTCGATCGCTATCACCACCGCGATTCGCCTCTTTTCGCATACCTCACACCAAAATAAGCCCTCAATACGAAGAAAAACGAGACATCAAAGTCGACCGCGACCGCGCGCCTACGATCTTTGCTTTCCTCAGTATGCGTGTTTCTAGTAGTAGACCCGGCCTCCCAAACACAGGAACCCTCCGTTTATAAGCCGATCCCTATCCTCAGGCTTTATCGCTCTGGCATACCGTTTGGCTTACACGCTCTGGCGTACACGCCCTGGCTTACACGTCCACGCGCTTGCTCCCATGCGCCATTAGAGACGAGGAAATTCACCACCAACCTGCTGTCTATCCTCTGTACGGTTTCCGCGTCTCTTTCGTGCGCGTATACGCACTTTTGTTTGCCCCTAATGCACGACTCGTGCTCGAGACGTCATGACGTCTAACTGCGCGAAGTGCAGTGCTGCGGGCGACTCCTGGCTCATCTACCACCGGGGCTTTTCGCTATTGCTCAAGGGTGCGCTTCCATTCTCCTTTCTTCTCCCTTTCCTTTTTTATCCCTTTCCATTATCTCCTTCCTTGTCTGCATCACGAGCCTCTCGCTCTCGTGGGAGTGCGTCGACCCGTGCACGCCACCGTCAGGTAGGCGCTGCTACATTGCGCTGCCATGCGGTACGTTCCGACGCACCCGTTGGTCGCTACATGCCAACTCCGGCCGTGGCTTATGCGCTGTAGTTCGTTCTGATGTTGATGTTGTTCCCTGCGCCGCTCCCGCCCGTTGAGACCTTTCTTTTGTCGTTTCTGTTTCGTCTCCCCGCACGCAGGCTCGTACCCCTGCTCATCCGCCTGACGAGTGCGGTCCCCGGCCTCTCCTTACCTTAGGAGCCGTTGGGCGCCTTGCGTCCACGCTCTTTACGCGCGCACTCCACGCGACATCCTTTACGGGCCTCCGGGCTTCTTGCATCACGAGTCGCTCGGCGCCTTGCGTCACGCTCCTTACTTGCGCATCCCACGCACTCCTTACGCGGGCCTCCGGGCTGCCTTATTTTACGAGACGTCGGGCGCCTTGCGCCGCGCTCCCTATCTGCGCACTTACTACGCGGGCCTCCGGGCCACTTACATTACGAGTCGGTGGGCGCCTTGCGTATCCCACGCACTCCTTACGCGGGCCTCCGTGTTCCCTTACCTCACGAGACGTCGGGCGCCTTGCGCCGCGCTCCCCATTTGCGCACTTCACTACGCAGGCCCCGGGCCCCTTATCTTATGAGTCGCTGGGCTTCTTGCGTCACGCTCTCTGCCCGCGCATACCACGCACTCCTTACGCAGGTCTCTGGGTTCCCTTACCTCACGAGACGTCGGACGCATTGCACCACACCCTCAATTCGCGCATTTTACTATGCGGGCCTCCGGGTCCTACATTGACACCGCGCCGCATCGTGGCTGCTACCTGCATCGCTCACCTCGCCTTCGGGGTGACGCTTTGGTGCACCCATCGTCGGTTGGCGTCATTCGAGGACCGTCGCCTGGGCGCACTTTGCACGCCGTCGTCGTTCTTTCTTTCTCTCCTTTTTTCCCTTTTTTCAACCTGCGCATGAGCTGTTACCATCTATCTGCGCGTCGCGCTCACGCGCCGCTATCGAGCATACCACATTGCAGCCCATCGGGTCCTGCTGTTATTAAGCAGCCTACGCCTTGCGTACCATCTCCACTACATACCGCCCGTTCGGTATCACGAACACCCTCGGCATTTTGCATGGCCTCTTTCTCTTACCACACCACGGCTGCATCTTTGTGCGACCATTCCTGCTTTTCTTCCCGTCGCCGGCACACTCCGACGTGACAAACCTACTTCCATTTACCTGTCTTCCCCCTACACATTTTCCGCCTTACATCTTGCACGTCGTCGAGGCATCTTTCTTACACGCCGCTGAGGCGCTTATCTTTCTTGCTCAGTGTTTGTCGAAGTGTCTCTCTTACACGCCGACGGTGCAGTTACTCCTTTACACCCTCCATGGCAATTGCTTTTACGCCCTTCGGGGCTCCTATTTTTACGGGCTCCGGGGCTCTCACCTTACACGCCGCCAAGGCGCGCTTACCTTACCGCCGCCGAGGTTCTTACCTTACACACCGTCGGAGGGCTCACCTTACCCACCGAGGAGGCGTTAAATTCCCGAACGATGATTAACATGCGGTTGACATCCACTCATGTGCAGTCGGCCCGCGCCTATTTATTCCTCCCCACCTTTCATCTCCCTCCCTTATATTCCTCCGGGGCGCTTTCTTTCTTTCTTAAGACAACGGTTGTGCGGATACCCGTTCCTAATGCACACCTCTTTCTTGCTTCTTCTCTTCCTACACGATGTTATCGTTCTTCCGTATATATTTATTTATTTCCTGCCGGCCGCCCGTGCTCGCCCAAGGCTCTCCCTGCTTTCGTGGCTTTACTCTCCTCTTCCTGCCTTTCTTTTACTCTCTTACTGCGGGCCTCGCCCCTTGTCCGCTGTCTGATGTCCTTACTATGGCCATGAGTCTTACCCGCCGCCTTACCCCGTGCTTTCTTCCTTATTTCCTTACCCACCGTCTTTGTACCGCCGTTTCTTATTGCAGGCCTTACTTGTTTCCCTACCCACCACTTGCGCATGTCTGAGTGCTTCTCGTACTCCTCGGCGTACGTGGTTGTTCTCGATCAACAAGCACTGCCAACATGTCTTAACTGATCTACCGAATGTCATATTGACTCGTGACCAGTCTGTAAAAAATTACCGACCGTTTACTGGCCCAAGCAAATCAGTGAATCATTTTTGCCTACAGGTCTGAACACGAACCATATCTTCTGATTCAGAAAGGTATAGGATACTTATAAGGGCTTCAGCTCCAAATCTCCCCCTACCAATTTCTGATGCAGGCTGTCGACAAGCTTGAACTCTTCTTGAAATTCACAAGGCAGCGCGTGAAAATTTTGTGCCTTCGACGCCTCGAGTCCAACGGCAGGGGTGGGAAGAACTTGTGTACCTGTGGCCATCCTCCGATGGCAAAGGGTGAGAGCAAAGTGAGAGAGCGTGAATCTCGGAGACAACAATTATTGCCCATTGGGCACAACGGGGCTAGAATATCTAGATACTTTCTTCAGTTTATTACTCTGCTACTGAGTCACCACTTATTTAGAAAGAACTTCGGAATGTTTCAATGTCGAAGCGTCGCGTTGCGCCGAGTCGTGATGATGTGGCAGCGCGTGAAATGATCATAATATCTTGAACCCATTGGCTGACGATAGGGCGTTAACTCTGATAGAGACAGGTCTTGAAAGTAGTGCTGTCCAATATTAATACGATTTTTCGCATATCATATTATAATAATATCATATCACTGGCCTCTGAGCCATATTGTATCTGTATCTATTGGGTGACTTTCCATAATGATAAAAAATTCTTGAGGAGTATTTGAGCAATTTCCGCCGCGATGCCGGGGCAGCTGTCAGGACCCCATCACTTTTAACGTACACAATTTATTGTGAATCTTTTTGAATCTGTAGAAATCTGTCCAGGGGGTACCGACCCCCCGAACAGATTTTAATAACTCAACTTGTGCTTGAATATAACAAAGCGGGTTGACGCTCCGGCAATCCTCCCCAATTGGGTTTCATGTCACAATTGTCGCATGGGAGAGTTACTTGGGTTACCTTTGAATCACCTTAACTTTGACACTTCCCCGCCATTCAGGCGCGAATGTACGATGTAGGCGCAATCACTCTGGCTCGCATAGAGAACTTGCCAAGGGACTGTTCCGCGGGATTCTTAATGAGCTGCACGCGACAAAGGTACAGCCTACTTCGTTTGTGCCTCTACTGCGGCTGCCCCGAGTGCAATGAGAGCTGTTGCAGTCCCTGTGAGCCTCTCTGCATCATCCATCACACCCTGTTCCGTATCCTCCTCGGGTTGAAGCAGCATCAACGTGTCGAGATCCATAATATGGCGTGGTGGCGAGGAGAAGGGACGCGTTATTTGGCACGGCCACGTGCTCCAAACAACTGATCAGCACAAACAAATGAGCACCAAACGGAACAAGAACGGAATGTGGATGGAATAAATAAAATGTCTTTTGTTGTGTTTCCCATAAGAAAGCCATGACTAGCCAGATTGATGCAATCACTGGCACTCTCAAGTAAGCTCAGATATTGCAGTGGAATATTTTATCGTTATGGAAAGTGGGTGACTTCCCGTAAGATAAATTTAATCCACACAACGATCGGAGGGGTGCCAATGATGGGACCTGTCAGGTATACTGAAAAATCTAGGTTTATTGGTTTCCCGTAAGAACGTTTATGGGATTATTTTGAATATCTGTCTGCCGCAAACAACATGCAAACAGCGCGTCTCGACAAGATCTTCGACACATCGCACCAGAATGGACCGCGACGTGTACCCTCTCCTCGCTAGAATGAGATTTCATACAAAAGTGGGTTGCATTCATTTCCACGCGTTACATACTTACAAAAGTACCGCAGGCGGGCGTTGCATTGGCGTGAAGTCGCGAGCGCAGTCGCCAACGCGGCGACATGACGCAGTTGGCGCGCTAGGCCGGGAGGCGCACCGGCTCGCACCCTTGCGGAGCCGGACGATCTTCCCCCCGTGCGCGCACGCTGCTCCTCGACGAGCCGCAGGTGTGGTTGAGATGTGTCCGCCGTCTCGCGGCGTCATGGGGCTTGCGGGTCAGCACCTGGATGAGCTGGTACTACCACATTCATTAGCAGGGGTTTCCAGGGGCACGGGACTGACACCGATGACCCAGACGGGCGGGCCGGGGATGCGGCGGCAGAGCGCGAATGGGGCAGAGGACGAGAACGACGGGGTGGTCGGGCGGCTTGCGGGGACGAGCATGGGCGGGGGCGTCGTCACACCATTCATGGCCGGCGTTGGCGCGGCGGGCGCGTATCCGCACCAGCAGCACTATGGGGAGCAGCCGTATGCCCGCAGCATTACGCGGACCAGCAGGCATACCAGCAGCAGCACTACACGGCTCGAGCCAGCAGCAGTCGAGTGACGCGCCGCTGTCGCCGTCATCGTACTACCCGCCTGGGCAGACACAGACGCTGTCAAGCGCAGGGTCGTCGGGCATGTACAAAAGCCTCAGGATGGGGAATAGCATCACACACCAGAAATCCGACTGCGCTCGTCGCCATGTGGGGCGTCACCTCCGGCCTCGCGCAGTTCGCACTGATGGGCATGTTCGTGCTAGGCTTCTAGCCGCTTCTAGTTCGACGTGGTTTGGTGAGGACGGGCGCGCTGGGCGTGTGAGACGTCACGGCGGTGTTCGTGCCTTATGGCCGCGACGTCACATTGCTCGGGAGAGGCAGCGCATGCCTGGACAGGGTTAGAGTTAAAGTTGTATAGACCACGTCCTAGAGAACATCTGGTAGCAAGAGGAATATACAAGTTGATGACCGGGACTTGATGGCAACGGACGGGCACCCCATTTAGGCGGCGGCACGGAGCAAAGGCGGAGGAAGTGACCGAAAGCGTTATTCAAGCACCGTTTATATGTCGTGGGGGGGTAGCTACCCTCCAGCCAGATTCTTATTCTATTGGAGGGTGAACTTTTATTCAGCGAGATCCAAGGCCGATGGGGTCCTGACAGCTGTCTCGGGATGTCCGAAAACGGCCTCAAAATAATCTGTAGGAATATATTTATCTTACGGGAAGTCACCCAGTCACCCATTATCTGCGTATTATATTAAGCCATATTTAATATTTATTTAATATATTATCTGTATATTAATGTTCATGAATATTTATCAAGTTGGTGTAGTTAATGCCATCCCCGAGACCATATTTGAACTGCTCCTTTGTTACAATGCACATTGAGGAGTTCTCGGGTGTCATTGATGTTCGGTCATTGGTCAATGTGTGTTTCATACTTGAAAACAGATATTCGACGGCAGTACTGACCCCAGGAATTGCTGAATATCTCTTTAAATGAGTGCAACTGCAGGTAGCGTACCTTGATTTTGCTGAAATCAGAATGAGCGAAGCTAGGCTTAGAAGATAATTATTTTTACCTTCCACCATCCAAATAGGTCATTGAAGCCGTCGTCGACCGGAGAAATACCTCCAATATACATCTTAACCTCATCTTTCCCTGCAAATGATGCCCATTTCTTCCGTTCTGGGTGCCCCTGCATTGTCATCGCAAAAATACCGTCTCCAGGTTTTGTTGTAGTCGTCGGTGTTGGTGTCGAGGTGCTAGATATAGCAGAATATTCCTTTACCATCTGCGCAAGGAGTCGACGAGCGCGAATCACGACGGTGGGATCCCAATCGGGAGTTTCGAAGAAGGCCAAGTGAGCAGCGGGATAGAGAACTAGAAATTGAAGTGAGCAATAGATGGTGCAAAATATAGAATAAAAACAGACCGGCCCCAAGAAGGGGATAATCGCTTATCGAGGCCATCCCAACATATATTCAGGTCTTTTCAGATCCCGCTCGGAGAGCTCGGGCAATTTGGGGCTCATCGTCCTTGTATTCGTCAGCCAACGCCGAGAGCCTTGTCTCCATCAATTTGTAGGGGGATAGTACCTTGCAGAGAGTCCTGTGGGAATTGAGTCTATTGCTGCCTTGATGTCATCGACAAGTTGGGTGACAGTTCTGGCCATTGCTGCCAGCGTGGATCAAGGAAGAAGCAGAAGAGAAAGTGATTGACAGTTTATGTGTACCATCCAGATGTGGTATACTGACAAGCCATATGTTTTGCTCACGAATTTGATACAATAACGCCTCAGTGCCATGGGGCAGATTTGAGAATAATAAGCGGATAATATGATGATATGGGGCTGGGATATCATATTATATTGGTCCGTATTAATATTATGAAGTCGGTCCTCAGGCCGTATCGTATCCATATTATTGGATATTACATTATCAGACAGCACTACTAGGAAGTCTTGATCATCAACGGAACAACGGCTTCGACAGTCCAATCAAGATTTCTGCCTGCTTTTTGCGGTAGAATGGCGACTTTGGGGCTCAATTTTATACGATCCAGGTATATATCTAAATCTCCTTCCTTTTCCTTTTTTTCCCCTCTTTTTCGCAACTTGAAAAAAGGTGTTTTTACCCCAGAGCCACAGACATGGTACATGAGCCCGGTTTTGAAGATGTTCAACATGAAGTCTATGTATTCTCAGCGGACATGGATTGGTCGTGATGCCCTTGGATCTGGATTTCGGCCTCCCCAACACTTTTCCCTCAGGTTGCGTGCATACAATTGAAAAATTGAAAAGACGGCCGAACCTGGGAACGAAAAGCAGTGCATGATGTCGGAGTTCTAGCCTCAATAAAAAAAACAGTGAATTTTGATGAGATTTTGGCAGGTGAGGAGCTGACAAGAATGAATCCTAAAAGATATCAGGATTCGTAACCTACAACCTCGGGCAATTGTAAATGAACTAGCAGGGACTCGTGCTCCGCTACGATGAATTGCATCAGAAGTAGGAAAAAAATCAAATATAGCAGGAACCTGCCCAATGGTGTCCCTTCATTGGGTGCACCACTCATCACCAACCCTTGGTTGGCTCATCGTGGCTCCCGTGTCAGGTTTCAACATTCACAGATCCAAGTTACAGCTGCTCTCAAAGTCTGATAGGCTCATTTTGAGTGCATTCCAAGTAAGTTAGGTAGCCGAGTACATTTATCTGTCAAAAACTTTGAGGAGGACAGAGCACATTCTATCACCACTCGTCGCCAACCTTTGGTTGGCTCCTCGTGGCTCCCATGTCAGTTCCGGGAGCACCGACTGATTAATGGTCCTTCATCGTCATAGAAGACCAAGGGAACAGGAGTCTTATTTGCCAGCACCGGTAGGTCTTTAAAAAAATAACTACTGTTTCAAGATCTCTGATTCTGACAGTAGAAATTGGTAAGATGTTGAAACGGCAACATTTTATCCCGATATCTCTCCTTGTGATGTCTAGAAAAGATATTAAATCAGTCAGTATTGAGAAGCAGTTTCAGCCCGCACATTTAGGGCTTTAATGGGGCCCAGAAATACGAAATTAAGGCAGAGTAGCAGGCCACCCTTAGCTTTGAATGAGAGAATATAAAGTAGAAAGAATAAAAAATCAGCCCGCTCCGTGGCATGTTCCAGTCCGCACTCATAAGGCTGGCCAAATAATGTGAGTAGCCAGGTATTATTGAATCAGTCCGTATCCAGAGGCATGCAATTGGAACATGAAAGCAGTGAACCTGAGCACACAGTCACTTTGAAGCTCTTTCAAACCACCAGCCCTCCCTCGTAGGCTTGAACCAAGGTTGAGCAATTAACAGATTCAAGAACAGAAAAAGCAGCCCTTCACCCTCAGTCCGCACCTGTAGGGATTGAGCAGAGTCAGTAGATGACAAAGTAGAAGCAGCTTCAATCCCATAGCAAAGAACCCATCATCCATAAGCAGTACGGCAGGCAGCGCAAGTCAAGACAGAGTGTTGTCAGATGTTTGTCTCATGTTTGTCTTAGCATCTGTCTCAGAGACAAAGATCACATGATCCACTGTCTTTTGTATAATAGATCACCGAGGAAAATGGCCACGTACTGTTCACTCTGCTTAATGACAACCTGCAGAAGGGCCCATATCCGTCCAGGTGACAATGTTTATAGTCTGAAGACACATTAATGCTGCGGGATCTGCCTATTAGATTCGCGTTCAAGACTGCATTCATGGGAAACTGTACAGGATCATGAGCCAATGGGAGGGGCTCACTAATCTATTACCTTGCTTGACAAGGTCTCTCCAAGGTCATAATTGCACTACTTTTCATAGCACCCGACTTGATCTGCATTAAGCTTTCCGTAATGTTCCGCAATAATACACGTAAACAAAATTGCCTGTATGTCGTAGCAACTCAGCAGCACCAACGTCAAAGTTGACCAGGACCTCCAGCCACTCGACTATCAATGCTCCACGGCAGAAATTCTACACCTTTCACCTCGAAGCTTAGATTTATCGTTTTCTTTGGGGAAAAAAAGCAAGGGTCCTGCATATTTGAACTTTCCAGACACACCCACTCAGTGGGACAATATTTGATGAACCTCGGAATATAAGTGGGTTATCAGAATATCTTGTTCAGCTCAGTGTTTGGACTGTCCCACAAGTTCCCACCATTTTTCAGCTTCAGCAAACTTAAATTCATCAAGTTAGCACTGAATTTAATGATTGCACTTCTCGAACTTAATGTTATATCTACCCCTCTAGAAGTTCCTAGAACACTTTCAGTTGCCTTCTGATATTTCCTGAGAGTAAAGCTGAAAGGAGAATCAAAGCCTATTTTGGCACTGATCAAACTGAGGAATTAAACTCAGCCTGTTGGTACAACACCTCCAGCGCCGCACATTTTTGTAGTGACTGTCTTGTGTGGCGCATTTTTTTCTGCTCTCTCAACACGGAAAATTGATTTGCCCATTAGCGAGACTCACTTCTTCAAGGGAAAAGAGGGACTATCTTCTCATTGAGAAATCAAAAGTACAAAGTACAAGTCAGCAGCTGCCAAAAAAAAAAAAAGCATCTGATATCAGGCTGGCCCCCAGCACAGTGATAGATTATTCTAAATATTTGCATTAAAGTAGCACAAGCAAGGTTCTGCCGACAAAGTCGGTGCTTCCTCGTTTGTGAACCCTGCGACAATTTAACTTAATTGGAAAGTAGTACAAATACACAATAATACATGGAAAGACTGCGTGCTGCCAAAGCATAGTAAAATACTACATTGACCATTACGAGGTCGAAAGGCCGATATGGTGTCAATGCTTGAATGGAGGATAGTCTGGCAATTGGCCTTGGTTCCCCTCATTTCTCAACCGCTCGTGCAGTAGTGCAATCAACTGCGAGGCTGGAATGTCTACGGACTGAGCTTCCGAAGTTGGGCGCCATGGATGAGTGTTCCAGGGGTACTCTGCCTCTTTACCGGGTGCTGCATCGTCCGACTTATCGCCAACGCTTCCAGAAGTTGGTGATGTGGTAAAGCTGTCATTGCTGGGCTTCGCTCTCTGAGGCACCAGAATAGACGGAGGCCCAACAGATGGGCGTTCGGCGTAAGGGGTAGAGACCATGGGTGCCACTGTCGTCGTGGAAGGGGCTCCCGAACTGTCGGTTCTCCGGAGCTGCCGTCGTCGGACCATCCAGAATACGAAGACAAAGCAAGATAGGACAGCTATGCCTCCAATCACCCCTCCAACAATGGGGCCAGTCATGGATGATCTGAGCGAGACAGAAGTGGAAGAAGGCGGAGAAATTGCGCCGGTGGAAGACGGAGACCCATTTGTTGACGAAGTAGGCAGGGAGTCGGCCTCGAAGGATATCGCACTCAGCAGCACGTGAATGGCGTCAGTTTGAGCCCCGCCATCGAATGTAGAACTGGGCGGGCCCTCCCACTTGTATGCATATATGTTGGTTCCGTTGGTTGCAAGGTCAATGACAGCATTAAACTGGTTCAGATGTTCAGAACTGCAACTGCGTCAGATATATGCGCCCCACCTGAACCCCAATATAAGCCCTCAACCAGTCTCGTAGCTGCGGGCTAGTTACATTGCGTTCATATGCAACCTTCAAGCCCTTGACCAAGTCCCCAGCGTAAAAACCATCATTTTCGAGGATTCCATCCACTTGTTGCCAAGTGGTATGCGGAATGGCAGTTATAAGATCATTGAGTCTATTTCTTTGTCAGCACAGTAGAGCCTCCAAACTGGTATAACCAACAGTAGTTGTATCGATGCCTTCTTGGTGATAGAAAAAATAATTGAAAGGCCTTCGATTAAAAGACCCGAATATCCGGGATCTGTATATGTGTCCACCTCACAAGAATCGTTTTGGCGCACAGAGATTGTATCTTGAACGAGATGAGAACTGGTGTAAAGATGGGCGCGCATAAAATCCGCCGCGTCGGAAGCCGCTTGAAGGTACATTGGGTTTGATGTCGCCTCAGCCAAAAGAGCAGATAGGCTAGTATTGGCGATTAATCAGGCAGCTGAGATCACTCAAGGCACAATCACTCACATAAGGAAATTGCTGGATAAACGGGCATAAATTATTATCACAAAATGGCAGTGAATAGGACGTACCCAGTCGGCAACGCAGATAAGCCTGGGTCAGTCGTGTCATTGCTCTGCCCTTCAAGTCGGCAATTTCATTCTAAAGCAATTTTTGCAGATCTTACCCAAAATGTGCCGCCGGCCATGGTTACTAGTGTTGGAGTTGAGTGAGAACATGTTCGACAAATTTGTAGTCGTTACCCACCGCCGTCGCAAATTTTGGTGAGGGCATAATTCTTGACGTTGGTTTTGCCCGAGTTGACACTGTCTTGAGTGAGGGTAAAGCGGCGCCCAAACCTATAGATCAGTCAAATAAACCAACTGAGAATGAGCACGTTGCCTTCCGACTTGTCTCTCACCACCACGATTGGATCGCATAATCCAGAAATATCTGTGTGCCGTATGCCGAATAAGCCCTGGCTGCCGCCCGCCCGTAATATCTAAGACCGCTGTGTCACAAGTGCGCTATTACCGGCAGCCGGAACGTACATTGCACGGGATACCTGTTTAACTTGTTGTTAAATTCAGTACTTCTGTTCCGCTAGAGGCAGACTGACACTGGAGAGCAGTTAAAACACCAGATCCGACGGTAAAAATCCACTTACGTTTCATCCGAGAAATTCACTCTGGTCTTTTGAGTAAGTGCAAGATTATTTTGCACGGCGTCCTCATACGAGGAAGCGCCGACTGCGTCGGCCGAGACCTTGCTTGTGAATCTCCTCTACGAATTTCACAACTTTGACCCGGAACCTTGTAAGCCCGGAGATATGCGGCAAATGCTTCATCAATTTACGATACCTTTTTAAAAAAATTCTTCGTTCTAAGATCAAGAAAAATAATTCTGAGCAGACAGATGTTGGTATTCTCAGCCAAGGAAGACTTTTGTAGGCTTCAATCAATTTATTCAAATAGAAACATCATCCCAGAATACGGCACTCAACACAAATTTAGTGGTTGTGATAGCAGAAAATAACAACGCTGAATGGTTTCAGCTCAGCGTCGGAATAAATTTCCTGCGTTTCTACACGCGTTTCTGGCGATCGCTTGAGAAATTAATCAATGCATTCCATTTGTTCTGAATAGTGTTCAAACACCCACTCAACTTTGGTTCGACCGCCATCTCAGTAGTTGTCAATGAACAGAACAAAAAATATTTATATCCTCGTGGATGGTTGGTTTTTCATTCACTCTTCTGCAATTTCGAACCACATGGGACACAGATGTACTGGAGAATTATGAGTTGCACAGAACCCTTTTAGGAAAAATATCTGGTTACATGCTTTGTTCACCTTCTTGTGATGTAAAATATGGCATTAGACTGGTTCATTATCAGATCCGCTGTTTGTACACCGTTCAAACAGCACATCTGGTGGAATTGGAACATAG
This sequence comes from Mycena rebaudengoi, assembly GCA_029282285.1. Classification (NCBI taxonomy): domain Eukaryota; kingdom Fungi; phylum Basidiomycota; class Agaricomycetes; order Agaricales; family Mycenaceae; genus Mycena; species Mycena rebaudengoi. The sequence goes on along the minus strand of JARJCX010000160.1, from coordinate 11,684 downwards.
CTTGAACGGCTATTCGGGGCTCCATCCAGCCACTCATCAAAAATAATATTTCACCATTTTTCTCTCCGTGATCGCAGTGCAAGGGGTGAACTCGTTTCGAATGATAGTCATTAGCAAGTACAGAATTTTCCCCTGCATTACCGATGTATGGCTCTAATTTTCTTCCGCGCAAAGGACTTGATCTTGGCGTCCCTTGAAAATCACGAGAGGTAGCTGGAAGATGGCACCAGCAACTCTTTTGTTCGTAAAGGGCAGAAGTCCTGTCAGAGTCATTCATGAAAAATTATTTTGTATGTTTCATCATGTTTCCTAGCTCTCTGAGTGACCGTATAAATGTTATAAGCGGCTAATCCTCTGTAGACTTGTTGTGGATGGCGAGTTATATTTGGGCCGCATGGAAAGTCTGCCAGGTTGGGATTTCTGGCGGAAGCAGTTCTGCAAATGCGTAGCACGAGCTACGGAATGAAAATGAATCTTCTGAAGAGGCCATTTCTACTAGAAGTATAAGGCAATGATAATGTAATTTCTACCAAATTTTTACACATGTAGATTGTGAATTGAACTCGCAAAGAGCGTTCTCGTGGATGCGACAAAAACCGGCGAAAAGAGAGAGAAAATGGTTGTGTCCAGTGTCATTGACATGATGTAGATTTCCTGCGCTGAATTCAGACATCAGGGTATAGTATAGCTGCACAGTTAGTGCAAATTGCTGTGATCATGTCGGAAATTTGTAATTTCGCTTATAAGGTTCCGTAAGGCCCAATAAGGACATAATAGCTGTGCCCCTTATGAAAGGATTATCGGAATAAAGATATCCGTATAAGATGTTTTTTCCTCCCCAGGATCGTAGCTATTGGGACTTTTTGGTATGCAAAATTGAAGTTTCTATCTATGACACTATTCTGGATGTGGGATATTAGCGGTGTGTGGCTTGGACCCAACACAGGCTTGCAATCAAGTTTTGGGTGCGTGGATTTAAGGCGCTTATGCGTTGCTGAGCTTATTATAAGCGGTTGACAAGGCCTCGTAATAGAAGGCGCTTATAAGACTAAAGATAAATTTCCGACACATTCAAGAGGTGGGTACATTCCGGACCGTGTCGGCCGATGCAATCACTCGCCAATCACTAATCGGAAAGATCCGGGACAGGGACTTCGGATCAATGGGTGAGTCGAAAAGTGCGGCAATTATGAGGGTGGAGAGACCTTGCAAGCAAGGTGATTTCTTCTGACCAGTTGCAATATCAAACTCGACCATTTGGCTATAAAAAGGACCAGCTTGGCCCCAACCACCGTCTGAGAGAGTAGGTAAGAGGAGAAATCAGCCAGTTGGCGAAGAATGCCACACCTTCGCTGTCGGTGAACTGCCCATCGGGGCCAATGTGGTTTAGTGACTGTTCCAAAGCAGCGCCGACAATGCGGATGCGGTCGGCAGCCGAAGTTGAGATATTGTGTTTCTGAAATGGAGTGAATAGGGGAGCCGACAGATATGCGATGAAATGACCCTCCAAGTCGGGGAGACGACTTGAGCGTCTACACCGAGCTGCGCCGGAACGAGCCAGAAGATGAGGGCAAGCAGGAAAGATATCATGGCGACAAGCTGACTCTTCCAGCCACGACTCCAAGCTATATCTGCTCCGATGGGGGCGATCTTCTATTGCAGATTAACACGTAACATGGATATTGCTATGCCACTTGGGAAAGATCTGCTGAGACGAGGAAGAGGGCAGGGCGGATCAGCAAGAATTAGCACATTAATTGTGATATTGAGCATCATCGTTCTTGAAATACATGCTCTCAGCACAGCAATAGTATGCCCTAGATTTCAAAGAGCATACTCCGTTGAGAGATATATCAGCATTCACATCATAGATGGAATTCTGGGAGCGTCGCTAGGCAAAGCAACGACTGATTGATGTTGAAACTGCACCGATTGCAAAACGTGAGACTCGGAGTGATGGGGTGCCAGAAGGCTGTCGAGGGTGCATCACAGGCGTCTGAAGTATGCACTTGCGGGGAATGGAAACACCGATCGAGTAAGGAAGCACCTTCTTACTTCCTTGGGTTATCTAACTCCTGGGAAAAGAGAATGCTGACGTGGATAGAACGGGTCAAACGGCATGTGCTGTGGGGAGGAAGGAGAGAGCACGCAAAGAATAGAAAATGTAAAGCGAACCGACGTGCGTAGCATTTTGGTGTATTCTGGAGAAGTGGTAACCATGAAACTGTATCCGCCAATCGACGGTTGGATTGTTAAAAAAGATGGCGGTGGTTGACCATCAGAGATAGAAGCCTCGCATTACCTTTGGAAACATTAGGTAGAGGACATATAAACAGGAGAAAGGACCCGTATAGTCAACCGTACGCGGAAACATGACGGTCTGTCAATAAGTTACAATGCCGACGCACAATAGGATCCATTGAAGTTCTTCGCCTGAAAATAGTTGAGAACAGCTAAATTTCACCATCCCTGCATGTTTACTGGCGCCTCAAATGGGCTTGAATTTGGGCCAGCAGGTCCTCGATTGTTTGGCAGAGAAGGGAGAGCGGATAAAGCGGAGGAGACACGGGAGCGGTGGTTCAGGATTGGGAAGGCAGGGAATGGCATAAGGGATGCCAGTCAAAGCTCCAGCCGTGTTGGCGGGTGGGATAGCACCGCGAGATGCCGTATTCACTCTGCTGTGAGACACTGGACGGCGCTGTGTGCCCCGCGTAAGCACATTGTAGAACTCCCAGGCAAGAGCCGTAACGGGTTGCTGACTATCGGTGGATGTAGAGGCAGTAGCGTCGGGCTCAGGGCGTCGGCATTGACTTGAGAGATGTGATCAAGCCGCTGATCGTTCCTTGAGGGGCAATGATCGGGCCCCGGTATTCTCCGGGTTACGAGTACTTATGTTTACATATGTTATCGTTTCTTTCAAATCTCAGGGCACCCAAAATCGATCACTTTTTTACTAGTTTCCGATTTCGTTGAGGGACCCCTTTAGTGGCTGTGTCTAGTCGTTGTACTATTTCTATTAGTCGAAAACGTATGAAAAATAGCGGCTGTGCCTTTGTTCGTATTTGGTTAATTGTTCGTATTTACATACTCGGGGAAAAATACCCCTTACTCGGTGAAAAATCATCACTTGCGCAAACAATGGCAAAAAAGTTTTTTGCAATCACCCTCATCCTTCGGCATTCTCCCTCCCCCTTTCGGACTTGAAGAAAATGAAAACCATAAGGACAGGACGGGATCCTCCGACGAACCGTGTCTAACTGCAATGGAGCACAACTTTTTTTGTATGGCATATTTATACCGTTTTTGGTACTCAATTTTGTATAACGGCATATGATATACTTAGAATTGTGATTGCAATATTTATCGCGGGAAATGGGGGCGCGGGGCATGGTGTTTGGTCTTGATTGGCAGCGGAGGCTGCGTTTTGTTTGGTTCCGTTCAGGTAAGTACACAATGATAGCTTGGTCGCCATTTGGTTAATTGCATCTGTGGCTGGTAGACTGCCCGTACCAACAACATTTGCCGACGTGCCGACAACGTACTTGGATATTAAATCACCGAGCGCTCCCTCCACGCACCGCCCCCTGCATCGCTGCGCTGAACACATGCAGCCCTGCGCTCAATGTTCCGTCCCGCCATCCCCGATGCGCCTCCTGTCCACAGCACCGCCTGCCCGGCCTCCTGTGTCACCGTCCCGCCTCGCAACAGCTCCCGCCTCCTAATCGCCCGCCAACTCCCTTACACACTCACACCCCTAATCCGCTCCCTCCCGCCTGTTACTAGCCCAATTTCCTGCCACTAAAATACGCTAGAAGCACATAGAGTATACGTCGCGCCCCTAGGTTGCCTCGCCCGCGTAAGCCAGCCGAGGTAACCAGCCCAGATACTCCGTGGTCCCGGAAAGATCCGGGTGATGGCCTGGCCCAGGGGCCGTGATCGGGACACGTGATGCCGTCGCATCGACGCGCTCTTCGCCGTTTGGGCCAATCCGACGTGTTTCTGGGCAACTTATGAATTATACACGTGTGGATGCATGCTCTGAGCTTGCGGAGCCACTTTACGGCCTATTAGGAAACATAGAGAGCATAAAATAGAGCAAATTCTCGAAATAGCGCCGATAAATTGAGGTATTGAATGAAATAAATGGCTGCCGGGACGCTGCGAGCCTGAAATGATGTACTGTCATGTATTGAGAGATTAGATTGAGTTTTAAAGGCACAACGACCCATTTCACATTTTTTATTTTATTTTATAGTGCATAGTAGTGAAATATTTGGGCCTGAGATACTCTAGCCTCTAAGATAGGATTCTTGGATGATTCTCGAGGGAATAAAGATATTTCATCACTCTTTCAGTACTTATCATTAATTCCTTTGCCTGCTCAAAAAGATATTGGCCCACCTTTAACTCATGCTTCCCAGGTGAAATTTTGTATTGAACTTGCAATAAAGTAGGCTTGTGAGCACCTTGAGTGATCATATATGCCTTAGGGATACGCTGGGACATTTTCAGATTTACGAACATACCAGATATGCTCCAGAGCTGGAAATTGCAAGAATAAATTGTGCATGATTGAACATGCACAATTGTGACTGTGAACATCTTCCGATCGAACACATTGAAGAAATTCGATCGAACACTTTTTAAAAATGTGTTCAATCGATGTACAAACACATTATTCAATCGAACATTCAGATATTAGGCTGGGAAAATGATGGTTTTGACTAGTGTTTAATCACAGATTGAACATGTTCAATTGGGAATCCTTCAATTGAGATGTTCAATGTGTTCGATTGTGAAGCCTAATAGGGTAATTATCCTTGATTGAGAGTACGTTCAGCGAGGTAACCGGGCTGTGTTTGAGCACCTCTGTTTGGCGGGCAAAAAATCACGTGTGGGGTAACCGCGGGGATCACCACAGCCGAAGTATATACATTCTCCCTAAATGATCCTATTACCTTTATATAATTTGGTTACCCCAATACAGATTAGATGACACTTTGCAACCCACCCCCTACGCTCCCAAATCCATCAACGACTGGGGTGTGACACTGCCTTGAATGTGTCCTTCCAGGGAATTTCTTGGGAAAATACCAATACACTACACAACCACATTCAAGCCAATCTTGCATACCGCTATCAAATGCGCATTTATTTTCCGGCGCTCATTTGTTTATGGTCCGGTTTCAGAGTTTATGAACAATAGCCAATGGTGAATTGTTCCACACCTGCACTGGATTTAACACTACCCCTGCATAATCCGTCTTCAAATATTGTCGACGGTCCACTGGTTTGTTATTTGATTTCACTGCTTCGTTCCACCGACTCTCGTAGTGCATCAACGAGCGCTCCGTAATTTTCCACACCCGCGGCCCGCTCCGCCCTGCGCCGCTGCGCTGAGCATCCCACATCGCCATGTGCCTCCCGCCCACTGCAGCGCATCAACAAGTCGGCCCGCTGCGCTGCGCCTCCCGCCCACCGCAGCGCATCAACTTTGAGAAACCCGGGGACGGGATGCCAAAGGCGATGTGAGGCCATTCTTCTTCTGATATTATTTTATTCTCATGCTTAATCTTATCATTTGGTACTTGGAACATATAACCCAAAAAAAAAAAAAAAGTAAGTACGAGTTGCATGCCGGGCGACGCCACGGCCCTTTACCCCAAGTTTTATCAATGAGGATGTACCTGAGGAAGACCTAAGGGATTTAGTGAGAGGTTATCCATAGCTCGTTGCCGGCAAGTTGCCGGGCGGTGCTGAGAGGGGGGGTAAGATTTTTTTGGGGGGCAGGCATTTTTTGGCCTCGGTATTGTGAAGCCGTCGAAAACGCGAAAACACCCAAAATGGCACAATCAAGGGAACTCGCTGCATGGGGTTATATTATACTCGCGTGCCACGTGTCCACAGGAGTTTACATAAGACAAACATGTAGTAGCCGTAGACTGGCCAGCTCTTTTTAATGGCTGTTCCTTTTAGGTGAAGTAAACAGGTTAAAAAATACTTATACCACTTCACAGCGCACATAATTTGAAAGAGTTCCCGACATAAGTCAACGTTCAGTCATGATCAGTCCAGCCCTCAATGAACTGTTTAATAGGGGCAGTCAGAGTAGGCTGGAAAAGCAGTTCTGAGGCCGGTTCTGACGGCCGGTTCTGAAACCGGTTCTGACAATTGATTTGCATCAGAACCGGCCAGAACCGGCCTCCAATCTTGACCGCCCATTTTGAAAAGCAGTTCTGTGGCCGGTTCTCATGTCTCAATAAATTAGTCATTTATGGCTCGTATCTTCTGCCAGTTGTACACCGTGCACCTACCATCATCCTATCGCTACGCCTACACAAAATGGAAGTCAGCGCACTGAAAAACTGTTCACAGTTCAGCCCTACCAAAAGGCGTGCTGAAATTAAATTTAAACCACGCTATTTAATTACTACACAAGCATCCTATGGCCCGTCTAATACCTGGCTAATCCCGAGCCATAGGCCTTGGTTTTGACCTCGCCTCACGACTCCCTAGCGGATGGGAAATATCTTATAGGATATTTTTAGTATTTAATGATATTTAAAAGAAATGATTAAGGGGAACTGAGCGCAGAGAACCGGAACCAGAACCAGAACCGTTGCAGAACTAGCTTCAGAGATAGTTCTGCATCCAGAACCCGGTTCTGATTTACGACGGTTCTCCCACGCTAAATAAATCAAGAACCGGTTTCAGAACTGTCCTCAGAACCAGCCGTCAGAATCGCCTTTCAAGGCTACTCTGACTGCCCCTAATATTCATGTAGAGAAAATTGCACATGATTCTCGCTTACTATTGAGTGTTTTCGACTGCAGAATGATAAGGGTTGCGCTGGGAACCACCGAAACTGCAGCGGTGAGTCTCAAATGGACCCCTACCGGGTAGATATTCGGCGGAATTTAAAACCGTTCGTCTTTTTGGGGGGCGCTCGGTTCAGGTTTGGAAGTATTGTGCACATAAAAATTCAGATACGAAGCAGTCTTGCTCCGTGAGCAGCAAAGGCAACTGCAAATGAATGTGTGCTGAGCAACGCATTTTTTCTACCTTTCTCAATTTTCTTTCATCCAATAGTGTTGCATCTGTATGTTTATTCAACGTAGCGGCTGGTTCAGAAATCCAACTATCACTGCGATCACGCACGGCCCTCGATCGTCGCACCGGCGTCTTACAGCCTTACTCACCTTATATAGCGAGCGAAATTTTTAGGGCAACGATCCTATTCCGGCTCTCCACTCGCCGTCAGATTGCCTATATTTTATCCAATTGTCGACGAACACTGTACACCTGTATGAAATGTTACAAGCTGTTATATACCTCGGCCCTTATTTAAAAGAATATCAGATCTCCCTCGCTGAAATCCAGACAGTTGGATGTAATACAAGACATAATAATACATGGAAAGAAAGATTGCGTCTTGCCGAAGCACCTCAAAACATTACATCGACGGAAATCGTCATTATGAGGTCAAAAGTCCGGTATGATGTCACTGCCTGGATGGAGGATAGTCTGGCGGTTGGTCTTGGTTCGCCTCGTTTCGCAACCGCTCATGCAGCAGTGCAATCAACTGCGCGGTGGGAATGACGGATTGAGCTTCCGAAGTTCGGCGCCATTGTTGAGTGTTCCAGGCATATTCTGCCTGTCCACCGAGAGCTGCATCGTCCAACTGATCCCCAACGCTCCCAGAAGTTGGTGATAGACTGAAGTTGTCATCGTAGGGCTTCGCTCTCTGAGGCGCCAGAATAGACAGAGGACCAACAAATGGGCGTTCGGTGTAAGGGGTAAAGACCATGGCCATGGGTTCCACTGTCCTCGTGGAAGGGGTTCCCGAACTGTCGGTTCTCCGGAGCTGCCGTCGTCGCACCATCCAAAATGCGATGGCAATGCACAATAGGAGAGCTATGCCTCCAATAACACCCCCAACAATTGGGCCAGTCATGGATGATTTCCCCGAGACGGAAGGGGAGGACGGGGGTGGAAGAACTGCGCCTGTCGGAGATGGAGGCCCAGTCGTCGAGGAAGAAGGTTGGGAGTCGTCCTCGAATGATATCGCGCTCAGCAGCACCTGAATGGCGTCAGATTGGGCCCCGCCATCGAACGTAAGACTGGGAGGTCCCTCCCACGCCCTCGCATAAATGTTGGTTCCGTTGGTTGCAAGGTCAACGAGAGCATTAAACTGATTAAAATATTCAGTACTGCAACTGCGTCGAATATATGCGCCCCACCTGAACCGCAATATAAGCCTTTATCCAGTCCCGTAATTCTGGGTTTGTTGCATTGCGTGCATATGCGACCGCCAAGCCCTTGACTAAGTCCCCCGGGAAGAAGTCCTGATCATTGATGAGGATTCCGTTGAGTTGTTGCCAAGTAGTATGCGGAATGACGGTTATAAGATCATTGAGCCTATTTCGGTGTCAGACCAGAATAAAAGCAACAGCCGGGTAGAACCAACAGTAGTTGTATCGATGCCTTCTTTGTGATAGAAAAAAGTATTGAGAGGCCTTCGATTACGAGACCGGAAAAATCGGGATCTGTATACGTGTCCACCTCACAAGAATCGTTTTGGCGTACCGAAATTGTGTTTTGAATGAGGTGAGAACCGGTGTAAAGATGGGCACGAATAAAATCCGCCGCATCGGACGCTGCCTGAAAGTACATTGGGTCTGATGTCGCCTCAGCCAAAAGAGCAGACAGGCTAGTACTGGCGGTTAAACTGACAGCTGGGATTACACGGCCACAACTACGCACATGAGGAAATTGCTGGTTGAATGGCCCGAATTACTATCAAAGACTCTTAATGAAAAATGTCACGTACGCAGTGGGAGAAGCATCTATACCCGGCTCAGTCGTGTCATTGCTCTTCCATTCGATTCGTCAATTTTATTCTAAAGCAATTTGCATACCCTACATAAAATGTGCCGCCGGCCATGGTTACTAGTATTTGAGTCGAATGAGAAATGTTGGACAAATGTGTACTGGTTACTCACCGCCGTCGCAAATTTTGGTGAGGGTATAGTTCTTCACATTTGTTTTGCCCGAGTCGATATTGTCCTGGGTAAGGGTAAAGCGGCGCCCAAACCTACCATAGATCAGTCAAATAAACCAACTGTGAATGAGCATGTCGCTATGCGATTGTCTCTCACCACCACGATTGGATCGCATAATCCAGAAATATCTGTGTGCCGTATGCCGAATAAGGCCCTGGCTGCTGCCCGCCCGTAATATCTACAGCCCTGTGTTATGCATGTGCTGTGACCAACATCTGGAGCGTACAGTGCAAGAAAGCTGTTTACATAATCTGTTGTTCGATCAACACTTCTGCTGCATTAGAGATAGACTCACACTGTAGATTGCAGTTCAATACAACAAATCCGACCACAAAAACTCACTCAGCGACTACTTTTCATCCGAGAAATTAGCTCCGGTCGTCTGAGTAACGCAAGGTACTTTTGTACGGTATCCTCGTATTTGCTCTGGCCAGTAGAAATATCAAAGTCGGCCATTGGGTGTAAAATTGACCAGCGCGGCCAGACCCGCCGTCTGAGAGCGCAGACATGAAAATAAATCAGCAATTTGGTGAAGAATGCCTCACCTGCACTGTCGGTGAATTGCCCATCCGCGCCAACATGATTTAAGGACTGTTCAAGGCAGCACTGACAACGCGGATGCGGTCGGCAGTCGAAGTTGTGATATTGGGTTTCTGGAAGACAGTCAATTGGATACGATAGGAACACTATGAACTGACCCTCCAAGTCGGTGAGACGAGCTGAGCGTCTACACCGAGCTGCCCCGGAATGAGCCAGAAGATGGGGGCAAGCAGGAAGGCGATCATGGCGCTAAAGCTGACTTCTCCAACCACGAAGGCTGTACCGTATTTATGTATCCTGGAAAAGTCGTGGTCATGTTGGCGAACCCTGAACTGTATCCGGTGATTGACAATTGGATGGTGGCGGTTGTCGACAATCAGAGATAGAAGTCTGCTCACAAGGGAACGTGTTGGCAGGTGTCAAGGTGTCCCGGGCCCATTGGCGTCCGGAACAAGAATAATTTCGGCGCAGTTCGGCACGACACGTGGGAACTAGATAAATGACCTCTCCGATTGTCGGAGAGGCGAGGTAGGTACTAAGGTACGGCGGCAGATCGGGGTGATGATTTAGTGACATTGCGGTGCATCTAACGTTCAAAGTGTCTTTTTAATTTATAAATTATCCCCACCCCATGCAGACAAGTGTTGCTATCAAGGCATATCTCTTAGCAAGGCATGCCTTTCACCCTCCTCAGGGAGTTGTGTGTCAGCAGGATTTCGGGTGTAGTTTGGCGGTGCCTGCCCATCTGACCACTGGCGAGGTTGCAGCTCGTGAAGCAGTGCGATCAATCTCGCCATAAGATCAGTATCGAACGAGGCGTCTTGTGTATACTCTTGCTCGACTCTCGTTGTACCAGATTTAGAATCCCGGGGGAAAGTGGACATCTCCGTGAAAGGGCTTATGAGCTCCTGCGCTGAGGTCATTGTGTAATGCTCCTTGCCTCAACCAGCGTCGGTGGAACATGCAAAGCGAAATAATGAGACTCGGTATTAGCGTAAGTCCACCAAGCATACCAGCGTCGATCAGTCCGGTCTTGGAGGATTTCTCCGATGGTGTAAGTGGTAAAAATGAGTTGGATGGGGACGGTAACACGTTCGGAACCGGGAAGAGCGGGAGTCATTCTGTAGGGGTATCGCGCTCAAAAAACGAAGGGCTGCGGTTTGGGCCCCTCCGTTGAACTGGGAGCTGGGAGGTCCTACAGCATAAACGTTGGTTCTGCTCGTTGTCGACAAATCAACAACGGCATTGAACTGGGGCAGATGTTATTTTTGAAAAAAAAAAACTCGCGTGCAGGAGCATTACCTGAACCGCAATATATCTTTTATATAGTCCCGCAATTCTGGATCTGTACGTTCCGCGCATACGCAAAACCGAGGCCTATAACCAAGTCCGCTAGAAACTGGCTCAACAACCTGATTTCGAAACATCTGAAGTTTGGTTTACCTCCAGCGTTGAGCAGGATTCCGTCATTTTGCTGCCAGGCGGAATTTGGCGTTGCGGTAGTCGTGATAATATCGGTCAGTCTGTTGATACTTTAGAACTAATTAATAGAGAAATAAGCCGTAGAAGACTCACAGCGCCAGTGTCGATGCGTTTTTTGTGATTGACGCAAGGATCGAGAGTCCTTCAATCGTCAAACCGGAGTTATAGGGCATAATTACGTTGGGGGATGTCCTACAATCTCCTTGGGCAGCCGAAATTGAATCTTGAATTACACTGCCGATACTATAGAGGTAGGCGTGAATAAAATCGGCCGATTCGCGCGTAGCATCAAGGTACATCTGGGCGGATGTTGCCTTGGCCAGAGGAGTAGATAGACCGCCGCAAACGTTTACACGAAGAAATAGAGCTCTGGACCGCGGGACAAGACTCACACGAAGAAAGTTGTATTGGTTTGAGCAAATACATGATGGATGAAGCGGAATCGACTAACCCAGTCGAAAGCCCGACAATAGTGGGATTTGTAATTGGTGGATCGCTCTTCAGACGGTTAGCTGGCGACTTGGAGAAAATCCAAGCTACCGACATAGAATGTGCCGCCAGCCATGGTAACTATAATTTGATCAGACCCGAGAATTACAT